>ML792953.1:171575-194573 GCA_009831015.1 Picea engelmannii
TCTAGAAGGTCTTAGGCTTAGGGTTGAGATTCTGAGCTAGGCGACGATAGGTTAAGGGAATTGCTTAAGGTTTTATTCAGGTGTTGATGACTTATGGTTACTTAGGCTGACCCCTCCTTCACAATAATGCGACGTGCCCTTCAGGACGCACCACGTGCTCCAAGGGTGCCACTCGCCTCTGGAATTTCCTTTGGGCGACGTGCCCTTCAGGACGCACCATGTGCTCCAAGGGTGCCACTCGCCGACTGGACTGATTGGTAGACCTCTATAACCCCTGGAGTCAACACTCCGCCAGGTGAACTCGTAGGAAACTAAGGGTTCTAAGGAATAAGGCCCCCGCCTTATTACGCGCCCCTTATAATCATCGTGAGCGACTGTCGTAGTCTTCCCTCACGGCATCGTGGATCCTATCAAACTAGGTAATCGTTAACCTACAGTTCGAGCCACGGCGGGAGTGCTAGCAGGCGGTCGAAGGGCTGCTGTCCACCCCTCTCCCTCAACCTCTCTACAATCGTGTGTGGCCCCTTTACTCCATATGTGAGTCAGGTCGGCAAGCTATCGTCAGCCTGCATCACCAATAATCATGTCAGAAATGTCAACATCAAATCATCAATTCAAATAAAACATCATAATAAACATATCAACCCAAAAGCACACTCCCTGACTCAGTCCGGAGTC
This sequence comes from Picea engelmannii, assembly GCA_009831015.1. Classification (NCBI taxonomy): domain Eukaryota; kingdom Viridiplantae; phylum Streptophyta; class Pinopsida; order Pinales; family Pinaceae; genus Picea; species Picea engelmannii. The sequence goes on from ML792953.1 coordinate 172,254, forward strand.
CAAGAGGGTTCTACCGATGCCTCTGCATCCTCAAGGTCAAAAACCCTGCACACTCAATAAAACTGAGTCAATAGCACCCGTCTACATCAAATAGTAACACATCATGTCATATGTCAATCACATCATAATCAAATATAAAAGGTCTAACATCAAAAAGGGTCCAGATCACTTGCGAGCAAGTGTCCTCAAATAATAAGTGTTCTCAATGCGCCAGAGCGGGATGTTACAATACTAGTGCAATTAGTGTGTCAAAGAATCTTGTATTTCACTCCAAGACCAAGCATATACCCATCAAGTATCACTTCTTGAGGGAACATGTATCCAAAATTGTTGTTTCTTTGCATTATATTCCATCCAAAGATCAGATTGTTGTTATCTTCACTAAACTGCATGCAAAAGCTCAATTTGAGTATCTACGCCAAAAGTTGAGCATGAGTTAAAATAGTCTATCTGATCAGGGGGAGAGTGCTCATAGTATATCTAATCAGGGGGAGAGTGCTTCAAAGGGAGAATAGAGTCACTCTCATTTCTCTTTGACATTGATGTCAAAGGGGGAGAAAAAGGTGTGTTTTTATGTAGTTGGAGGTATAGGAAGAATAGTGCAGCCTTTCAGGGTTTCCATCAATGCCAAAGGGGGAGATTGTTGGCATGTTTACAGGAAGAGTGTGCTTTTCATTGATGGAAAGAACAACAAAGATGATGGAATATTGGAAGCAATGATGGAAAACAGAATAGCAGCAATGAAATCATAATCTCAAGAGGAGGAGCGACAGTGGTTGTCAGATCAGAGTCCAGACAGGAGGAGCGCAGTTGTCAAATCAGAGTCTAGATAGGAGGATCACCCAGAGGAGGATATTAGAGCTCAGCTGTTAGATATAAGTGTGTGGACCAACATCTATTGGATCCCAAGGAAATTTCACGAGACAAGTTCTAAAGTCATCGGAACCGACCATCATCAGGGTTGACAGGTGGAAGCAAATCCGAGAGTTCGAGGATTCATACTTCGGAAGACTTGCAAGTCATAAAAAGGGAAACTTGCAAAGTCATAAATCATGAGGCAATTCTAGCTGTTGATGTTGGGAAGGACACGTGGTGGGAGATCAGCATTTCATTGACTCACAAATCAGAAATGTCAAAGGTAGAGTCGCGGGAGCTTGTGAGGTCAGAGTTCGTGAGTTGATCACAGCCGTCGGATCACAGGGGATCATGGACCATTGATCCAAAATAGATTATTTTGAATATCAGGAATTGGAAGAGTCAGGGTTGGATCACATCCAAACACCTGACATGCAAGGTCACAATTTTATCATAACCATTGATCGAAGGGAGAGCATAGACCATAGATTTGGTCTTAGAGGGAGTTCGCATATCGAACTTCTGAGAAAAGAAGTAGACTACCCTCGGGAGACGCAAAATGTCAAGTCTCGAAGTGCTCTGAAGATTGGCCCCAAGTCACAGCCGGTGGTCACGTCAGGAAAAAATAGAGGAAGGAGCTAGCATGTGCTAGGCTCTAGTTCAGGCATTCGAGAGTTGGGAGAGTTGGAGTGACTCGCAGTTGAATAGCCAAAGCATGAGATTGTGAAGAACCTTTTTAGATAGGTGTATGGTCACCATCAGTGATCATGTGAAGGAAGGGGCTTAGAAGCCAAAGCAGCCAAAAACGATTGGTTGTAACTGACAGAGAAGATGAAGAGTTGTGACTCCCAGAGAAGCCAAAGAATCTCAGGATAACGACCACTGATGATGAACAGATTCAGTATAACCGCCTGAGAATATGAAGAGTTGTGATGATCATCTGGCAGAGGACTCGGCGTGAGAAGAACATGTAGAACAAAAAAAGAGTGAGTGCTTTTTTCGAAGGTGATGCATGTGGGAAAGAGGAGACAGTGTGCATGACCTGAAGTACAGAACAGAGGCACAACAAATTGTATGCAGAGGTAGCATAGAGTATAAAGGTAGAAGAGAAATTGAACAGAGGATGGAGTTGTGCAGGAGGAGAAAGAGCAGAGCATAGAAACGGAACAAAGCATAGAATTTGAAGAAGGCAGAGGAGACATGGAGTTTTAACAGATCAAATCAGAGACAGATCAAGTAAGTAAGTTTTGTAAGATTCAATCATGGTGGTAGGGTGGTGCTAGGGAGGATTGTAGTCCTCTAAATTATAGTTGGTGCTAGAATATATTATGAGAGTTGATGCTTCCATCAAGTGGGTGGTAGAGAAACCTAGGAGTTGGTGCTTACATCTAGTTGGTGCTAGAGAAATCTGAGATTTGGTGCTCTTTGCAAGTTGTAGCTTGCTATCAGAGGTTGTAGCCTCATATTTGAGTTGGAGCTCAAAGACTGTGATGTACATGAAAGTTGGAGTTTGATTGACATCCTAAGAAGAAGAGGTTTTCACCCTTTATGAGTTTCCTCATGAAAAGGAGTGTCTCTGTGTATTCTGTGTGATTGATCAAATATTATATATCTATGCATGTTAAGTTATCAGTAACACATTAAATAATAATCTAGAAAGAATTAGAAAATAACAAGAAAAGTTTCAAGATTATATACATAATTGATTCACCCCCCCTCTTAGTTATATTTCCAACAATGATGTGGATACATCTTTAGAAATGATCAACAACAAATACTTGAGGAACCATTCTAACAATAATTCAGGAGGAACTTTGGCTTTGATTAACCTCTTTTGTCTTCGCCACTCTTGGATATGATCTGAGATATGAGTGACCTTGTTATGTTTCAGTGTAGATAGGAGATCAGTGTCGGCATCGTACCGGACATGTAGTTGAAAATGATTTAGAAAAACCAATGCCAAATTGTGAAAAGTGAGAAATGTTCCACTGCCAAGTTCGATGTACCACTTCACTATGACTCACGTAAGAGTTTGTTGGAAAAGGTGGATCCGAATTGAATCATCATTTAACGAATTTGATGAACACCACATATGAAAAGTCGTTATGTGGTCGTCGATATAATCACTAGGGTTCTCTTTGAACTTAGGAATATCATATGGAAATTTGATGGGAACGAGTGTCTAGTTCGGGTCATGACAAACCAGATCATTCATGAGATTTGACAGATTTGGGAAGTTTAACGTTGCCATAAGAGATAACCTTAGACGGGGCCCATAATTCCAACTAGGGATGTTGAAAGTTTCGAGTTGAGGACCAATCGGAAAAGAATAACCTGGATTGGTGCTAGCACCAAGTTGCTAGGAAGAGCTTGTGGATGGGTCAGAGCCTTGGATGAAACCTTGTTGGCCCTTGTTAAATGGAGGAAAACCCCCACCCATCTGGTTACTGAACGAAAAAGTAGTGTTTCCCCTATTGACCCTCCTTGCAAAGGAAAATCTCCTTGCATGGGAATATTCTGATTGAGAAATGGGTTTCCCCCCGACGACATCCCTTGCTAAGAGAATGACCCTTGCATGGGATTCCACTAACCTTGGAAGGGGTTTCCCCCTACCGACACTGCAGATGTGGTAAAAGGATTACTTTCGAACCCACCATATAATGTGAATGGGGTCAAAGTAGATGTCATGCCAGTGAATTGAAATCCATTGTCCATAGTACCACCCAATCCCATGAAGGGACTAGAGTTGGAAGATAGGATTGACCCACTCTCGATAGAGAGGAATGACAGAGGAATATGATCTCTGCCCCAAGGAAAATCTTGGTATGGAATCGAAGAACTCCCCATACTAATGTTAGTATCTTGGGACAACAACTGAGAACCAGTCAATATGTTTTACATGTTCATTGATGGCATACAAAATGAAAATGTGTTAGTTATCGGAGGTAATGACAAAGTCACACCCAAAGGTTGAATAAACTTAACAATCAGCAGAGCAGAGTTGTTGACTGGCGTGGCTATTGTAATTTGAACCACATTATTCGTTTGGTTAGAGAAGCCAAGAGGAAGGATTCCTCCAGTGACAATTCCAACGTGGGGGTTGTAGGGACCCCCAATCCAGACACTTTTGAAGTGCCTTCCATTACGGCCCACCGAAGAGGGTGACTAGTGAAGTCTGACCCGAGAGCTAGAATTTGCGCAACAACTAAAGCATCAATTCCAGTTAATGGAGGATTGAAAGGACAAGTGAAGTCTTCGACTTCAAGATTCGATATGCTTACAATATCAAAAGTAGAAGTCTTTGTTTTTTTGGGTCTCCTTTCTATGGTATCGACTGGACAAATTGGTAAAAAAGTGTCAGTTTGATCAAGTTGATGCCTCAAGGGAGGCAGTGGAGGATTCACTTCTACTTGTTCAATTGGAAGACCTTGAATTCTCCCTGGTCGATGAGGCGGATGATCAACCACTTTGAGTTGTCATATCTAGGTGACTACCTACACACCTTCCTAAGCAATCTACAATCACATAACACACCACTAGAAAATCCCTAAAAGAAAAAACAGTCACAAACAATCTTGCCAATATCCCAACTGGAGTGGATTAGGTCATGAGATTGCAATAGTAACAAAGTAAGGAAAGGACCTTTTGAACGAAGGCATAGGTTGATTAAATCCCATGAATTGGTGAACAAAGGAGTGAGAAGCAGTTACCCCAACTGCCACTAACCATCCTTATCCAGTGCAAGTAACCACACTTCGCGGGTCACCCTCTAGCAATACTAAAAATTATGATACGAAGTCTGCCTTAGGTAGCATGGGAAACCACCTGCGGTCACCTATGATATTTCTAGGAAGAGAAACTAAGTGTACCAACTCGCAATCAGCATCTGAGGGAACAGTCAACAGTTGGGATCAAACATATGGGCAGGGTAACAAAGCTCAAATATTTGAAAGTGCCTCCTCTCACAAAGGTAAGGGCGCCAATGAAACCCCCAAAATACGATCTCTCCACTATGTTCAATCAAGCTTTGGAGGGGTTATCTCCTCGGATATTCCTCGCATGACCTCGTGCTTAGCTTCTGTGTGAGAGGAGTTTCCTAAACACACTTCAAAAATCATATTTTCAATCCCTATCCACTACAAGGAAAAGACCCTCTAACAGAGGTTTTTGTGGACACCACTATAAAAATAGCCCAAAAATCCGTTTATAGTGGATGATACTAGTGAAGGAGAGCGGCGGATGTTTTACGTCGATGCTTTTATAATAACATAACGCACCGGTGCATTTTATACAACAGGTGCATTAGTTCCCTCAAAACTAGCGCACCGTAGCAGGGTTATTTCAAATAAAAAAATATTATCCGGTGCACTATGGAAATAATGACACATCGGGGCGCACAACTACTCTGAACAATTGCGCACTGTTGCAGGGTTATTTTTTTAAATTTTATATACGACGGTGTGCTACTTAAAAAAGTGCATCGGGATGGACGGTTTCTCCCAAACAATATCGCACCATGGATAGGTTTTCGGAAAAAATATAAATCGGTGCACTTAGAAAATAAAGACACACCGGTGCGGCTAATTATTTAGTGCACGCACCATTATATGGTTAAATAAAAAACATTTACACACCAATGTAGGATAGTGTCAAAAAATATATTTTGGTGCACTCCATTGTATCATGCACACCAAGGCTCCAATATGGAGCACCGTGTTAGGGTTAATTTCCAAATTTGCGTGGTGCACTATGTAAAATCGGTTGCACCAGGGCATCTATTATTATACCACATTGTATCATGCTTAAACAAAAAAATTCGCACAATTGTAGTCTTTCAAAAAATGTATGGCGGTGCAATATGTAGTAGTAAATGCACAGGTGTGCACGCGTGCCCAAAAACATGTGCACCATGCTAGGGATGTTTTTTTTAAATATAACCGGTGCACTCAGTAACATGTACGCCCTAGTGTGGTTGGTCATCGGGTGCACCAAAACAGGCTTTTATAAAAAAACAAATTCTGACAGTAAAAATCATTTTTACCATTTTCAGTGTTGTAAAGCTCAAAAGCATCGATACAACCTTTTCCTATCTAAAGCACCCTGTCGTCGGTACTTTCCTTGCTTTCCTTCCTTTCGTCTATTGCTCAATGCGTGAATTTTGAATTTTTCCAAACGGTGGGAAAAATTGGTTTTTTTTAGTACATTGCAACCATGCCTCCCTTGGTAGTGCGTCCCTTGTTACCTTTCTTGGTAATGTGTACCTTGTTACCTTTCTTGGAAGTGTGTTGGTAAACATAAACGCATCAGTGCATCCATTTAACTATGCACTGAAGAAAAGTAGATAACTGGTAGGGCAGTGCATCAAAGTATAGATAACACACCGGGTCATTAAAGTACATGGTGCACCTACTTTATAAGATATATTTTTATGCAATGCATTGGTAAACATGTGCACTAGGGCATTCATGTTTACCATACGCACCGCTGAGAAATGTAACATTGTGTTGCGGTGCACCCCATAAATGTTTTGGTGGCATCATACGCAGTCTGATATTAACGACCGAAACGCACCGTAAAACTTTTTGTACTCGAAAATTTGAAAAATTTAATGTGATGGTGCATCAATGTTTGTTACATGCACTAGTGTGTGTAGTGAATGTATACGCACCACTTTTTTGCTAATTTCTAAAAAATTGTTTACGTGTGTTAAGATTTTAATTTGTTTTTTGGTTTAAGCGATGTGTAGGATAAATGTAACACACCAGTGTGTATGTGTTGTAGTGTAGCACCCCAGTGCAGTATTGTTTTACAACGCACCGCATAACATAGTAGAACATATTTTTTTCGGTGCATTACTTTACACTTACACACCGTGGACGATGCTCACAATATATACGCACCGCCTACGATGTGTGCCTATTTTTTGGGAGCATCGGTAATGCAATTAACTTGTTTTTTTAAGGAAGTTATTTTTCCGTATTTATAGATAAATTTACCATTCAGTATATTTTTTGTATGTTTTATGTATGAGTGAGGTTGATGTACTTCATATGTTAATCATGAAGAGACAGGAACGGAGAGAGCAGTAGGAGCAGAGAGTGGACCTGTACAATGTTGTATGGGAATGGGAGGCGAGGGAGAGGGAGAGGGATTTGTAACCTCGCCCTATTACTACAACGACTCATGTTCTCTTGAAGAGTGTAGGCCTCCTTAAGTACTATGAAGAGGTTACATCCCTTAAGGGGCATTCTGGGTTGTTGGTGCATCTAATCTGTCGATGGGATGTCCATCGACAGGATTTCTATGTGGGTCTGGATCAATGGTATCATCACACTGAGAATGATATTTACTTTATCACTGGGCTATCCAAGAGAGGGGAGGATTTTCTCCAGTTCCCAGATGTCCCACTAGGTGTGGCAGCTAAGAGCCATCTCATGTACTCTCAGCGATATAATGGGGTTGATGTACTATCCCCGACTGATTTTCAGGTGTCTATTGGACAGTTGTGGATCGCCTCTTTCGGTGCAGAGGAGGTTAGGTGCCTCTCACTCTTAGTGATGACCATATCACAATTTACCAATGATGGGCAGCACATTAGTTTCCCTCTTTTGTATTATGTTTATTTGTTGGTACATAGGCCACGGTGTATCATATGGTCTACCATTTTTTTGCAGTAGTTTTGTATAGCACTAGACAGATGTCGTGCTATGATATGTGGGAGGTCAAACTTTGCATCTTCCTCAGAGTTGTTTTTCTTATTTTTTGAGAGGTTTCCGGAGACAAGACCTACTTTTTTCTGTGATCCTTCTAGGCCGAGGACTGAGGTGCGGATGCACATGTGGGGGGAGATTATGTCCAAGAGGGAACAACCGGAGTTTCCATCTAGGATTTCCATAGATGGATTATACTATCCAGTGAGGCAGATCACATGTTCATCATGGTGTCGTGTCCTTATGCGGGTTTGGATTGGCGAGGATGTCCGAACATATTCTTCACAGCGGATGAGCCACCAGATGATAAAGGTAATATTTGTGTTTTCTTTAAATTAATCTAGTTTCATTTTATTGTGTTACTTAATTAAAATTTCAACTGGACATTTAACATTTTTCAAGATTTCACAATTGGAAATATTTAAAGAAGATGAAACATTTTTAAACATATGCAAGGACATGTAAATATGTTCAAATAGCAATCGTTCCATGCAATCACAAATAATTTGAAAGACAAACATACTACTCATCAAACTAACTGCTAACGAACTAAAATTGTTCAAAGATTTGTTATAATTAACTTAATAATTCCTCTGTCGGAAGATGAATAAAAAATAATATAATTAGTGAAATAAAGAATATAAAAAAAAAGATACAACAACAGTATTAAATATGAAATAAAACATGTACATATCATTATTTGTTGTCATCACCCTCGTTATCTTCCTTTCTTGGCATGATAACATTGTTGTTCTCAAAAATATGTTTTGATCTAGGGTCATGTCTTAATACGAACCACCAATCCCTATCCAACACATCCAGGTAAAAAAACACTTGGTTGCAGTATTTTGGGAAAACATAAGGCTCCTTATCTTCATCCCACATCTTTCTAGATTTGATACATATCATCCCACTATCATGATCTTCCTTTACATTATTCTGATCAAATGTTTCCCACCACTTGCACCGAAAAATAACACATTGGAAAGAAGAGAATTCCACCTGAATAATCTCTTGTATCTTTCCAACATAACCTAATGTCCCTCGTATTAGGTTTTGATCATGGTGGCTAGCACGAATAGATTGGTCGAAATTGACTTCCACTCCACGGTGTTGTGTCATGCATCCATCGTCGAAATCCTCTGTGCAAAAATTATGTCCATATGCCCATATAGATGGGAACAAATGAACCTATAAAAAGTGAAAAAATCACAGTGTCATGTGTCGAATAAGTCGACCAATAAAATATAAATATATATATTATAGTTCAAAGGTGCATTTAAATGTTACAAAATGCACACAAACATATTATTACCAAGTTGTTGCACCCAATCCCTATGTTTAGTGCATCCTCTTCAGCATGCAGGTAACAAACGAATGCATTGTATCTCTCTTTGACTTGGTCAACAACAGAATTGTTGGGGCATATCACTGGCATATTTTCTTTGAAATGATTAGGACAAGGTATGCCTCTACCATTCAATCGTCTAAATTATTTCATGTCACTGTCCCATTTCCTCCTCTTTTGTTCGTACAATGTGACCCACAGTTGTCTTGCCTCTGAATTGTAAAGAATGAATTTACTCATGGCATCAATTTCTGAATTCATTGATATATATATATTCATGAAATCAAACCGACATATAGTACGTATCAGATCAAAATATACATTATGAAGTTTAGTGTGAATAGTTACTATGTAGAAATCGACAAACGATAAGTCACTTACTCTTTATCAAGCGCATTTTTTCGTTCGTTTGCAGAAGCTCCCCTTCTATTTTGTCTTCATCCCTTTCGTCATCCCAAATCACTGCACCTGGTGTGTTGTCAATCTACTTGATGTACTCACTGGCATAATATAAAGACTCATATGATATGTACTCCTATGCCATAGACCCCTCTATTTTTGTTCTTTGTCTAACAAATCCTTTCAATTTCTTCATGTACCTCTCTAAGAATAACATCCAACGACAGGAGACCACTCCGACTAATTCAACCTCATCTACTAGGTGAATTAGAACATGAACTTGCAAGTCCATCAAACTCGTCAGCAGTTCCTTCTCAAACATACAAACAATCTCAGTTATCTCTTGACGCCATCGTGGAATGCTAGCCATATGAATCTCCTTTGATGTGATCCAATGTACAAATGCAGATAATTTAGATATGGCACGTTGTAGGTCCTAGGGAAAGTAATGGTTCACACATCCATGCACGAGCAGAGGATAATGACACTCCAAAGTAAACACATGAAAAATTAATTATGTTTTATCCCATAGCATGAATTTATAAAACAAATAACAAAATCATGTTTTTGACATACGTACTCTTAGAAGTTTCAAATGGTCATGTGATTTTAACCCCAACAAATGGTCTTCCACAATGAATTTGCACCATAGTGAAGACCCATATAAAGAAGGTACCTTCACACCCAATATAACTTCCTTTGCCAAAGAAAGATCAACTTTCTACAATATCCATGGGACATCACCTTCTTTGAAAGACCAAGAGGGAACAACCTCTCCTCTACTTTTTTTTCTTGGCCAATGTTTATTTTTACTTTTTGAAGAAACAATACCTCTCCTAATAGCCAATGTGTCAATTTATTTTGATGATATGTGCCTCCATAAAGAAGATGAAACATTTTTAAATATATGAATGAGATCTAGTAAGTGGGCAATCTTAATATGCTCCCAATATGGGAGCTCATAAAAGACATATTTCCTTTTCATCCCAATGGGAAATTTCTCAACATAGGTTTCGAAGAATTCTGGATCATCGAACATAGGCTCCCCATTTTAATCAAATATTTATGTAATCTCCTTCTCCTTCTCTCTCTCATATGCTCTAAGCCATTGTGTTGGTGTCATTATTGCAGGCCTTTGGGCTCTCTCTGGTTTACCATTGAAAGCAGATGTTTCTCTTCTATAAGGGTGTTGTTCTGGGACTAATACCCTAGAGCAATCATACACTTGCTTTCATAGGTGGTTGGACCACCTAGCCTTCAAATAAGGTCCAAAAAATTTGCATCCATGATATCCTTTTGTTACAACACCTGCGAAATTATCAATGTATACAGTAGAGCATGTTAGTGTCGAAGTCCAGAATAGTCACAATGAATTAAATATGCCAAAAAATAGTGTTACGTATATAAAAATAAATAAACATGTAATTTACCATAGAAAACTCCTATGCCTGGATAATCATGTGTGGTGTAAGAACATATGCCATACAACATAAAATTCCTCTATGTTGAAATGGGTCTTGATACATCGTATACATGTATCCCTTCCCATAATTCCTTTAATTCATCTACTAATGGTTGTAGGTAGACATCCATATTATTCACTTGTCTTCTACCAGGGACTATAAGAACCAACATAAGATGTTCATTCTTCACGGACAACCATGGGGGGATATTGTTATTTATCACTACTACATGCCAACCATAATAGTTGTTGTTTTGGAGGGAATATGGGCTGACGCCATCCATGGCTATGTTGAGTCGCAAACTTTGTACTTCATCCTTGAATTTTTTGGGCCATGTATACTCTTTATGCTCCATGGCTATTGAATCTGTTGGGATTTGCATAACTCCTTACTCACTTTTGTGTGAGGCATTCCATCCTTGCAACATAGCTAATTCTTTGCAATGAAAGAGCCTTTGAATCCTTGGGATTATAGACATGTGCCTCAATATCTTGTGAGGAGGACCATGTGATTTACCCTTTTATTTGATTTATGATATTTTTCATGCCCACATTTCGGACATATCTCTTTGTCTACATATTCTCCTCTATATAGAATACAATCATTTGGACATGCATGATATGATATGTACTCAACACCCAATATTTTCAACATTTTCTTTGCCTCTTCGCAGCTATCAGGAAAGACATTATCACTCATAAGAACCTTATCTTTGAATAACCTGCAGTTAGTGGGCAATAGAAATGTACAATGTTATTTAACGTTCATAAAATCGATCGTTTTTAATGTTGATTGTGTGACAAGATTTCTCAAATTATAAGGGACTTAATGATGATCAATTACCTCAATATTACCAAGAAACATGTGTTTGACATGCCAAAATTTTCTTTCAAGTTGTACAGTAACATTGTTGTCCCCAGTTGGGTAGAGTTTGGCCAGTTGGGTCCAAAGAGAGGGGTGGTGGAAGCATATTTCAGACTTTTGAATAAGGTATCATTGATATGAGCATCATCCCCTCCCTCATCATTCTGGAATGAATCTAACAACATTTTCTCCATGGAAGTTGTATCATGTAAATAATCATCCATACCAACATCTATTTCATTGACTCCATTGCCAACTTGTGAAGAACTACTATTGTTGTAGTCATTCCTAATTGGTGAATCTAGACATAGCGGGAATTGAATAGGTGGTTGATTCAACCATTCCTTGTATGCTTCCTCTCTAAGTTGTGTTCTTATTTCATCCTTCTCTCGATTTGACATTGTAGTGGGGTGCAATGGAAGATGATAGGTAGGTCGCTCATCATCACTAGAATCCTAATTTCAAAAATATTGAATATTAGTACATTGATGATATTAGTAATCGCAATGCAATTGGTTTGTTCAAATCACATTATACAAAACAATTATTACCATCGTTGACCCAGGATTGCGGCTAGAAGATGGCATGTTACTATTGGCAACGTAAAGTGGTTGTCCATTTTCATCTACCAACTTCTTGCAGTATGTTGTTCCTGATAAGAGATTTTGATATTTGAATTGGTACTGGAATATTATCTGCATATGAACTTGATTCTGAATCAGGATCCTGCAAATTTGGATACATTTTTATTTAGATTGACATGGATAAAAAAAAAAATCAATTAGATAATCGAAATATAAATAAAATATGAACTCACTCGAGATGGAAAGGGAGAAGTCTGCGATGGACTTTGAGCAATATGGAATAGGCTGGAATTTGAAGAATTGGCCATTTGATATTGTAAGCTTCTCTCCCTACATTTGAGCAAAATCAACAGTAAATTATTTTTAAGAATGAGGTGAATTTAAGCACAAAATGTATACTATTATGTATTGCAAGTCATGTGGATGCATCATGAAAAATAATTTAAGGATGAATATATTATTTTGTGTGCAAATAAAAATTCAGATAGCTTTGAAAAAACAACGGCCTGTTACTGTAACAAACACGCACCAGTCTGTCTATAATATTGTAAAGCATCGGGCGTTTATATACGCATCGCACTGGTCCCATGAATTCAAATAATAATAAAATAATTATCCAATATCGGTGCTACAAAAATTTAAAATGCATCAGTGCATTGTATACATATCAACATCGATGCGTTAAAGTAATAAACTCACCGAAGTTTCGAAAAAAAAATTAAAAAAAAACCATGACTTTGTTCTTTTACAATTGAGAAATGAGTGGGAATTTAAAATCTAATTTCATAAAGTCATTTAAATAGTAAAAACCTATTCACTGTTTCATTATTTTACCAAAATTTACAGTGGAAATATTTGCAAGAGAGACATACCAGAGAGCACTATGGAGCAACAAAATACTTTAGAACAACAGGATTTATTCAGAAGATCAGAATTTGAAGGTAACTATGGTGATTCATTTAAAACAATTTTCATAAATTCTTTCATGGGTATTAAGCTATTCAGTATTTTATTATTTTGCCAAATTTTACAGGGTACAGATTTGCAAGAGAGACATACACGGGAGCATTGTGGAACAGCGAATCAATACTTTTGAAAGCAGATTTATTCAGAAGATTGGAATTGCAAGGGTATGGTAATTCATTCAAAACCCTTTTGGAGCAACAAAATTATTTAAAAAATCATAAATCGAAGGGTTTTGTGATTCAGAAAAAAAAAATTAAAAAAATTGATACTTACCTTAAACCCTTGCTTCTTCTTTTTTGTGTGATTGCAAAACTTCAACTTAGGGTTTAACTCCCTCTATCACTTCATAATTATAGCTTTTCATTTTATGTTTTTAGATTTAATGGGTTTATGTTTCCATATAAAAGGTGTTTTACATGTGATGCATCAGATTCAAACCCTCTCGGCCATGTCACATTTTTTTAAATGGATTAGGGTAATTAGTGTCTCTTATGTAATATAACACATCGGTGCGCTTACAAATACAAACGCACCAAATATGCCACAAATAATTAAAAAAAATCATTCATGGATGTGTAAATTTATTTGTTTATGGTATTTTTTATTTTTCATTTTTTCCAATTGGAGTGGTGTTGTTAACGATACTTATCGCACCATTGTAATTTAATGTTTTTTTAAATATTTTTTATCGGTGCATTTTTAACGTTAAATTCATTGTTGTTGTTAAGGATATATTGTGCACCGCTCTAATTTATTGTTCTTTTAAATCTTTTTTATAGCGGTGTGATTGATAAAATGTAACTCACCGGTGCTTAAATATTTATTTATTTTTGTAAATAAAAAAGATTGTATTACCTTAAAAAGTTTTCATAGAAATAGATGTCATTACATAGTTCAAAACATGCCACATGCATGGAAACCAGAATAGGTGGCATGCAAAACTTATGGACAAGCCAGTATACCAGAACTAGAGTCTTGCTAGTGCATAACTCAACTGTAAATGTATCCTATCTAAACCTGAAAATATGATAATAAGAAAGCTAAACATTTGGCAAACTCGGGAGACCATCATGGTGGAAAGTGAAGGTGAATGGTTGGCAGCAAGTTGGGCAGCGGCTCTTGGCAGGCTCATTTGACAAGGAGTCGAACAACATATTTAGACAAGGATTGAGGGCACGTTGGCTTTGAAGCTATTCCACCATCTCCCGACGCATCTCGAAAATCAACTGCAAATGATCCTCTAAGAATATGCGTGGACTGGGCATATCTTTCTTGGAGCTCGGATGATCTAGTGCTTCCTTGAACAAATCCAGATGAGTCTCCTCCTCAGCCAGGAAATAATCCAATTATATCCATGTGGCATCATTGAGCGACACATTGACATTTAGGGTTATCCCTTTAATTGAGTCGTCGAGCCACTGTGGAGGGATTTCTTCCTCTATCACACAACCACCCATATTTGTATTAGGATGGATAGGGGGGATGGCATTTCCAATTAGTTCAGTCGTCCCAATGGTATCCTCCATCCAATTTGGAGGAATTTCCCCCTCTACTGGACAACCACCAGAAGTTGTCGCAAGGTTCGAAATTTGAGGCATTGGCTCTAGACTGTCGAGAGGAAGCTAAGCATCATCGTTCCAATTTCAGTCAGAGTGGGGAGGGCCAACAGGACTAGTGAAATAGTTAGGAGGTAAAGAGGGGGTCGAGGGAGGGCATGAACGTCGGTGTCGGGCTACAAAGCTATAGTAGGTCGACTCACGTTTGGGCTTGCCCCTTTCTCGTGGCATCGCATAAAAACATCAGAGAGAGATAGTGAGAAACAGGCTATGTGAAGGCACCAAAGGGGAGGTGAAATCAACAGAGGCAAGTGATCAGCTTCAGTGTAAAGAGAGTTCATGTGGGGGATGAAAATCCAAGTGAAAATGTAGGATCAAATAGCCACGGTGAGTGCTTACCTTCAAGAAAAACATTGAGATGACAAGGAGAGGCACCATGAAGACTGAGATGAGGTCGCCCAACTACCTCGTACCTACTCCGAAGAGCCATAACTAGTGCGGAATGTGCGCCATTAATTTTCCCTTCTTGTCCCGACACACTATCTCCCTCACAACTTGAATGTTAAGCATTGTGAAAGGATTGAGGGGGAGGATGGAGGTAAGGGGCATTAACTGCATTTGTCGCATGAGTGTCAGGTACCACCGGATTGGCAAGTGTCACCCCATTCATGGACCGGTGCTTTAATATTAATACAGCACACTGGGATACTTTTTTTGGTGAGAATTATGTAATATATTTATAAAATAAATTTAATATCTTCTGTATTGAATGGTACAGGTTGTGTATTGATAAAAAATATATATGAGAATAGTTCAAGTAACAAAATTCTGATGGATACAAAGATAGCACATCTAG
The DNA here is from genome assembly GCA_009831015.1 of Picea engelmannii. NCBI lineage: Eukaryota > Viridiplantae > Streptophyta > Pinopsida > Pinales > Pinaceae > Picea > Picea engelmannii. The sequence continues at coordinate 187,855 of ML792953.1, forward strand.
AAAGGAAAAAAATGCAAGTTCTTTGTAAATTCTATACTAAATCAATATGTTAAAAAGGAAAGTTCTTTGTAAATTCTAAAAAAAATTAATATGTTTGAACTATATGTAAGTTTAACTAATATGTATTGGTTAATGTGTGTCCTGCAGAGCCATAAAACGAGGAAGCTCGATAAGATTCTTTGTGATCTAAGTGCAGAAGAGTGTAAAATCTTGATGGAAAATTGCAAAAGGATGAACCAAGTGAATGAAAAAATTCTATTCAATATGATTTATTTTTTTAATTTTTATTAATTTTTTACTTAAAAATATTAGATAACGTGTTCAAAACAATATATTAATTCACATATGTTTAATGTTCTACAACTGAGACCAACAACGAAGGAATGAAATGTCATCCTAAGAAAATAAAAATTATAGAAGATGTAAATGATGATGAATTGGTCCTTAGCTCATCTGGAGTGGTGTTGGAAATTAATGAAGGGGGGGGATTTTACAAAACTATGAGGGATATAGTGGACTGGACATATAGACGTACTTTCCACTTACAATACAGAAATCAGTCCAAGTATTCAAAGAACCAGGATATCTAAACTACAGGAAGCGTTTCCAGAGCAATGGTCAATGAGACTTGTCAAACTTGCAATAGCAAAAACATACAACAACAAAAAAGAATCATTCAAAAAGTAATATTCCTAAAAATGTTTTTCTAGAATATTTATATATTACACAAATCATTCTTAATTTATTAATATCGATCTTTTTATATTTAGTTTTCATATATCAATATAAAAATATTTAATTGTCATGTTACTTTTTTTAGGAGGATTATGAAAATCCCAAAGGATCAATGAGCTGATATCTGAAATATGCCAGTAGGAATGTCGAAAAAAGTGTACAAGGATATGGTAAAAGAAATGGACATAATTGCATCATAGGAGGAGCCATCTCAACAACAATGTGCTTCATATGTATGAAATCATTGAATTTTTCTATTAGATAAATATAAATAAATAATTTAGCATTAATTATTAATTTGCAAGTATTTTCTTGTAGAAAAGAAAACAAAATAGAACTCATTCGGCACATAAAATAGGACGACAAGGAAGAAAAGGGTTGATAGTAAAGTTTGTGAGTAATTGTTATTTCATTATAACATTAACTTAAGATTTCATTTTTGTATATTTTAAGTTGTTTTACAACAGCAATCCTTGAATGTCTTCAAATAGGTGCTAACATACAAAGAAGAGCCATCATAAGAATTGATTGACATTGGGCTAAGTAAGGGTTGTGAGTATATGTTGGCATATCAAAAATTAATTGTGGAATTTGTAAGTATCAATGTTGTTTTAGTTCTCTCATTTTGTAATTAATGGAACAAAAAAAAACTTTTATATTAAATCTATAATTTATTATGGGGTGTATTAAAACTGCAAGAAACAAAGTATGGAAATGTGCCAACATAAGAGTTGTTGACAGAAGGCATGATATTTGGTTTTGAAAAAATGTGTATCATTCAGGACTCAATTCTTGCTATGGTATGTCGATTTTTAATTTATATTCATGTATATTATTTATTTCAATTTTCATTATTCTCACCAATGCAGATACACTCATTACACTTTCTTTTTATTTTTGTAGATGGAATCATTTGAAGAAGAGGAAAAAAATCTAGCCAATCAACAAAACATTCGACCAAATGACCCAAGTCATGGAAGTAACTCAAGTACGTCTGACAACAATTCCAACGAAGAATGATGATTAATATATTTGGATATCCCCCGGATGGGGTGCCACGTAGTAAAATGGAGCCACGCGGAATTATGTCAGGACGCAGTATTAATGCATCCACCGGCGACAATCCCCTCAGTCATTAACCCACCATGGATCGGCGCAGCCATACCCAAGCGATGAGCCCCTTCATGCAAGTGAACAGTGCCGGGCATCAGCGCACTCAGCAACAAGCCTTAATGGCTATGGCGGTCGCGGTTGCCCTCCTCCTTATCACCGGAATTGATAGAACAGAGTGACATTCGCCCATAGCAGTGTTCATTCCACCGGAGCAACAACAGTTCATTCCATCGGAGCAGCGATTTGAGGTCCCGTTGAAGCTCTGGAGCAGAGCAGTCTATTCGCAAGGAACCCTGGTCATCTCCAGGGTCTCCACCATGCCCAAAGCAAGAGGAAATCCGCGTAGGGGTGTCGCTTGGTACACGGTCGAATCTCGATGCCAGAGACAGAAGAAGTTTGAACAGGCGATGGCCATGGCATCCATCCGAAGGCGCAAGAAACCATGAATGCCTCCAGTGGCGTATGTGGAAGAAATTACCTTGGAGGACGCCATGCAGATCTATCCCAAGCTCCCTCTGTTCACAGTCCCAGACAATTGGAATCCACCCACTGAATTTGGCTCGGACGATAAGCCTCCACTTGCGGGCATTCAGCCTGGTCCAAGAGCCAACAGCCCAGAGGATCATTTCACCACCTATTATGTCGAAGAAGAGACCCCTCCTGGTGCACCCATGGAGGCAGCGACCCAGCTTTTCAACCGCCCGACGCATGCAAGTAAAGACGCAACAGAGCCCATTCACCCCACTTCCGTTGATAGCCACTGGTAGGAGCAGCAACTCTTCACCAACTCGGGGTACCTCACTCTCATATTCGATCTGAGGAGTCTGTTGGATGACCAGGTCTTTCTCCTTGACAGAATTGATCAACGGCTCGACATGCTATTCGCGGCTCACTCCAGAACTCTTCCAAAGCGGCAATGCCCAACGTGCGCGCAGACTTACATGCTTCCAGCAGGCTGGCGACAGCATGGGGACGAGGATGAGTGTACAGGCTAAAAGGTTCAAAGATGTTCTTTGTTAGGAATCTCTTTTCCTGTTCTGAACTAAGCTTTGGCCCAGTTAGTTTTTAGTTATCTTATAACTAGTTTATGGCATACAGTTTAAACTTAATATGTGACAGTCCTGGTTTCCTTCGGGCAGGACGGAACTATGTCAATTTTTTTCGCTAGGAAACACATGGCACAGGATGCCCAGCTGTCTCGGTTTCTTGTTTAGGCGGGACAGTTGGCATCACAAACAGTCATTGTACCTTGATTATGCTAATATAACAGGTTCCATCTTTTTTACTTAAAAAAATATATATATTTGGATATCAATGCAAGTTGTTGTATTTTTTGAAATAATTGTCTGTGAAAATCAGACATTTTGTTTAATGTAATGGACATAGTACTATCCCAATTGAAAGACAAGGGATTACCAACAAGGGTCTCATTTTGTATGACAAAAAGCCTCTTATTCATATATAATAAAATATGTTTTGTTTTATTCTTTTGTGTTATCCAATGTTCTTGTGAAATGTTACATCGTTGAATAAATATATGGATGATTAAATATTATAATGAAGAGATGTGAACACCAATGATATAACAAGATAATACAAACATCATATCGAAATGCACTAATCAAAATTTAATTTATATGAATACTATTATAAGATATATGTCAATTTTTTGATAAACAACGGAATTAAAAAATAACAATAATTGTGCATTGTCACATGTCGATGCTTCTCAAAAGAGAAAATGACAACCGGTGCGTTTAATGATAAAAAAAAATAGGTGCCTTTAATTATAACATGCATCGGTGATGTAACATAATACGCACTGGTGTTGTAACATAAATTGAAAAAGCATCGATATTAATAATATGTTAACCAAAATTATAATAACAATAATACGGCTTATCAATGTGTTCCATTTATAAGCGTGTCAGTGCTTCTCTTTCACGAGTCCGCATCAGGGCCTTCTCGACATCATGCACCAGTCCTGTTTGTTTTTTAACGCACCGGTGCATGTTATCATTGATTTTCCTGATGCTTTATTCCTATTAAGGCACCGGTGCGTTTCTGTTTATAAGAGCATCGGTGACCCATATTTCTTGGACAACCTCGGTGCTTTGGTTGACATGTGAGCACCGAGGCTTTAAGTTAAGAATGCATCAGTGATTGGTATCATAGATTCGGTTGGTGTGTTGTTATTATTAAAGGATTGGGTTGTAGTTTGTATAAATGCACAGGGCCTCCAATATTTTAGGACTCGACTGGTCCCTATTATGAAATGTATGAACCAATGATTTAATGTTTTAAGTGCACCGATGTGTATGGTCTGTGAAGTGCACCGCATGGAAAAACATCTGTTGCAACCTCTGCCCGCCCAAATTTTTTTATTTATAATGAAGTTCCATTACAATCTCTGCAAAACCATCCGCTACCAAAAATGGATGTTTTCGCGGAGGATTTTTTGACAATTTTTGTCAATATTTTAACACTAAAAGCCTTTGATATAACCTCTGCTAGAGGGTATTTTCCTTGTAGAGATCTCATACTCCTAAGTTTGTTTTTTGGCCTTGGATAAATTAACTCTCCAACCTGAACCAATACCCTATCCTAGACTAGTTTGTTTACCCTAGGAAAATAAAATGTCTAATTGATTTTAGTTAGCATTCGTTTTATGGGGGCTCTTATTTAATCAAAAGGGTAATGAGTGAAACTAAATGGTGTTTTAATGGACTCAACAAAAAAAACACTTAAGAACACAAATGCAAAATGCAGTTCTTCACTGAAAATCTGAGTGTAAACAACGCTTCAGAATCAAACAAAAGAAAACTCTTTCTTTTTTATATGCAAAGAATGAAAATTTTTATTTTAGATGAAATGAACTTGTTGATGCAACTTTCAAATGCAAGACAACTAACAAGGTTTTGGAATTATTTTCATCAAATCTATTTTCATGTTGAAATTTTCCTAAAACTAGTTAGGGTTAGATTTACCATAAAAATTTAACTACTTTTATGTGCTCTTTTTTCCATAGACAATGCTACATCATCGTCACCCAACCATAGACACCTACATGTGCCACCCCTGAGAACAGCATGTTAATGTTTAAGCCATTATTATAGATGTTTGCATTTCATTAGATAACAATAGCATAATCCAAGATCACTGAGAAATACACAATCACAAGAGACACAACATTTATCCTGGGAAACCCTCTAGGGGAAGAAAACCTAGAAAAACTTCCTTAATATAGATAGTCAATACAATGCCAAGAGATATCTATGCTAAATCAGAAAGTCCTCTCCCAAGATATGTGCCACTCTCTCTCTCCTTTGCCAGTAACAGATCAGAACTTGTCTCTCAAACTAAGCAAGTGAGTTGTGTTTAAGTGAGGCACTAGCCTCCTTTATTTATACAAGTCTGGCACGTGTGAAGTGTCTCTTCACTGGCAGGGCCGACTTCTCAAAATGGGTGGGTAAACCCACCTTTATTATATTTCTGGGTCTCTTTATTAACTTCTGGGGCCGACTTCTTATTCTACCTATTATAATTGTCTTTTGACCAATCCGCAAAAGGGTATTTGGTCCTATTACAATAACCGACATGATCAATCCACAATGTGGATTGATCCTATGAATAATATATCAATAATAATACGAATACTCTTTGCAGTTACAATATTTCAACACTCCCCCTTAACAAGAAGGGTATTCTTCAGCAACATCATGTGAGAGAAAGAGGACAGCATCAGCAACAGCATCAAATGGGAGGACGGCATCATCAAGATCATCTTAGCTAGCGTATCTATAAATCATCGGAAGTTTTCTTCATCAGCAGCATCATCATTCTCGAAAGAATTCCATCATCATCTGCATCAATATGTATCAGTATAAAGTGATACCTCATCACAGCACTAGGCTGGCCCATCACAGTACTAAACTGGCTCTATGTCACAGTTGTTAAGTTGGTAGCTCGTTGTAAGTCACATCTTGCTTTATGTATAACTACTAGGTCAGAAGCAAGGTATACATCATCTTGCTTTACGTCTAACAATTGGGTCAGAAGCAAGGAACACATCATCTTTCTTTACGTCTAATAACTAGGTCAAAAGAAAGGAGTCATCTTGCTTTACGTCTAACAGCGAGGTCAGAAGCAAGGAACACACACATCATCTTGCTTTACGTCTAACAACAAGGTCAGAAGCAAGGAGTCATCTTGTTTTTTGTCTAACAGTGAGGTCAAAAGAAAGGAACACACACGTCATCTTGCTTTATGTCTAACAGCGAGGTCAGAAGCAAGGAATCATCTTGCTTTACGTCTAATAGGGAGGTCAGAAGCAAGGAACACACACATCATCTTTCTTTACATCTAACAGCGAGGTCAGAAGCAAGGAATCATCTTGCTTTATGTCTAACAGCCAGGTCAGAAGAAAGGAACACACACATCATCTTGCTTTATGTCTAACAGCGAGGTCAAAAGCAAGGAATCATCTTAATTTACATCTAACAGGGAGGTCAGAAGCAAGGATTCATCTTGCTTTACGTCTAACAGTGAAGTCAGAAGCAAGGAACTGTTAATCCCTAATATTGGCTCATTACCCCTTAATTGGGGCATATTAGATTATTAATGCTATTTTATTTATGTCGGCTTTATGCCATTAGTTGTAATTTAGATTAGTAATGTTATTTTATTTATGTCGGCTTTAGGCCATTATTTGTAATTATACCTCCTAGTCTCCTATATATACCAAGGAGACATTTTCATTTTGAATCATCTTGGACTTGAACATTTAAGTGGGGTAAAAGGAGGTTGCCCCCTCGAAGAAGCTTATTATCTGAAATTATCTCTTTTTCAAGGCGTTGAGTACTTTTCCTGAG
>ML792953.1:198975-211252 GCA_009831015.1 Picea engelmannii
CTTTTATACAGAAGCATCCAGAGTTACTCAAGCGTTGTGGACAACACTTGTCTCAAGGGGAGGGGCATGTTAAGCCCTAATATTGTCTCATTACCCCTTAATTGGGGCATATTAGATTAGTAATGCTATTTTATTTATGTCGGTTTAGGCCATTAGTTGTAATTTAGATTAGTAATGTTATTTTATTTATGTCGGCTTTAGGCCATTATTTGTAATTATACCTCCTAGTCTCCTATATATACCAAGGAGACATTTTCAGTTTGAATCATCTTGGACTTGAACATTTAAGTGGGGTAAAAGGAGGTTTCCCCCTCGAAGAGGCTTATTATCTGAAATTATCTCTTTTTCAAGGCGTTGAGTACTTTTCCTGAGTTTTTCTATGCTATATTGATGTTTGGTTCTTAACAGGAACACATATACTCCCCCTTTCAGGGAGGGTCCTTTCGGACTATACCAAGCTTATCTCAAAAGTGTTCAAACTTTACACAAGATAGAGGTTTGGTCAACACATCAGCAACCTATTCATCCATGTTAACATATAGGAGCTTCAAGGATCCTCTCTGCACCATGTCACGGATGTAATGATAGTGAATCTCTATATGCTTCGACCTGTCATGGAATATAGGATTCGTTGTCATCTTTATGAAGCTCTGGTTGTCACATAGGATCGTGGTTACTTCCATTTCTAGGTGAAATAGACCGGTCAGCAACTTTCAAATCCATATAGCTTCGCAGCTAGCAGAACATGCGGCAATGTACTCTGCTTCCGTTGTGCTGAGAGAAATATTGGATTGCTTCCTACTCTTCCATGAGATCATGGCTGATCCCAAACTGAAACAACATCTGGAAGTGATTTTTCTGTCATCAACGCTTCCTGCCCAATCTGAATCAGTGTATCCACTCAATGTGAAATTATGATCTTCGTCATAACTAAGACCACAATCTAATGTACCTTTAAGGTGCCTCATCACATGTTTTGCATCCACTAGGTGAACATGTCTGGGTTCTACCAGAAACTGACTCAAGGTGTTCATGGCAAAACAAATGTCTAGTCTGGTGTTTGTCAGGTACATCAGCGATCCAATAATCTTTCTGTACAATGTGGCATCTATCAAGTCTGACGAAGTATCGACCAGTAGCTTCAGCTTCACTTCCATGGGTGTATTCATGGGCTTGCATTCCAGCATGTCGAATCTCTTTAAGATTTCGACCGTGTACTTCCCTTGGTTAAGGAAGATCCTCTCAGGACTCTGCCATACCTCAAGACCTAAGAAGTAATGCATTAGGCCAAGGTCTATCATTTCAAATTCTGAGGCAAGTCTCCTTTTACATTCAGCGATGAGATTTTCTTCTCCAATTAAGAATAAGTCATCCACATATAGCAGTAAGATTACTGGCTCGTTATTCATAATTTTGAAGTAGAGATTTGAGTCTGCTTTACTCTTGGTAATGCCTAAGCTCATCAAGAAACTGTCTATACGGCCATACCAAGCTCTAGGAGCTTGCTTCAATCCGTATAAATCTTTCTTCAATCTCCAGACATGAGACTTCCTGTCTTCAACCTCAAATACTTGAGGTTGCTCTATATACACTTCCTCTTCGATGACATCATTTAGGAAAGTTGTCTTCATGTCCATATGGTGCAGCTTCCACTTCATCTTAGCTGCAAGAGCTATGATGGTCCTGATCGAAGTGTATCTAGCCACGGGAGAGAATGTCTCTTCATAGTCAATTCCTTCCTTATGGGAAAAGCCACGAGTGACAATTCTTTCTTTATACTTCTCAATACTTCCATCATCAGCATGTTTTATTATGAAGAGCCATCTGTAGGATACCCCATCTTTATTCTTTGGTCTGGGAACTATTTCCCATACTTCATTTCTTCATTATGGATTGGTATTCCTCTGTCATGGCATTTGCCCATTTTTCTCTAAATTCCTTCTTCAAAGCAGGTAGGCTCCTCTTCTAGGAGATCACACATCAAAGCCGTCAAACTAGAGAATGGCTTTGGTCTTTTCACCTATCTCGTAGTTCCTTCGGGAACACCATTCTTCTCTCTCCATCTTGAATAAGCTCTCTAGCCTAGGCTAGATTTCTTTTATGGAGGATTGTCATTTGAGGAGGTTCTTGCACTTCTACTATATCATGGTCTTCTAGAAGTTCCTCATCAGGGGAAGTTACGACTTCCCTTACTGGTTATGCAGCTCTGGGAACCTCCCTCATTGCAGTATTGGGGATTATGGGTTCCTCTTCATATACCTCTTCAAGATGGCACAGTTTAGATTTCTTGAGCACTGCATCTTCATCAAAGGTCACATCCCTATTGATCTCAATGTGATGTTGACCTGGTATATAGATTCTTAAGGCCTTGGAGACCTCATAGTATCCCACAAAATTCCCTTCTTTCCTGAAGGGTCCATCTTGTTTCTCTTTTCTTTAGGTATATGAATAAACACTAGAAAGCCAAATATTTTGAGATGGCTTACCTCTGGCTTCTTTCCGGTGAACATATCTTGAGGTGTCTTGAGCCCAAGTGCACTATGGGACAATCAGTTCTACACATAAACAGTTTCCATTGCCGCTTCTGCCCATAAGCACATAGGAAGATCTTGATATTCACGACTTCCAGCATGGTTCTGTTCTTCCGTTCAGCTACACCGTTTTGTTGGGGATCTTGATCCCAACATCTTTGCAGAAGTTCATGAACTCTTTTGAGGTATATTCTCCTCCATTATCTGACCTGAGTATCTTAATCTTCCTTACAGAGAGGTTCTCTATCAAGGCTTTTGAATTCCTTGAACTTTTTGAACACTTCAAATATATCCAGGTCTTATGAGAATAATCATTAATGAATTATACATAGTATACATACCCACTAATGGAGTATGATGGCATTAGGCCACACATATCTGAAGGAATGAGTTCTAGGACTCCTTTTGTCTTGCTGCCCCTCTTCAAAAACGGTTTCTTGATGTTCTTCCCTTGTGCACATCCATTGCATACGCCTTCATGGTCACCTTTGAGTTTCGGTAAACCTGTGACCGCTTTGCATATGTATGGTAGCACCTTGTAGTTGAAGTGAGATAATCTTCTATGCCAAGATTCTTCAATGGTCATGACAGCTTCTGAATGACCCTTTAGTTTATGCGAGCCACCTTCTTCTTTTCCAATGATGATTGCTTCATTTATGGTCTCTCCTTTAGCACGTTGCCTTGTGCAACCTTCGCTATAGATTCCTCATGTGACCTGGAGCAAGTTCAACAAAACAACAAGCAAGAATAATATCCTTCTGATAATATAAAGCAATAGCACGAACAATCATCACAGTAGCTCCTTTAGAGCTATCACTTATAATTTATCTGAAGCAAAGATTAAAGGTAAGGAATACAATACGAATTGAGGTCAACACTCTCATAGTGTTGTGACCAAGCATTCTTCCATGGCAACCTGGAACTAACACACAAGGTTTCTCCTAGAGGATGTGTTAGTTGTATCAGGCAAAGTGTTTACCTCTATATGCTCACACGCTATCAAGTATAATATTTTACGACGACTGTTATTTCAACATAGTCATCAACTTGTCATGTGTACCTTTGAATCTTATTAATCTTGATTAATCAAACCTGGAGATTTGTCCTCAAGAATAAGTACTTGCTTTTCTTCCAGGTCCCCTTCACTCAAGTGACGAGTGCTTTCTTCAACCTGTCTGTTGTACTAAGACAATATGTTATCTTGACAGAAGGTTAGGTTAGAGGATAAGATTTATGATCAACTTTTAATCCTTCTAATAATTTGATCATAGCTTCAACATGCAATACTGATCAAGATAATGTCATGACAAATAGATGCATATCAGAATAATCACACCTAGGTTTCATCATTCCTCTGAATGTGTTGGATCTTGAGATCCTTCTGGATCTATGGAAAGAGATCCCTTCTCCTGCAAATACTCTTTAGGGTTTAACCATTAAACATATGTAAGTACATACCTCTGGTAGAATTTGCAGGTAGTGGCTCCACCTGGTAGCAATGGTAATCATTGCCAACTCTTGAGAAAACTTGAATGGTGATTGCATTTGGTTCTATGGCTGCAACTGCAACTGGAACTTAGGGTTTTATGAGGAAACCCTAATTTTTCAAACTTCAAATTTTGAAATTCTGATTCAGGGAATAGATGCGTTGAGCTGAGGTGAGTATGTTGTTGTAGTCATAATTTCGAAAATCCAACTTTTACCCCCTCAAACTTGATCTGCGGATTTCTGGACTGGTGCTTCTGGTTTTTTGGTACTCTGTTACTTCTGGTACTTTTGGTACTCTGGTTTTTTGGTTTTTTGGTACTTTGTGAAACTAGGGTTTCACTTTCTGGGAGATCCAGCCACTGAAAAGGTGCGTTGATGATGCCAAATTGATCCTTAGGGGAGGGCGCAACTTTCTAGATAGTTTTAGGACTAAAAAGATTCACTTTTGAAAAACCCTAATTTGTAGGTACTACAACAGTGACATTTTTCCTCTTGCGAAATATGCTTCCTTTAGCTTGGCTCTGATACCATGTTAATGTTTAAGCCATTATTATAGATGTTTTCATTTCATTAGATAACAATAGCATAATCCAAGATCACTGAGAAATACACAATCACAAGAGACACAGCATTTATCTTGGGAAACCCTCTAGGGGAAGAAAACCCAGCAAAACTTTCTTAATATAGATAGCCAATACAATGCCAAGAGATCTCTATGCTAAATCAGAAAGTCCTCTCCCAAGATATGCGCCACTCTCTCTCTCCTTTGTCGGTAACAGATCAGAACTTGTCTCTCAAACTAAGCAAGTGAGTTATGTTTAAGTGAGGCGCTAGCCTCCTTTATTTATACAAGTCTGGCACATGTGAAGTGTCTCTTCATTGGCAGGGCCGACTTCTCAAATTGGGTGGGTAAACCCACCTTTATTATATTTCTGGGTCTCTTTATTAACTGTTGGGGCCAACTTCTTATTCTGCCTATTATAATTTTCTTTTGACCAATCCGCAAAAGGGGATTTGGTCCTATTACAATAACCAACATGATCAATCCACAATGGGGATTGATCCTATGAATAATATATCAATAATAATAAGAATACTCTTTGCAATTACAATATTTCAACACAGCACACAGAGAACTATCCTGGGAAACCCTATTGGGAAATAAAACCTAGAAGAACTTGTTCAATATAGATTCATCAACTAAGTAAAGTGTGAGTACAATACTCTCTCAGAGAGAAATGTCCCAGATATCCCTTCTACTCAAGGGAAACCCTGCTACTATACTTGTGCCTTGTCACCAGAAGATACACCAAGTATTATACCAAGACATACTCCAAGAGATACACCAAGGCACAATCTAAACCCTAACGCATTACCCTAGAAAGGTAGCGCATGAGAGAGAGACCAACCAATACCAAGAGATACAGCTTATACTTCCTCCTGTAGATATAGCTGCAATTGCGGCTCTCCACCAAACTTGTGTTATAACTGAGTGAGTTGTGTTCATCAAATGAGTAAGGCGTCACCTTATTTATACTTATTCTGCCAGTGAAATTTTCCCACATGGTGGGCCTGTATTTTATGGGAAATATAATTTACTTTGACTTTTTCTGGCAGGGCCAACTTCTCATATTGCAAGTACAAAATGTAATAATAATTATTTTCCTGAGTCGACATTACAAATATACTTATTGTCTTAACTTGATCTGCACATGGTTTGTAAGACCCAAGGTTTGGTTTAACTTAACCAACAAAACCCACCAAACAATGGCCCTTTCGGCATCACCTAATTGTGCATATGAAGTCTCACTCGAGGTATCTATTGGGACTACAAGAACTAGGCTTTTACAGTAATAACGGAAAGGGAGGCAGATACCTCAATCATTGTTTCTTCTTCTAGCTTATGTATGTTTTAGATTATTACAGAGATTATCACAGATATTCATTAATATTCCACCATAATCAACCCATAAACTAAGTCTATTCTATGAAGCAGAGCAACATTATTCATAAATGCACATAACCAAGTAAAGAACACAAGATATAAGATTATCTCTAACTCTTTCTTTATTCATATTTCATCTTATCATCTGACTATTACATTCACGACTCTTGCATAATCTTCCTCTATCTCTTGATCAGCCTCCCTTTATCTCCCAACCCGTTACATATTTATACCCAAAATCTACGGCTTAAATCACTATTCTATATATCCTAAAAATAGCCCATTACAATGCATGGCATGGCCAGCTTTAGTTAACTGGTTGTTTTCTTTCTTCTGTTTTTTGCTCTTTATACAACTTTTTTGCTTTTCTTCTATTTCTAGAAAGGCGCATTCTCATCCTTCATTCTTTCTTCTCTCGCTCATTTGATTTATTCTTCTGTCTGTGTGATGTCTTCCTCTTGTGCGCTTATGTTCTTTTGCGCTCTTTCTTCTTTCCCATAGTTTTCTTTATTCTGTGCATTTTCTTACTTCTGCGCCTTTTCTCCTAAATTTCATCCAAAATTGCATGTCCAACAATACTTTAGCATTATTATTTTAGGGTTTTGAATTGATCAAATACAATAAGAATATATTTTGTAGCTACATAATACTTCAACATTTCAAGTATGGAAATGAAAACTAAAAATTAACAAGCACTATAAAAAGGATAAAGCAGACTATAAAAATTTTTCTCTTCAGTGAAATAACAACAAGGGTTGAGGAAGAAACACAATTTTTTTTTCTAATTTTTTTTTTCTTTTCTTGTTTAAGAAGTAAAAAGAATAAGAAAGATTTGAAAAACAAGTTTTTCTCCTTAATACTAGCAAGAAACAACAAAAAGGAAAGCTGAAAATACTTCATACCTATAAGGATTTGTCAAAGACAACAATGAAAGTGAATCTTGGACAAAAAGGTCTCAGAAAGTAGCTTCCCAAACTACCTCTAAAAATGAGAATGACCCAACAATGGTAAAGCACAAAAAATCTTTTGTTTTCTTTATATAATCCAAAACAAACTACCACGGGACTCAGCAAACAACCACAAAAGAGTTGAAACAAGAACCTAGACACCTGACCGAGCAACCTCAAACTAGAGAGATTCGTTATAAAACCCTTCTTAGGATGATATACGTGAGTCTCTACAAAGAGACTCATGTACATGTGATTGTATGCATTGTCAAGCGCGTGTATGTATGCGATTGTATCAATTATAGCATGCTTGTGTGCTCCAAAAAATTCAAAAAAAGAAGCAAGGAGACAAGACAATTGGCTCAAATGAAAATGGGAAAAGACTCTAATGAATGTAAACTATTGACTCAAGTGCCAAGTAGCAGTCTAAGGAAAAAGAAAGACAAATGAACCGAGTAAACACAAAAATAAATCCCAAAGCAGGCCCATCGTGGAAAAGTCCCTAGTATGGTTTTCAATTCTACTTTAGGGGAAAATCCCCTACAGTAGTGGCCTATACTACAGTGTACCTATGACCATATATAAAGTGCATTCCAAACAGAATACCAAACTAAGATATAATAACCAAATTTCACAGGAATAACTAACTTATTCAAAAAGAGGAAAATTTGACTCATTGGGATCCCAACGTTCAATGTTGTTCCCAATTTATGGAGTCCTTTGGCTCCTTCCAAATGGTTTCTCTACAACCTACAAAAACCTTGAACAAGTATATCTATACGAAAAGGTAGTTATAGTAATAGCTACTCGTTAGTTCTATGTAAAATGACTAAAAAGAATGAAGAAATTAGTATTCTACTGAACGTAATACAAAAGCATTATAAATATGAACAATAATAACACAAGATACTTCGAAGGAACGCGTTTTTTTATTATTAATGAAAAGTAGCAAGGTGGTTACAACTTGTACCTTCTCAATGCAACGTTGCCATGTTGAAAGAGATCCTAGATTCCTCCACCCTGACTCCTGCTATAAGGATATTCTAGACACTGAAGTCACCACAGTGGTCCCAAAGAGAGTATAGAGAGAAACTCTTGGAGAGAAAAGGTAGTGATCAGAGGGAAACTGGAAACAAGGGTTTCCAGGTCAAGAAATCAGCAACAACATGAATAAAATGGGCTTACAGACTCGACGGGAATATCCAGATGAGTGCTTTCTTGAATGTGAAAAGTATAATTTCCTTTCTCCATGAGGCAAATGTTCCTTTTATGTGATCTCCAATTAGTTAGACAAGTTAATTACGAGAAAAAAAATTTAGACAACTAACCAATCCCGTAAATCATCTTTAATTTAGGCATAATTATTTTTTTTTGACAATTTATTAGCATGTACGTGGGTGTCCCTTAAGTATCCCACGTGTAGGCGGGTAGAATAATTATTAGGGCATGTACATCCTTCAAAATTTTGATTTTCAGAAGGTCTCAAGGATGTATGGGGAAAATTTGTTTGTAAGGAGGATAGGGATAAGGCCAACAAGACCATCAAATCTTTAGAGGTGGCATTTGACACTACAACAATGTCCCTTAACCACAATGAGAGAGTCTCTAAATTAAACTTGAAATATCTCTAGGTTATTGTTATCGCATAGTTTGTAATTTGGGAAAATCCCAACCCAAACAACAAGTGTGTGACACAATTAGGAATACCCATCATTGTCACCTCAATAGATATCCCCCTTGTGTTAGAAAAACAGGATCGCGAAACAATAAAATAAAAACAAAAGCGGAAATAAAACACAGAAGATACACAATACAATGGAGACACAAATATATGTGGTTCACCCAGTGTGGGCTACGTCCACCAGAGAAATTTTCAGTCCTTCCTTTATTATTATCTATCAAATGAAGGGATACAACCTACAACACACCCATTATAACTTACTCTTCTTTCTCTCATAGTCTCTTCTCTCATAATACAATATTCGCAATGATACATAGTTGCAATATATTTCCCTAATAAAATAGGGTTGCCTTCTAGGGAACAAAAACCCTAACATAACTTCTACCATCAGATATGCGACCTTATAATGAACACTCCAGATATACTATGAAATTACAATATACATTTATAAGGAAATTTTTCCTTTAGGGGATTCTCCCAAGGACCCCCCAGCCGGGGGGATAGCCCCCCCTGGACCCTGTAGGGGGGGGAATCCCCCCTTGCACTCCCCTGCATGGAGGAGTGTACATTCTTTCGGGGTGTAAAGTATTCATGGGGTATAAACATGACTGAAAACAAATACCTCTGAATCAGGAAGATAATCAGGCTCCACAACCAAAAATCTCCCACTTGGATATTGATCTCAACAACTCCATCGATGTTGTATCTGTTGGAATATGATCCTTCTTGGACCTGGAAAATTTATCATCTTCACCTTCATGCTTGAAGACCAACTGAAACTGAGCAGGAACTCATTTTCTCCCTAGTTACTCCCTTTGTTAACATGTCTATAGGATTTTGGATAGTGTGTATCTTTTCCAACTTCAAATGTCCATCTTCCAAAATGGAGCATATGAAATGTTACCTGAGTTGTACATTCTTAGTATTTGAATGGAAGGCTGATTTCTTTGTAAGATAAATGGCACTCTCATTGTCACAGTACAACCTGTTATTCTCCTCCTTCTTTCCCAATTCCTCCATAAACCTTTGTAACCAAATCATTATTTGCTAGCCTCTGTAGCAGAAACATACTCTGCTTTTGTTGTTGAAAGTGAAACAACCTTTTGTAGTTTCGAAATCCAACTTATTGTTGTTCCACCTATAGTAAAAACATACCATGTGGTGATCCTCTTGCTGTATTTATCACCTGCCATATCTGAATCAACATATCTCTGTAGAACAGTGTATGAACCTCCAAAACATAATGCATGAGTAGAAATACCTCTCAAATACCTAAGAATCCACTTTACTGCATATCAATGTTATTTACCTAGATTGTTCATATACCTACTCAAAACTCCCATTGCATGTGCAATATCTGGTCTTGTACAAACCATCGCATACATCAAGTTGCCAATTGTTGATTAATAAGGGACCCTAGACATGTATTATATCTCCTCATGTGTCTTGGGAAACATTTCCTTAGTTAATTTGAAATGGTTGGCCAAAGGTGTACTAACTGGTTTTGCATTCTACATTATAAACCTCTCCAACACCTTCTCTATGTACTCACTCTGAGACAATGTCAATTTGTGATTTTTCCTGTCTCTTGTTATTCTCATACCAAGGATTTTTTTTGCAGCACCCAAATCCTTCATCGCAAATGAAATAGCTAATGTATTCTTGAGCACATTTATATCTTGCATGTTAGACCCTGCAACAAGCATGTCATCTACATACAATAGAAAGATAATATAGCTTTCATTTTCTAGCTTTTTAAAATAAACACGGTGATCAAAATGACATCTACTATAACCATTGTTTTGTCATAAATCTATCAAACTTCAAATACCACTTCCTTGGAGCTTGCTTGAGGCCATACCAAATTTTCCTTCCCTTTGACCTCATACCCATGTGGATGCTACATATAAATCTCTTCCTCCAAATCCCCATGGAGAAAAGTTGTTTTTACATCTAACTATTCAATATGTAAATCTTCTACTACCACAAGACTTAAAATAGTCCTAATTGAAGTCATTTTAACAACAGGAGAAAATATTTCATCAAAATCTATACCTTTCTTTTGTGTAAACGCCTTTACAACAAGTTTAGCCTTTTACTGCTTTTTGCCTCCATATTCTTCCTTCAACTTGTAAACCCATTTATTTTGTAATGTTTTTTTTCCTGTAGGCAACTGAACCAAATCCCAAGTCTAGTTATTTATCAGGGAATCCATTTCCTCTTTGATTCCTTGCTCCCACTTTTTTTTAGTGTTTACCTGCATTGCCTCTTCATAACATTATGGTTCACCAAAATCAGTCAACAATAAATAATACAATGAAGGAGAGTATCGTTCAGGGGGTCTAATTAACTTGGTAGATATTCTAACAACACTTGTAGGAGTTTGAGGTACCTTTTGCTCTTGTTGTTGTACATTTTGATTTTATGGTACCTTTGGAATTTCTTTTTCAATTATCTCATCAAGCACTGTGTATTCTAGTTTTTCTTTGTTTTGTATCTTTCCCTGCAACTGATCTTTGTACATGACCTTCTCATTGAATATGAAATCTCTACTCCTAATGATTTTGTGATTTTCATAATCCCATAAGCGATAACCAAAATCATTAACATCGTATCCAATAAAGGTACACTTCTTGTATTTTGCATCAAGATTTGTTCTATTTTCTTTATCAATATGGGCAAATGCTTCACAACCGAAAGTCTTCAAAAAAGAATAGTTTACCTTTTTACATGTCCATGCCTCCTATGGAATTCTACCATCAAAATAGCTTGAAGGTCCTTTGTTTATTAAGTAAACAACAATATCTATTGCATCTGCCTAGAACTATAAGGGCAAACCAGCATGTAATCGCATACTCCTTTCACGCTCCATGATTGTCTTGTTCATCCTTTCTGACACACCATTTTCTTGTGGTGTTCTTGGAACTATCTTCTCTCTATGAATCCCATGGTATTAACATTAATCATCAAACTCCTTGTTGCCATATTCACCTCCATTGTCTGATCTGAGACACTTCAACCTTTTTCTTGTCTCATTCTCAACCAAAGCTTTCCATTTCTTAAAAGTATCAAAAACATCAGATTTTTGTCGAATGCAATAAACCCAAGTTTTTCTAGTTTCATCATCAATAAAAGTAACATAATAATGAGAGCCGCCAAGAGATGATACCTTAGATGGTCCCCATACATGTGTATGCAAAAGCTCTAATATTTCACTCTTCTTTTATTTTCCGACTCTGAGAAATTTGACTCTCTTCTGTTTTCCATAAACACAATGCTCACATAAATCCAAATCAATTTGTTTAAGATCTGGCAACAAATTTCTTTTGTGAAGTATATGCATCCCTTTCTCACTCATGTGGCCAAGCCTATGATGCCAGAGTGTTGTATCCACTCTTTTAGAATCTAAAGAGATAGAAGAGTCAGTATTACTAGTACATAAATACAATGTACCTACCTTCTCTCCTTTTACTATCACCAATGATCCTTTGGTGACCTTCCACACCATATTTGTAAATATGGATATACAACCTTCACTTGCCAACTGCCCTGTTGAAATTAGATTTTTCCTTAGATCTGGAACATGTCTTACATCTTTCAAAAACCATTGGTTTCCATTCCTTTGATTTATTTTTACCTTTCCCATTCCAACAATTTTTCATGGTGCATCATCACCCAAATGAAC
>ML792953.1:211352-224426 GCA_009831015.1 Picea engelmannii
CCAATGACATCAATCAAACCAAACCATTTACATCAATGACATATGATCCAACAATCTCCCAAGTAATCAAACCATTGGCATCAATGACAAACCATTGGCATCAATGAAAAACCATTGGCATCAATGACAACATGATCCAACAGTGGGCTACGTCCACCAGAGAAATTGCTAGGTACTTCCTTTATTATTATCCAGCAAATGAAGGGATACAACCTATAACACACCCATTGTAACTTCCTCTTCTTTCTTTCACAGTATCCTCTCTCAAAATACAATATCCACAATGATACATAGCCACAATACATTTCCCTCATAAAATAGGGTTGCCTTCTAGGGAAATAAAACCCTAACATAACTTCTACCATCAGATCTATGACCTTATAATGAATGGTCCAGATATACTATGAAATTACAATATAGATTTACAAGGCAATTTTTCCTTCGGGGGATTTTCCCCCGGACCCCCCAGCCAGGGGGATAGCCCCATCGGACCCCGCAGGGGGGGCAAGCCCCCCTACACTCCCCCGCGTGGAGGACTGTACATTCTTTCAGGGTGTAAATTATTCATGGGGTATAAACACGATTGAAAACAAGGACCTTTGAATCAAGAAGATAATCAGGATCCACAACCAACACCTTGTTTCGGTGAAGGACAAGTCCAACAGAAGGGAGACTTCTCAGGTGACCCTAGGGGGATTAAAAATGGAGAAGCAAGGATCTAGAAGAACACCCCTATAGGTCAAGGTCAAGGTGAATCTTGAGGCTTGAGGAAAGAGTCTTTGAAAGTGATAAGTGGTTGCCAAGGTTGTGTACCTACAAAAAAGTGTTAGACAAACCAAAACAAGACAATATATGATGATACAAGCTTCAAAACCAAAGGAGAATCATTAAGAAAACTTGTTGTCCCAAAATCTCAGCAGTAATGAAATATATATCAGTAGTAAAGAAACTATGACAATTGCAAATTAAACCATCAAAGTCAAGTATATGATGTTGGAAAATAAAGCTAGCAAATAGTAAACAATCTTCCAATATTTGAACCAAGACTTTGATAGCAAGAGAGGGATGTTAATGAGTGTTATTAGCAGAGTTTTATAACAGCCTTACGGTTGTAGAAAACTTTTTCTACAACAGCAAATTCTGATAAATAAAATCAGCAAGTAAGCCACCCAAACAATAGCTCTTAAACAGTAGATCAATTATCACAGCTTGCAAGTGAATTTTAGTGGTAGAAAGGAGAGTAAAGAGTAAGAGAAAGTGAGATCAATTCAACCCTATTGGTTGTAGCTTAGTGCTTGCTACAACTGCTCAATCACTTAGAAAATCAAGACACCCTTAGGGCATAATATAGCTTAAAGCATGTAAAATGTAAATCCAAACTTGAACAATTCAATATCTCAAAATTCACATTTACCAATGCAACAATATTCAATCTGCAATGCAAAGATTATTGTCTTATCTATTGGGTAATGGAGTCTCTTTCTTTGAACTAGGGTTTATAAATATTCTAGGGGTGTAATCCATTTTACTCCCTAGAGAAGATAAACCTTAGAAAGGTCTTGCTACAAGGGTGTAAACCCTCTTACTCCATGTAGCAATCCTTAAGCCTTTTCAATAACAATAGAAAACATTTCCTTGATGGAGGGTGTATTCCCTTATACTCATCCAAGGGTTTAACAAAATAACCTTGAAATCAAGAATAAACATGCAAAATTGCATAAATTCCTTACCTAATCCAAGAGATAGCATGCAAAACCCTTACTTATCAAAGATATTCCAACAATTTTCCAAGAGAAAGCATCCAAGAGAAGTCGCTTGCCTTTATTCCACCAATAGACAAGTGTAGCATCAATTTTGCACAAGAGACAAGAGATAGTGAATTGCCCAAGAGGGATCGAAATTTCAATCCAAGAGTATTTAATTCTCAAGTGATGAGGTGTGTAAATGAAAAAGAGATGGCCTCTATTTATATGAGGCCATCTAAACCAATTTGTCCACATAAAATTGTCAACAACAAATCAAAAGAGGGTCGACCCCCTTTATTTTCCCTTACAACTTACAAATATAAAAATTACATAAAGTAACCCTAGAAAGGGTGACTTCATGCCCTAGAAGGGTGATGTGAGGCCTAGAAGTGAAACGTTGAGCCTCAAAAAGAAAATCGTTGGGCCTCCAAAGGCCATATGTCAAGATTTCATGTGCTAGAGTGCCATGCCATACATCTCCTTCCTTCAAACCACATCACATCACCTCTGGAACCATCATGCATACCAAACCCTTGCCTCCAAATGACGTCTAGGTGAAAAGGGATATGATGTCATCCTTGAATGTTGTTAAAGTGCCTCCAAAGGAAATGAACGACATCCCTTGCACACAAATGCTTCGGGGTACTTTGCCCATCCTATGGGGTATGGTGTCCATCCTTGGGGTTCTTAACCCCCCATGAAGTTCAAAATGACATAATTCCTTCATGGATATACTTCACTTGGAAAGGCCTTACAAAGACATACAAGTATGCCCTCCAAGGGTCCACAAGTCACATGTATCATGCCAAGTAAGCCACATTTAATAGGAGAACCACCCAAACATGTGCATCAAGTCCCCCCATTTCAAACTAAACAAATGATCAAAGACCTTATAAAATTTGCCAAATTTAAGTATGGGATGGTTTTCATGGTGCCCTATTGGGTAGACCAAATTCCCAAGTCAATGAGTGTTTCCCAAGAAGACCCTCTCTAAGTCATTTAATGGATATGAGGTGGATGGTAGCATGAATTTTGGGCATGGGGTTCTTGACATATCAAGGGATAATATTGTCTCATCTATGGGTGACTTTGTGGAGGGTGTGATGCATCTTTCATTTGCAATGCAACTTTTTTCCAAGCCATTTTATTGTCGTTAATTTATTATGGTCCAAAAAATTGATTGCTATGTACAATGGAAAGTAAAGAACACCACAATGCCACTTGAAGTTAGGAACACATTGAGTGTCATATGCATTGGAAATTAAAAGACATTGCAAATGCATTACCCCATCAAGTGGGACATTTATTAATTATGTGTTTTATTTTTTAAAGGTCCTTCATTTTTTATGGAGAAGAATTTCATTGCTCTCGGGACCTTAAGGCAAGCATCTAGAAGGATAATTTATGGATTTTAACTTTTTCCATCTACAACACATCTGGGCCTTTAGCCCCTTCTTCCCATGAAATGAGGTACAAGCCCTTCTTGGGGTCAATGAGCCCAAAAATCCAAAATATAAGGAAATGAAATGGAACACGTGTGGAAAGTGGCAAGTATGTGAAAGAATGGTACGATGACCCTTCAAAGATACCCCCAGTAGCAACCCTTTCCCCAAGGGTGACCCACTTTCTAGAAAACCATGTCAACCACCAAGGTGATATAAGGCAAATTGATTAATTTTCAAGCAAAAATTTTCATAATCAAGAAAGAATCCTTTGCAACATGCTCAAATGCTTCAATTATTAAAATGACACTTACCACGAGACTGAAATTATTACCTCATGAAGCAAGACATGTTGTCCTTTCTAGGCCATGCTGGTGTGGTGGATGCTACTATGTTGCTCATGATGCATGGTGATGGGCGGTGGAGAGGAGGGACTATGTCTACTCAATGTGGGGTTAGTTGGTCATCTATCTCTTGACACTCCATGTCTTCAACCTGTGGGCCTCAAGACATCATCACCTTAGTTACCCCTAGCCTAAGGGGGTAACATCTAGCTCCAACTTAGGGACATGTGCTTGCCATAGAGTACATAAGAACCTTAGCATATCCTGGTAAGACATGTGCCTACACATACTCAAGCAATATATTAGAGCATCAAGGGGTGGCTTGCTCACCCTTTATTCATATAATCAAATTTTCAAAATTGAAAACTATTCCTTAAAGAGAAAATTTTGTGTTTTTCAAAAAATTATAACTAACATGTAATATGATTCAATCAAATCACAACAACTATGCATAAATGCAACAAAATAATATGAAAATCAAGCATGAAAGCAAATGAAACTACCTACTTACCTAGGGCCCAAGGCCCATAGAAATCAGGTCCTATCTATGTAGGGTCAAAGGATAGACCCATCAACTGGTAATTACATCTTCCTCACATCCATTAAATATAAATATTAAGTATCCTTCTCCAACTTCTTGACAATGTAAGGGCCAATCCATCGAGCGTCATTTGTCTTGTCATATTTTGGCATTCCCTTCCTTTTATCCCACATGAGTGCAAGGTTTCCTTCATCAAATTCAGCATAATGTATGTCTTCAATGTATGACTATGTAGGTGGATCTACCTTGACCATGTCCTTGATGGCTTCTTCTTGCTCTTTATATTTCTTATCTTCATCCTTCTTGAGTATCTTGATGGACCCTGGATCTTTTCCTTGGTATTCTGAAAGCTTCTCATTATATTTTTCTACCTTCAAAAGTGATGTATCAATACAATATTCTTGTGCAAAAGGAAAATCCAAAGGATCATACTCAATGACCTGAGGTGCCACATCGTACTCACAGTCACTCCAATAGTCTGGGATATTTTGGTCAACTACATGATTCTTTGCAACATGTTGACTGTATAAAATCTCAAATGTCCCATCCCTAATAGGGATATATGCATGAGTAAGGTCCATACTGAGAAAGCCCCCAAGGGTAGTGAACCAACTTCTTGACAAGAGCATGCCCCAAGTGTTTGGTACATCAATCACAATTATATTCATGATGAGGCCGATGTGGGGGAAAGCTTACAAATATACATCCACGTATTCTATGAGACCATACACTTTCACCTTCTTTGAATCAATACCAAAAACATTCCCGTAAGGGCGATTTGTCTTTAAACCAAGTTGTTTCATGACTTTTAGAGACATTACATTTTTTGAAGCTATGGAATCCAACATAAAATTATTCAAATGAAAACCATTTATTCCCAAGGAAAGATGAAAGGGAGGATTTCCTCTTCATCACTCCCATGATACATAGTATTTAGGATCACCGAAGGATCCCCTGCTTCATCTTGTACCTTTAATTCCTTCAAAACTTCTCTTCTTACAGAGGGAATATTTCACATCTCCACCACAAGTACCGACATATTCATCTTCCCCATCATGCCTAGTACAACTATGTTCAGGTGAAGCTCCTCATCTATTGGTGTAGTTTGTGGAAGCAAGTCATGAACTGGAGGTGTAGGAGGTGGAGGCACTTCCTTTTTTTTTTTGAGGTGGTGGGACTGGCACTTTTTTTCTTCTTGAGTATGTCAATATTTCATTTTTCCTCAAATTCTCCTTCAAGCCTTCATCCATTTGGTTCAATACTTCCAACCGATCTCATATAACTGCATGCTTCATGATTTCCCCAAGTTGTTACTCTATGATATCAATGCACTCATCATCCTGGAGGGAAAATTTTGTATCAATGATGTTCAACCTGTCCATAAGGATGAAACCTTATTTTTTCCTCTATCTTAGACAATCATTTTCTGAATGAGGTTCCTAGCAAAGAAAACACCATGGATATCCCTCCATGTTAACCATCCCAACAGGATTCAAAGTGTCAGTTGCCTTTGCCTCTTGTTATGGCCTTCTTTTCCAACCTGTGTTTTCCCTTTGTTGTGTGATAAACTAAGGTATTGCAGCAGAATGATGACTCTCCAAAGTTGTCAACCTATTCATGATCTGATTTTGACTCTAGATAAACTGGGCATTCATTTGATCAAACTTCTGAGCCAAAAGTGTGACTGGATCATGTACATTGTGTCAATAACATTATGTTTTCCTTCTTTGTTGTCCATCTACCTTTGAACAACTTAGTGAAAACTTCATAAGTTTGCAAGTGATTGTCGAGCAAGCCTTTGAACCACTTTTTAGCATCTTCATCAAGAGACATAGCTAGTAGCCTCATTGCAACATCTTCGTGTTCTATACCATTGTCTTCCATGGCCACACTAATAGAGTCAAGATGTTTTTCAGGTGTAACAATGTTTTTTCCCAGTGAACTTTGCCAACAACTTGTGAGACTCTTTGGGCATGGTATTGGGGTATCCAGGGAAAGTGTCTATATTTAATGGCTTGTAAAGGCTACCAACCCAAGAATGAGCCAATGGAGTGAGGGGAAGGTTTCTTTGAAACAAGGTTTTGACAACAGGAGAATTATGAGGAGGTCTTCTTCAGTAAACCTTGGAAGGCTTAAACCTCCCTTGGGGAAGTGTCTTTGAAAATACGGGTTCTTAGGTTGTGGAGTCTCTAGATGAACTTTATGAAAAGCTCATCAAAAGTGGAAAGGGAACTTCCCACAAATGGATTTGTCAAACAAGGTAAGGAAAAGGATTTGGGATAGACTTGCCAACTATCATTATGGGATTAGAAAGGATTCAAAATCCTCCCCGACAATGGCACCAAAAATTTTATCACACAGTTTATAGTTTCAGCAAAGCCCAACCCAAACAAGAAGTGTGTGACACAACTAGGAATACCTATCACTGTCACCTCAATAGTTATCCACCTCATTTTAGTGAAGGACAATTCCAACACAAGGGAGGCTTCATGGGTGACCGTAGGGGGATTGCAAAGGGAGAAGCAAGGAGGTAGAAGAACACCCCTATAGGTCAAGGTCAAGGTGAGGATTGAGGCTTGAGGAAAGAGTCTTTGAAAGTGGTAAGTGGTTTCCAAGGTTGTTTACTTGCATAAAAGTGTTAGAGAAACCTAAACACGACAATATATGATTATACAAGCTTCAAAACCAATGGGGAATCAGGAAGAAACCTTGTTATCCAAAAATTGCAGCAATGAGGAAATATATATCAGCAGTAAAGAAACCATGGTAGTTGCAAATTAACCCATCAATGTCAAGTATATGATGCTTGAAAGTAAAGCTAGCAAATAGTAAACAATCTTCCAATGTTTGAACAAAGACTTTGATAGCAAGAGAGGGTTTTTAATGAGTGTTATCAACAAAGTTTTATAACATCCTTATGGTTGTAGAAAAAAAATTCTACAACAACAAATTCTAACCACTAAAATCAGCAAGTAAGCCACCCAAACAATAGCTCTTAAATAGTAGATCAATTATCATAGTTTGCAAGTGAATTTCAGCGGTAGAAAAGTGAGTAAAGAGTAAGAGAAAGTGAGTTTGTTGCAGCCCTATTGGTTGTAGTTTAATGTTTGTTACAACAGCTCAATCACTTAGAAAAAAAATATTCCCTTAGCTCACACGATAGCTTAAATCATGTAAAATTTAAATCTAAACTTGAACAATTCAATATCTCAAAATTCATGTTTACCAATGCAACAATATTCAATCTCCAATGCAAAGATTAGTGTCTTATCTATTGGTTAATACAGTCTCTTTATTTGAGATAGGGTTTAGAAATATTCTATGGGTGTAAGCCCTTTTACTCCCTAGAGAATATAAACCTTAGCGAGTTCTTGCTACAAGGGTGTAAACCATCTTACTCCTTGTAGTAATCCTTAATCTTTTTCAATAACAATAGTAGAAACTTCCTTGATGGAGGGTGTATGCCCTTATACTTCTTGTTGGGCTCTTTTGGTCACTTGGTTGAGCAAAAAGAGACCCTTTAGCTGCCTTGTTAGACCAACAAGACAGTACAAGAAGTGGTTAGTTGATTAGTGAATCAACAAGAAAGTAAATAAAAAAACAAATAACCAAGGAATAAAAGTAAACTAAGCATGTAAAAACTAAAATGGATGCATGAAATTGACACAAGAAATAACTACCCAAATGGAAAGTGATCCTTGAATTGAGAACACCAAAGGAGAAAAGTGAGACCTATGAATCCCCTATTCCTCCTTGGGAGGGCCCTTGACGCCCCCAAAAGTAAATCTTTACTCTCCTATCTATGACTAACAATGGTGAAGAACTTCTTGGTCGAGTTTCTCAAGAGGTGAAAAGATTACCAAATGTTATGATTGATCAAATAGATCTCAAGATAATAGATGGCTTCTCTAAGAGAAAATGGGCAACATAACAATATAATGAATTCATTCCTTTTCAGCATACCATGGCTATGTATTTATAGGACCAAAGAAATATATTACATAACATGTTCCAAGTGTGAATGGGAGACCTTTGGAAGTACTTCTCATCCTTTCAGTTACCCCAAGGCGATATTTTAGGTCGATCTTGATGTCTTGTCTTGGTACACTTTAGCCTGGAAGTGGTTGAGGCCCGACCAATTTCATAAATGCATCATTTCTGCATCAGCGTGGCTTTCTTCAGAGACAGTTTCATAGGACATGCAGAGTGCACATCCTGCTCCTTGTTGACCCATGTGGATGTGCGCATGCTAACTTTGGTGGAAGTGCACAGAAATTCATGGGTATTTTTATATAATTTTGGCATCTTGCTGAAATAGGTTCTGTAAATGTTGGAAGTATGTTGTGTTTTTTCTGGTCTTTTCTTCGACCATTGTCTGTAATGTTGTGAGTGATTTTTCGGTGATAACAGATGCCCCTTGATGTGTGAGGTTAGGAGCATACATTTTGTCGAAATACATCATTGTTTCTTTTTTGTATAGGAGAGTTGTAATTATTATTTGAGAGGGACAGTAGGAGCAATCCATTACAAGAAGAGGGGATTCTGATGGGAACCAAGTATTCTCCAAAAACTGAAATATAAATTTGGGTACGAATGAGGCGGGCATGCCCCATGCTCGTGTCATGAAACCACAAATGAAGGACAGTAACTGAAACTGTTGATGAAGTGGATGTCTGCAGTGCCCTCGTGGGCGTAAAAAATGGAAAATGATGGTTTGATGACTAAATGGGATCTGAATTGATGGATGGATAAATTGAAGGCATTGATGGCCTAGAGAATTTAGAGGTCTTCGGTTGTTACTGAAAACTGCAACGGCTGCATAGTAAGTAAGACCCATCATAACATGAAGCTTTGTTGGAGTCGAATGTTATGGGGGTCAACGACATCAGTCTAGAGAAATGAGGACTCTTTATGAGTCATTTGAGACTGCTCATAAATAAGGGAATGAGATCCAAGATATTGCCACCTTCTTGAAAACTTGTCCTGGCGTCGATAGGGAAGGGAGTCTGACTACAAGAAGCAAAGGGATTCTTGGCATCAATTTGATCAAAATGGTATCAGGAATTGAATGGAGAAAATTATGGATGAATTGGTTACATGGACGATGTTCGAGATATATGGGACTCCATAACTTCCCTTGTTTGGGAGATGATACATGATGGTAGCAAATGTAAACAGGATCTGGCGTCAGGGGGACAACCAGATATTGGGTGAACTGTGTTGAGTGGGTGATACTGCAAAGGAATGTAAGATAGGTCAAAATACAGAAGTGTGGGGAAAGGGTGTCAGTGATAGTTGGTATCTTTTCCATGATAGGGATATCTTTGCAAATATGGTGATGAAAGTGGAATGCCCCAACCAAGGGTGACATGGGTTGTTGTGTGCCAAGGAAAAAAGTGCCATAAGTGGCAATAGAAAAAATATGCTCTACTTGCTGAAATTTGAAACGTGCTTTATACAATTACCAAATTAATAAAAAATAAATGGGTTGAATGTACACGTATAGAAAGGAGTGCCCCAATGAAGGATGGTTGGGCTTGCTTGGGGCATCGATAGTGAGATGCAACTAATGAAGGGTGGGGTCCCCTTGGGTTGGTTTCTGTACCAAGTAGATGGATGGAGGATACAATTGCAGATGGGAAATTGATGGTGGGTGATATGGAGGTTTAATGATAATGTGGAGGTGCATTTAATGTAACCAAAAACATGATGTGGGAGTCCATAATGGGGTGGTTAGCAAGATTATGAGGAAGAAGTATGAGGTTCTTTCTTTGGGGTGTAACACTACTAGGACTTCCCAGCCTAATGGATAGAACATCATGAGTGCCAATATGCCAAGGGGTAAATATATGTGGGACAATTCATGGAGGTGAGAATTCTATCGAGTAACAATACTTGAATGTGAAAGAGGTGGGGGTACTGCAGATCAGCTGGATATGGGGGTCCTAAAGGTAAATGTTGAGGGGTATAGCTAGGATATGCACTTGTTTGCAATGGGTGTGAGAGCATGTTAGTTTTGAACATATACCTAAGGGGGTCATAGGGTGGCCAAGACTGAATGGGTTGTAGACTGTTGTACCAAGTACCTGCACACACAAACATCAAATAACCAATGTGAAAAATATATGAAAAGTAAAGAACATATGACATGTATTTGATAAAAATTATAATGAGTGTGCATACATGTTCCCAGGGCTAGGAGAGGGATCCCTGGGACTTCTTGATAAAATGAAAAACGGATGATACCTACATGTAGGTGACAAAGTCTAAATCATTTTGTCATGAACGGTGTGAAAAATGGAGCCCCTGGGCTCCAAAATGAGTGATTGGAAGTTTGGGGAGGGGGTGTAGATATGGGTGTGGGGACCACACTGCCACGTCATTTGTACCTACACAAGTTGAGTTATAAGAGCTAGTTTATGTGCATTTGTGAGTGGTACGAGGTTGTGGGAACATTGATTGGACATGTGAGAGAGTGTGGTGAGTGGTCTCAACCTCCTGCATATTTGTATTTTGGTATTTTTTGGGATGGGGGCCGTACAGAGGGTCGTATGACCAATTTTGAGCTTAGTGTTTGGGCTTGCATGGGTAAAATTCCTCTTCCCATGCACTTCTATGCGGGTAAAATCACCACAGTTGCACACAATGTGTGTGACTCTAGCCCTTTCTTTCACGTGGTTGCTAGAGGGATTTTCACACAAAACTATGTGATTGTCAAGGGGAAAGTTATGTAGGCCCTATACAGCTATATGGAAAACAACCACACAGCTCTACGCACCTGTTTATGGGAGAGGTACGCAAAATTGTGTGCATGTCTGTTAGAAATTCGTGTAGCATTAGCGCACCTATCTGTAGGACAGTTGCACAGATGTGCACGCCTGTTTGGGGGATAGTTTCACAGATGTGCATGCCTGTCTGATAAGGCAGGCATGCAAGATACAAAGTGGACTTTATTGTGGTGAATTTTGATTTGGTTATGTGAGCTGACTCAATTTTTATTTTTTTTGTTGGATTGGGTGCGGGTTTGAGAGGATTGCATGCCTATTTGGTGGAGAGAGAGAGAGACTGGGAGTCTCTCTGGAGAGATGTGGGAGAGGATGCCCAAATTCAACGTTGATTGGCTCAGGCAGGTATGTTGAGGTTTTTTTATTGTTCTCTTATACGGTCACACGAGAAGCTCCTACATTTTATTATTGGGACATGGAGGCCACTGTGACAGTTGTTTTTGGTACGAGGTCAAGAGATCTGTTTTACAATGGATATAGACCTTTACTATATCATGGGTCTCCCATTTCAAGGTATCGAGTTGGAGGCCCAACCTCAGATTCTAGCAGGGGAGACAGTGGTGGGGATGGTGAGACGACATTGTTCACGTGAGGGGCCATTGACCAGGGGTTCTATTAACATAGGTTTTATTGATCCGTTGGAGACCCATGTATTTTTTGCATTGGTGATGAGAATTTTTGGGTCACTGGGGACTGAGTGTATTTCTAGGGAACACCTTTTTGTAGTGGAGAGGGTGATGGTCGAACATATGTATGCATGAGCGCAAGTGATGCGCTCGTGTATGGTGGCACAACTAGACCAATGTATTGTGATGATGTCGGGGGATTTTGCATTTGGGTTGATCCTCTCTACCTACTTTTTGGAGAGGGTGATCTTGTTATGCCCTAGAGTGATACTGGACCTACCCCATCTGCATGATCCTTGGCTTCAATGATGGGGACATATACTGGCGCGTCATGGAGGAGGTGATGGTGGGAACTACTTTACCGAGAATTTTGAGGGGGTTTGGAGGCAAACCACGTAGATTATTTTGGATTTCCCCTATTCGAAAATGGACTTTCGGCATCATCCTGAAATGATCCTACCTTGTGGAGAGTTATGGGTCCATCAAGGTATGTTTGTGTTTTATTGTATGTCTGATATGCTTTGAATTATGTGATTTGTTATGAAAAGACTAATGAGCCTATATATGTGGTTTTGCAGATGTAGAACCAAACGACCGAGAGGGTGATTTTGTTTGTGTAGGGGTAGAGGAGAGGACGACAAGACATCACCAATATGATGACCCTAGGGCAGGTCCCTCACATGCACCATCCACATATGAGGTGGTCAGCTTAATCTGAGAGATGGAAAAGTTGTGGAAACGTTTTGAGACTATGCTACAGAGGGTACCAGAGGATTATTGGCCTCACGTCCGAGATGATCAGATCCTGGAGCAGTGTATTGGGGGCGGGTAGGAGTGGTGATTGTTGGTACGACGTGTTGCAGTAGTGGCTGTTGTAGTGACAGGGTACATCCCCCCGGGACTGGTTCCCCTAGCTGGTAGGGGAGGGATACTTCATGCTAGCAGGGGACCAATAGAAGACCCTTCGATAAGGGATTTTTAGGAGTTAAAGGCACCCTAGACATTGTATTGTATGGTCATGGCCCACAGTTTTGTGTGATTTATGTATAAAAGTTGAGTCTCCCCTTTTGTATATGCTGATGGAATTTTGAGTTACTTGAGCCTGGCGAAGTGGACGAGGATATTTTATATTTTTTATGAAAAATTTATGGCACATCACACATATGCCAAAAAACAGAAACATCATCATCAAAAATATATATATCTATATATATATATATATATATATATATATATATATATATATATATATCTTTATCTTTACATTCATTCTTCAGAATGTAAATTTTATATTTCTTAATAAAAATTACGCTTTTTTCCTTTGGAAAAAATATATATATTATATGTGTGTGTGTGCGTGCACACACACACACACACATATATATATACATATTTTTTATGATGATGTTTCTCTTTTTTGGCATATGTCTAATGTGTTTGTTTATGGGTTGTTTACATTTTTTTATGAACTATGTTGAATGAATTGTGAGTGTATGTTAATGTGACAAATTCCAATCTAACACTTGATTAGCCATGGTATTTGTAACTTGGTTCAGACTTCTAGGAATGTGTGTGAATGTGATGGATTCAA
>ML792954.1:0-12172 GCA_009831015.1 Picea engelmannii
GGCATGTAGCGATCTTTGTATTGCCTATTCATGGCCATGGACAACTGTTTGGTATATTTTCACATGGATCTGCAGTGTAATTCAAATTGGCAGCCATGTGCGCAAAGTCAGTACAGATTGTAATGAGCAACTAGTTCTTCCAGCTGGGTCCCCATTACTCCACTTCTAGGTCTTATAATGTATTTCAACCATCACAAATACTCCTCTGACCTCACACATTAAGGGGCATCTGTTATAGTAAGATTTGCCTCACCCTATACAAACTTGCACAAAAGGACTTTTTCCATTTCCCTATGCAAACTTGAAGTCCATTTTTGCAAATCCCAGAGCTAAAAACATTATTTTTCCACATATACACGCCCTAGCTATATTACAACATGCGTATACGCAGGTTGCACCACTACAACCCGCGTACATCGAGATTTGTGCCCAAAATTTTAAAATGGTGTCTAGTTTCCATGTCACATCATGAGATCCATGATCCTTAACCTTCCATATACTGGAAATGTTCCGAGTCGACCCTTCAGTTCCACTTGAAGGCTACAAATGGGCCAAATCTAAGCTATGGAAAAGAGGAGAAGAATTCAACTTTGAGAGCAAAGTTACTCCGGAGAAATTATTCACTTCATATTGAGTTTGCATCCCTTTGTCCTTTTAAGTCTGAACACATTGTTCAGCCCCCAAGCTCTTCCCTACATGATTGAGAACCTCATTGTCTTTCTTATATGAGCTTGCCTTTGGTGGAGGATTGAAGTGGTGGAGGTTCAATTGGAAGGGACTTAATTTCTCGGTTCCGAACTGTGTCGACACGGAAGTTGTAATTCATTCACTTCTGCTGATTACATTCTAATAGAAATACTCTTTTCTCGTCCAATTAATATCTTGCAAGTATTTGAATCGTTATTCCATGGGCGCAATTGTTATGAATGTTGATGGATTATGCTATTGAATGTGCTAACATTATATATTATCACCATATGCTTGTGTTTCTTGGTTGTTGAGGACAAGTTGCAGGTGTATTGCTTTGAGTCAAGTGCTCAACAATGGACTTCATCGAACGTCTCGACGAGGTAGGTCTTTTATCTTGTCTTGCTAGCATATTTGTTTATATAGCATACCTGAGATTAGAGTTGATTTCTGTAGTCATTTCCGTCTGTTGCGGTTTACCCTTAACCATAGAGAGATTTTCCTCGTAACACCATTATGTGTACGACAATGATTAAATCTCCCACCACTTTGAAACTTTTAAAATCTCCCACCACTTTGAGACATTTTAAGGACATTTTATCCCCTCCTTTATATATAATAATAATAATTAGCCACACCAAATTGGTGTATGAGACCCCCTTGTTTGTGGGACAAGGGACCCCCCACCGTCCAACGATTTGACTGGTAAAGTCTACGAAGGTATACATACCCTACCCCACTCTGGATTTGAACTTGTGACCTCTTAAGAAAAAACACATGTTCTTAACCATTAGACCCACTCTATATATATATGCAAATTATTGTGGCGATACACTTTCAATAAGATAAGATAACCCAATATTACTACCAATATACTCAATGTTATGGAGAATGGCACGAAAAGGTTTTGAAATGCACACTAAATTGTAAAGAAATCTCCGAATATCCGAAATAGGAAAATGTTGTAAATTTTATATTCTTCATCAAAACTTGTTTCGACTGAATTATATATATATGAAGTAGGAAAATGTTGTAAATTTTATATTCTTCATAAAAACTTGTTTTGACTGAATTATATATATATATATAATTCAGTCAAAACAAGTTTTGAGTGGTGCTTTCACAGATTGTATAATATTAATTATATATCTCGAGTGTCATAATATTAATTTTTAATTAATATATTAAATTAATTTTTTTAAAAATAAACTTGTGGTCCTTTTTCGCACTTGTTTAGGTAGAGGTAGATGGATGGAAATGGGACGAAGATATGTTGGTCTTGTTACATTATAAAAATCTAAAATGTTATTAATGTTAAGTCCTTTTTATTTTTCAATATTTATATTGTTGAAAATAAAAAATTATGATTAACAACACTACATTATATTATGAGTGTGTGGAATGTTATCTTTAACCCATCAAATATTAAAAAATTTAGTATATTTGATTGATTGTAAAGAAATCTCCGAATATCCGAAGTAGAAAAATGTTGTAAATTTTATATTCTTCATCGAAACTTGTTTCGACTGAATTATATATATATGAAGTAGGAAAATGTTCTAAATTTTATATTCTTCATAGAAACTTGTTTTGACTGAATTATATATATATTTTGAGTGGTGCTTTCACATGTATTATAATATTAATTATATATCTCGAGTGTCATAATCTTAATTTTTAATTAATATATTAAATTATTTTTTTTTAAAATAAACTTGTGGTCCTTTTTCGCACTTGTTTAGGTAGAGGTAGATGGATGGAAATGGGATGAAGATATGTTGGTCTTATTACATTATAAAAATATAAAATGTTATTAATGTTAAGCCTTTTTATTTTTCAATATTTATATTGTTGAAAATAAAAAATTATGATTAACAACACTACGTTATATTATGAGTGTGTGGAATGCTATCTTTAACCCATCAAATATTAAAAAAATTAGTATATTTGATTGAAATGTGTATGTGACGAGTCGTGAAAATATAAAATGTTACAAGTTGTGTTTTGTGAGGTCATAGTATTCATTATAAATATTAAAAAATTTAGTATATTTAATTGAAATGTGTATGTGACAAGTCGTGAAAATATAAAATGTTACAAGTTGTGTTTTGTGAGGTTATAGCATTCATTATACGTGTTAGTGGTGATTTTTTCAAAGTCATAACATTAATTATTAATTAGTATATTGAGTTAAGAATATTATTAATATTAATTTTTTATTTTTTTATAAATAATTTTTTATTTTTTCTTTATGGAAGATATATGATAAGATGCATGCAAATGTGTTGAAGAATTACATCAATCATAATATTATAAAATTGTAAGAATATTATTGATGGGAAGATGTTTGATTTTTTTTTGAATGGAAGAGGTATGAAAATGGTTTGAAGTACATCAAACATATAAAATTGTAAGAATATTATTGATTTCAAGATGTTTGATTTTTTTAAGTTTATATAATAAAAAAATATTTTAATTAAAGATATATATTAATGATTATTTTATAAAATCATAAAAAAATATTATTAATATTAAAATGTTTAATTTTTTTAATTTATATAATAAAAAATATAATTAAAAAAAATTTTATTTTAAAAAAATATAAGTATTTTTTTAAGTTAAAATAAAATAAAATAAAATTATAATTTAATAAAGTATTTATATTTGAAAAATAATAAAAAAGTTTAGGAAAAAATTATAAATTTTTAAAATAAAGTTAATTTATAAATAATATATACATTAAAATTACAATTTCTTTAATTTAAAAATTATTTTTTAAATATAAATATAGAAGGGATGTCATGAAATAATTTCTATACTTTAAAATTAATATTGTAAAAAAAATTAATATCTTATTTTGTAGTTTTTTTAAATTTTTTTCTCATTTTGATGTTAACATCAAAGATAATTTTGACCCTTTTTTTAGGGTAGAAAAAATAATTAACAACTTGGTTCCTATTCTATTAAGCTATTATTATTTTTAAAGTAATGATTTAAAAGTTACTGAAAAACTTTATAAAATCATATCATATGGCTAGTGTCTCATGAGTTTATAGAGCATTTATTACTCTACCATAAGATGCATATTGCCTTTCAAACCAAGTTCTAACCCAATCACTTTGTTAGAACCCTCTATGTTATTCCCTAACTAAATCATAGCTAAAACTACCTAGGTTTGAATCACTAACAAGTTCAACTCAACCAAGCTTATTGCTATACATACTAATTAGAAATAAAAGTTTTATTAATATTTAAAAATTATTAAAATCCTCAATTTTAACATAATTATATTAAAAAAACAATTTTCATATATATATAATTCAAAATTTATCAAACTGATTGAAATAATTTTTTTATTATTATTTAAAAATTACTAAAATCCATCATTTTAACATAATTATATATATATATATATATATATATATATATATAAAATTCACGAAAACAGTGTCATTGCGTCCGTCTCGTCTTTCTGATTCCGACGATATATTTACTTTCTCAAACGGAGTCCGTATGGAGAAGATATCCCGATCTGTTCGTCGAGTCAAACAGGTAAAAAAAATGACTGGTCACAAACCCTATCTTCCACAGAGTGTATCTCCATAATTATAGCGAATCAAGAGATGAAATTTTTACCAGAGGTACCTTGATATGTATTCTCAATACCATAGGGATTTCACCATCTGAATCGTTCTAGAAAAAATATATATTTATATATATATATATATAATTCCAAATTTTATGATAAAGATGACAATTTCCTCTCAAACTCTTTCGATCACAGTTGGAAAATGATAATATTCGTGGTATTCACATTGCAATTGTCAAATTCAAAGCAAAGAGCATGCGAAAAATTGTAGAAAACGATTGGCCATGTTCAGAGATGAATACTTCAAATCGCTCGCAGATTTTTTCGATCACAAATTGAGAATGATAAGATTACAAAAATTCGTGTCATTCAAATTGCAGTTGTCAAATTAAAAAACAACCGAAAAACTCGTTTAAAAAATGATTTAAATTTCCATATCCCAAAATTCAATGTGACCACATATGCTTTCTACCCAAAACTTGGAAATCATAACTTTGAAAATGTAAAATGTGAAGATTCTCACCTGCCCTATTTCAAAGCCCCCCACCCTACCTACGACTCCACTAAGGGGCGGAAAAAAGTCTTCCTGCACGATGAATGATGTTTCCGGTTCATAAATACCAAACCCACCAAACTTCACAGATTTCATGTCGAATTCAACGATTTCAGTGATGCGCGGGCCATGTCAGTCTACAGTTCCTTTTCTTTCATTTTCAATCCTGGCTTTTCACCTCATAAAGATAAGCCCAAATTGCTGCACGCACCATCTGACCTTGACCTATTCAGCGGGTGTCTTTACACAATGCCGCAACCTCTTATTTACACAGCAACAACGATTCCAAGTATTGGTAAGGCATAATCCTCTCTGCCCAATTCATCAAATTTCATAATTTTTCTCATGTGGCAGTGCTCTTCCAACATGGGTAACAGACATCAGATGCTGTTATTTCTCTGTTTTCTTCTTCTTATTGTTGCTGTTAGAACCCAAACAATAGTTCCACAGCCCGATGTCACAGGCTACAGCTGCTCCAATAGCTCATCGCTGTGCGACACATATGTTTTTTATAGAGCCCAAGCCCCTGATTTCATTAGTCTCTTAAATATCAGTGATTTATTTGGCGTGCAAAAGTTCGAAGTAGCACAAGCCAGTAACCTGCCTCTTACTACCTACGCCGTAGCCGATGGGCAGTCTTTGCTAGTGCCTATAAAGTGCGGATGCATGGCGAATTACTCGCAGGCAAATGTCACCTACACAATCTATGGGGGCGATACATTTTATTTGATTTCAACTCGGAAGTTTGAGAATTTGACGACATACCCGGCTGTAGAGGTTACAAATCCTACCTTGGTAGTGACAAACCTTCAAATTGGGAGCTTGGCCACCATCCCAATCAGATGCAAATGCCCATCAAATGCCCAAGTGACAAATGGGACCAAGATGCTCATAACATATGTCGTGCATCCGGGAGATACTCTGTTAAATATCAGCCAGAAGTTTGGCGCAGATCTGCAGAATTTGAAATCTCTGAATGGTATAAATTCAACCCTAATTCCTTATAGCACACTTTTGGTTCCTGTTTCTCAGAAGCCTGTGCTTGCTCAACCTCCTCCGTCACCCCCATCTCCTCCTCCACCTCCACCTCTTGTAGTAAATAACGCTACTTCTTCAGGAGGTGGGTTGCATGGGGGTGCTGTTATAGGGGCTTCAGTGGGTGGGTCTGCAGCGGTTGTTTGTATTGCTTTGCTCATCTTCTGTGTGGTGATTAGGAAGAGACGGTCATATAAACAAACAAGCATCTCTGAAGATCAGAGGCCGCCTTCTGATGTAGGAGTAGGGAAGACTAAAAGTAAGCTTATGACTGGCATTTCAGACTGCGTTGAGAACCCATTCATGTATTCTATTGAAGACCTCGACAAAGCCACTCAGAATTTCAGCCCTTTGTGTAATATAGAGGGCTCTGTTTACAAAGGTACTCTAGACGGTAGGGATTATGCTATAAAGCTCATGAAAGGAGATATATCCCAGGAGTTGAAGATATTGCAGAAGGTCAACCACACTAATTTGGTTAAGCTAGAGGGTGTTTGTATTAGTTCAGAGGGCCAGTCTTACTTGGTTTATGAATATATAGAAAATAGTTCTTTGAATACCTGGCTTCATGATCCAGAATCTGTTGAGAACATGAGTCCCATTGGTTGGAGCTCTTCCTCGCTTCCATGGAAAACTAGATTACAAGTTGCTCTGGATGTCGCTAATGGGCTTCAATATATTCATGAGCACACAACCCCTAGTGTTGTGCACAAGGATATCAAGAGTAGCAATATTCTCTTGGATGGCAACTTCAGGGCTAAAATTGCAAATTTTGGCATGGCTAAATCTGGTATTAATGCTCTTACAAAGCACATCATGGGCACGCAAGGATACATGGCTCCGGAGTACCTGGCCGATGGATTTGTCTCCCCAAAGCTTGATGTGTTTGCATTTGGAGTTGTGCTTCTAGAGATGATTTCTGGCAAGGAAGCCATAGTTCGAGAAAGGGGAGTGCCATTAGCTGGAAAGGCGGGCCTACTTTGGACCCAGATAAGACCCCTTTTAGAAGGGGAAGACATAGAAGGGAAGCTCAGAAAATGGGTTGATCGAAATCTGCAGAATGCGTATACCA
The DNA here is from genome assembly GCA_009831015.1 of Picea engelmannii. Taxonomy (NCBI): domain Eukaryota; kingdom Viridiplantae; phylum Streptophyta; class Pinopsida; order Pinales; family Pinaceae; genus Picea; species Picea engelmannii. The sequence goes on from ML792954.1 coordinate 6,937, forward strand.
TGGACAGTATTCTTGGCGTTGCAACCATAGCTAGAGCATGTGTGGAAGAAGATCCAGTAGCACGACCCACCCTGCCAGAAATAGTTTACAAGCTTTCAAATCTATTCGACGCCTGCACAAGCAATCCTGATGAAAAAATTGAGATTCGAACTTCAATTACTGGAAGGTGATTTTGCCAGTTTTGCAGTGTTCCCACCTGACTGAACCCAAATCAGATATTTTGATCATCCAAACTAAATATAGGGTCCATTGTCTGCTTCATCTTCTCATGTTTTATTCTCGCTGTTGGGGAAATGTTCACTTGTATATATGTATGATGCTTCACTAGGCATGCAAAGTATTTCATACTAGCACAAAAAAAGTACCAATAGTTTACGGCTAGAAAGAGGCATATTTCCATCTATTAGGGTGTGTTGGCGATTGTGGCTTTCTTGATTGCACATAACAGATTTGTGGAAAATGTTAGAAAGCAGCCAACAAACTTATGTGTTTATTCAAGCAGAAAGTCTTGTCAGCCTAAAGCAGAATTGATCGCCAGTTTTTAGTTCATTGATCCACAGTTTGTGAGTTGAAAAGTTCGGAGGCAAGATATTTTGAGATCTCAAATTCAAGTGCCTTTTGAATTAGATAAATGTTCGTACTAGTTAAACAAATTATAGATAAATATTGTTGTTCGGCAGCCCAAAGTATCCTGAGAAGAAGTCCCAAATTGAAAGGCTATGTCTTTGCTTCGATCACATATCTGGTTTATTTAGACTGTAACAAAGCACTTAGAGTATTTCTTTCTATATATAGTTATCTTCTGCATGATTTTGGGAAGCTTACAATCAGCGGCAGTTTTACCATTTTCTGAAGTGTTAATCTGTAACTTTTCTTGGAAGTTTCTGGTGAAAATTCAGCTTAATATCCAGTTCACATGCCCAAGTTTAGAAGGAAAGATTCACTTGATGTTTTATGAGTTTAGCAATAAGAGTTGGAAATCATTTACGAACCAGCATAGATTTATTTTAACTCTTGAGGAATTAAAAATACAATTGAGATCCAAATATCTAGGTGTTTAAAATATAAATATCCCCAGTGTGCCTATCTATCTAGTTGGTGTGCTTTATTTATCTATCTATATATTCTAATAAAATTTAAAATTGGGTTGAACTTATATGGAATAGGATGGACAAATGGGATGAAGGTTACAAACTTAAAGATATAAAGGTTTGTATTTTAATTGTTTTACTTAATAAATCAGGAATAACACTTTAAAACAATATGAAATCTGAGTTTAGTAATAAAAGTTGGAAAAATTCACTTGCTGATTTATGAATTAACAGTTTGAAACAATATGAAACCTCTTTGTAACTTTCTGTTTGTGCTTTAGTTGAAATATATCTAGCATTTTTGTTTAGAATATTGATGTTTTAGTTGGAGGACATGCCTCAAACGCCTATGCTTGTTCTATTAATTGTATCACAAATCCGTGAAATAAAAAAGTTCCTCTTTATGCAAGCTTTACATTTTCTTCTTTATTATTTTCTTGCATGCTGTGAGTCCCAAAAATTTTACAGTTTCATTTACCGATGAAAAATCTCCATGGAAGCTCATTACGTTTAGCTTAGGTTTATCTTCCCAGTGTGTTGAAGAAACTTGTGGGATCTTGCATGCTGTGAATATTTTACAGTTTCATTTACCGATGAAAAATCTCCATGGAAGCTCATTATGTTTAGCTGAGGTTTATCTTCCTACTGTGTTGAAGAAACTTGTAGGAAGAATGACCCTCACAGAAGAAAATATTAATATGGGATTGTTATTTTACACATGAAAATAATTAAGTTTTAGTCTAAATTTTTTAAGTTTTTTTTTTTGGATAGTTACCTTAAATTTAGTCAGAAATTGTTGTATTTGCAAATTTGAGTGGTTAATTATGTGTAATCCTCTTGTCTCAGGGATTTTTCAATAAGCTGAATCCATTTCTATATTTATTTCAATATGTTGAATCCATTTCTGTATTCAGGGGTTTTTCATTAAACTGAATCCATTTCTATATTTATTTCAATATGCTAAATCCATTTCTGTATTCAGAAATGCAATTTAAGTTTGTATAGATTTATGTACTTAGATTCCTACTAAAATGCGATAACATAGAAAAAGCAAAATATTAATATGTGATATTAAAGAGTTATTTATTATAATATTCAAGCAACAGATTTACAAATTAATTCTGTAAGTTGAAAGGACTCTACCGTTGATGAAGGTTGTCCACTAATGCCACGGACGAGTAGCTATATGATTAAAATATGCATCCATCACGAAACCATCAATGACTATAAGCTATGATTTTAAATTGAAAATTATCAAGAAACCATCTCAGTATAAGCTATGATTTAAACTGAAAACTGTTGAAAATTGGTACCAATTGTAACATCTCCGGCCATCAACCCCACTGCTTGGCAACGCTACTAAGCGGAACATTCACATACATATATATATAACATGCATATTTAATGAAATTTAAACAAACAATACAAAGTAACTGCAGAATTATTGCTAACATACAAAATTAATGGAAAACAACCTTAATTCATACTTGCAACAAAATACATGATAACATTTCAAAGACACATACATGCATCACATATAAATTAAGTAAAAGTATTGATACTTATTTTTAAACTGGAGTAATTTCACCAATTACGTGCAGACCTTCCATGAACCTCCCAGCCTTGGACCACGCTTCTCATTACGCTCAATAGTGGGTCACCCCCGAGCTGGAACTAAGCTCCATCCAAGGCAAGGGAATCCTAGACTAGGCTGAGGTTATAGGAAATTGCACAGTGCAACCAGAAGGATTCTCTCCAGGAGCCTTCTTACGCCCACTATTTATGGACTCTCATCCCCACATGCCTGTTCCACCCGGGAGTATACACCTTCACAAGCAAAGTCCATCGGTTGCTTCACCTTCCTCTCTGGGTCTCGACAACAGGCCGGATCAGGAATTCTCAGAGCTTCGTAGCTGGTGCTGGACTCTCTCTGGGAGAAACCCACTTCCCAACAAACTCTCTTACATGGGAGAGTTGTTCATAGGCATTCTCAAAGCTCCGTAGCTGGTGTTAGACTCTCTCTAGGAGAAAACCACTTCCCAACAGACTCTCTCACCTGGGAGAGTCGCTCACAGACCTGACAACTTGCCTTTTCAACTACAACCACCTCCCTCACCTAGAGAGAGCGTTGCACACATGCCTGACAACCTGCTTCTTCAACTCCGTTCCCGCACAAGGAGGACAACAACAAGGCTCAGCAAGGAACATACAATAGTAGCAAGCCACACTCAGCGAAGGAACTGCATGGCCACAACAACCATCAATTATGACACACATGACACAGACAAATATGGGATACTCGGGCTTCACAAAAGACACGGGTTTTCCCCACGGGTTTCAGGGTGCGTGACCAGGAAACAATGTAGAGGTCAAAACATAGAGACAAAACAGTTTCTCGGGAAGGATTCCAGCGAACTCAAGCCGAGTATGGAAGAATGGACGCGCCAACCCCAGTGCGGTTTGGTTCACAGGTTATTGATTTTCAGAGGTGCGTGAGGGTATCCAGAGATCAGTTGCCCCGCAAAATAGGATAGATATGTTAATGCTTAAGCCATTATTATAGTTCTTTGCATTTCATTAGATAACAATAGCATAATACAAGATCACTCAGAAATACATAATCACAAGAGACACAACATTTATCCTGGGAAACCCTCTAGGGGAAGAAAACCCATCAAAATTTCCTTATTATAGATAACCAATACAATGCCAAGAGATCTCTTAAACTAATGCAGAAGATCCTCTCCCATATATGCACCACTCTCTCTCCTTCTTCTCTAACTGCAATTCCAAAACTTGTCTCACAAATGAGCAAGTGAGTTGTGTGTCTAAGTGAGGCGCTAGCCTCCTTATTTATACAACATTAGCACGTGTGAAGTGTCTCTTCACTGGCAGAGCCGACTTCTCCAACTGGGTGGTTATAACCACCGTTATTATGTTTCAGGGCCTCTTTGATATATTTTGGGGCCGACTTCTTCTTTTGCCTTTTACAATTACAATATGATCAATCCGAAAAAGGGGATTTGGTCCTTTTAAAGTAGCCGACATGATCAATCCACAATGGGGATTGATCCAATGAATAATATATCAAATAATAATAAGAATACACTTTGCAGTTACATTATTTCAACACTCCCACTTAACAAGAAGGGTATTCTTCAGCAGCATCATGCGAAAGAGAGAGGACAACATCATCAACAACGTCAAGTAGGTGAGAGGACAACATCATCAATATAATCTTGGAACACTGACTGGCGTATCTATAAATCATCAGAAGTTTTCTTCATCGGTAGCATCGTCATTCTCAAAGGAATGCCATCATCATCTGCATCAATATGTATTAGTATAAAAACTTCTACATCATCATCATCACAGCACAAGGCTGGCTCATCATAATACAATACTGACTTTACATCACAACTGTCAAGCTAGAAGCTCAGTACTTGTCTCATCTCAATGTCTTGCTTTACGTCACAACACTCAGGCTAGAAGCAAGATACTAGACTGACTTTACGTCACAACTATCAAGCTGGAAGCACAGTACTAGTCTCATTTCATCGTCTTGCTTTACGTCACAACACTCAAGCTAGAAGCAAGATACTCGTCCTGCTTTACGTCACAACCATCGGGTCGGAAGCAGGATACTAGATTGGCTTTACGTCACAGCTATCTAGCTGAAAGCTTAGTGCTAGTCTCATTATATCATTTTGCTTTATGTCACAACCATCAGGTCGGAAGCAAGGTACACATCTTGCTTTATGCCACAACCATCAGGTCGAAAGCAGGGAACTAGACTTGCTTTACGTCGCAGCTATACATCCGGAAGCATAGTACTAGTCACACATCATCTTGCTTTACGTCACAACCATCAGGTCGGAAGCAAGGTACTCGTCCTGCTTTACGTTACAACCATCAGGTCAGAAGCAAGATACTAGACTGGCTTTACGTCACAACTATCCAGCTGGAAGCACAATTCTAGTCATATCACATCATCTTGCTTTATGTCACAACCATCAGGTTGGAAGCAAGAGATGCCTCATCACATCATCTACTCCTCATTTCGAGGAGGGTCCTTTCGAACTATACCAAGCTTATCTCGAAAGTACTCAAACTTTATACGAGATAGTGGCTTGGTCAACACGTCA
>ML792954.1:19350-89709 GCA_009831015.1 Picea engelmannii
CTTCTGCGACCTACATCTACTGCCTTACGTAATCATTAGTTTAGAGTTGTCTGAGTGTTGCAATCCCTTCAACATTCCGACAATGCTATGGTGATTTTGACAATATCGAAGTTTCTCCAGCGCCTTCGGCATCCCTGATAGCACCATATGACTATTTAATGAAAACATTCACCTGTCGTTGGCTTTTTCTAAAATTATCTTCCTCTCCTAATTCGAATGCCAACGCGATTGGAAGCCTCCTGCTCTCATTACTAAGGGTATATCCTCCAATTCTATGGTCCCCAATCCACAAACATTCGCACAACTTCTACTTGGTCCCTCTTTCCATTGTAAAATTCTCATCTTCTTGCTCGTAAATCTGCAATTTGTCACTCTTTGATGCAGGAGCATCGAACCTGCAGAGAGCATCAATAGCGTAGCTAATGGAGGAGTGAGAGGACCGTGGGGAAGAGCCTCATTTCTCCTCAGACCATCGGATCTTCCCCTTCCGAATCCATGACCCCTGTTCCCACGATGTTTTGCAAGTTTGCAACCGAGAGAGAGCGTTGGAGAACCCATCGTCGATCCATATCCGTCCACTTGACAGCTATGACACACCGAGGGGAACATGCCACGAAGGTGTCAGTAGGATATGAGAGGGCCCACAGTTCTTCGAAGCTACTCCATGTGACGGGTTAATGCTTCTGAGGCAAGGCGGCCAATATCCAGCCAGCTACGCCTGCGGCAGCGGCAGTGGATTATAGGCAGTCTGATCGGAAAGCATGTGACATTCAATGCTGCGTAGGAGGCTGGATGTTGGCTACGTTGCCTCAGATTATTAATCTTTTACATGGAGTAGCTTTAGCGTTGGCCCCTCATTTCCTGTTCGGAGAGTATGCGACAAGTTAAAGCATGTGACATTCAATGCTGTGTAGGAGGCTGGATGTTGGCTATGTTGTTTTAGATTACTAATCTTTTACATGGACTAGTTTGATTAGCCCCTCATATCCTGTTGACATCATTCTGATTCAACGTTCTATAATCCACTTGTGATAATATTCAATGCTGTGTGTGATAATATTCAATGCTGTGTAGTAGATTGGATATTGAGTTATTGCTTAAAAGGAATGCCGTATTCTAACCATGATATGATTTAGATATTTTTTAGTTATATATTTTCAATCATTTTTATTTAAAATTTAGTTAAAATTTTAGAAAAATATTAATTGTTGAGATTAAACAATTCAAGTTTAATAAAAGTTTTCGAAGAGGTTGAATTTATTTATGTATTTAAAAATGTAATTTTATTAATAAAAAATTGCAATTTTACTATTAAAAATTATATAACAAGATTTTAATGATAATGATTGGAAAAATCCAATCCAATAATATTTAGAATTCTCCAAAATAAAAAAATAAAAACAAAAAAATGACGTAGAAAAGAAAGCATTGACACAAACAAGAAAGGCCGTTAGTAATGGAACAAGAGAGCATGGAGAAATGAGGAGTTGTTTAAGAGAAAAGAAGGAGAACATGAAAGAAGCTACGTGAGAAGAGCGTTGGCTTAGAGGGCAAAAAGAGGGTTCTAAAGGAGGTCATCTAGTTCAGAACTATAGAGGAAGGAAAAAAAAGAACAAACTTGTAATTTGTGAGGAAGTGAAAGATGACCAACGAGAAGTGGACCGACATGGAAGGAAAGACCAAAGTCAATGAAGTTAAGGTAAATATAAAGCGAAGAACTTTGATGTTGCTAATAATTCAATTTTGTTGGTTCCAAGTCTAATCAAGACTTAGATTAATAGGGGTTTAGTGAAAAAAGTTTGGCTCTATTTATTTATCATAACAAAAAGAGCCCATTGAGGTGAGGTTGTATGTGTATGTAAATTTATTTCTAGTGAAAAATAAATTTTATTGCTTTCCTTCTAATAGTATGATTGTATGTGTGTGCTTTTTTATTTCTAGTGGTATGAGTGTGGTGTTTTAGTGTTTTAATTAGTTTCTAGTGAGTTATGTGTGTGGATTAATGGGTAGGAGAGTCAATTGAGGTTGTATGCATATGTAAATTTATGATTGCATGTGTGTTTCTTTGTTTCTAGTGGTGTGAGTGTTGTGTCTTTGCGTTTTAATTAGCTTTTAGTGAGTTATGTGTGTGTGGATTAATGGGTAGAAGAGCCTATTGAGGTTGTATGTATATGTAAATTTATTTTTAGTGAATAAGAATAAATATTATTGTCTTCCTCCCAATCACATGATTGCATGTGTATGCTTTTTTGTTTCTGGTGGTGCGAGTGTTGTGAGTTAGTGTTTTAATTACCTTCTAGTGAGTTATGTGTGTGTGGATCAATGGGTAGGGTGTGTCTAGTTGTAGGGTGTGTTTAGTTTTACCTTGCATCATTTGGTATCAAACCATGAAATGCTCCTACAATGAATTATAACTCTGATAAGAAGGAAGTATTGAGTAGATCTTGTAAGAGAGAAACAACTCCAATGAAGTTTGTTGGGTAGAGTAGTAAGGAGAAAGGAAGAACAATTCCAACATGGAGGTTGGGTAGATGTTGTGAGTGGTTGAAAAACATATTTGGGTCTATTTGTTGTGAAATATAAGCTCAAATAATGGAATTGTTGGGTAGATGCTAATGCAAGGTTAACATTTGAGGGAAAAATCATAGTGAAGTGGAAAGGAGATCGAGGTCCAGATTTAAAATCTATGTTCTATAGAGGGAAATGCCAACAAACATAGGGTAGACAATGGAAAAAGGGAAAAATCAATGCTAACCTAGAATTTCTTGGGGAGAATTGTTGGAGAGTTTCACTAGGAGTTGTTCACAAAAGAGGAGTTGTAGGTTTGTGGACGTGTGAGAAGCAAGATGGAACTGAAAGGAAGTGCATGAATGAATCAGGGAAGGAGCAAAGCTTGTAAAGATGAAGATGAAATCCTAACAAAAGTGTATGTGATACTTGCACAATTTCATGCCTTGGAGAAGCATCAACAGAGAAAATCAAAGGAAAAGGTTTATGACAATAACAAGGAATGGGAGAATGTGTTTTCTAAAGAAGCACAACAATGTTCTTTTGAAGTTATGAGAAGCTATCCATAAGGCAACAAAATACGAAGAATATGAAGAGAAAAGTAGTGAATATCTCTATAGTAACCTAGACTTATGTAGAGCTACAGAGTGAAGATGAGGACAATGAGTGGATTCTAAGATGAATAGAAGAAAACGAGGAACTCCATAACGAGGTGGACATAGAAAAAGAAGATGATGGATTGATTACATGTTCAAAGAGGAGGAAGAAGAGGAGCTTGGAACAAACTTGTAATCAGATTTGCATTACATACCCGAGGATGAACAAGAAATGGAAAATGAAATTGAGTTGCATGCATGAAACAAGACTTAGAATTCACTACTACATTTGGGGTCTAAATCTAACACTTGAGTCGAATTTCTTGAAAAACATTTGTAATGTTGAAAATCAGTTAAAATAGATGAAATTTGTCTTGTTTTTCTTTCTCTGATAAACATCGGTTAATTGACATTAAATGAAAAATATCGGTTAACCAACATTTCATACGATGCTTAATCGACATTGTTATACTTGTTTTTGCCACCATAAGTTTTGCAAGCATGTTATTAAAGATGTTATGAGACTAGAATTACATAATTGAGTAAAATTCTCTTAATTATTTCACAAGGAAATAATTATTTTTTCACAATTTCATATAATTACGAAGCAAAAATTATTTCATAATTGATAAAAACTCATAATTTTATAGAAATTTCATAGTGAGTTGGAAAACGCTCATAATTGAGTATGAAACTTGAGAAAAAAACTCAAGATAGAGTACAAAATTTCATAATAGGATGGCAAAAGCTCAATTGAGCATGAAACTTGTGCAACACTTGTAATTGCTTAGTTCACATGCCATTAAACCTATTTATGACTTGTAATTTCTTAGTTCACATGCTATCAAACTTATCCATGATTTGTATCCACCTAATTCACATGTCATGAATCCTATCTTCAATCTCTTCTAAATTCCAATAAGAAGAGGTCAAATCAAAGAGATGGGGAGGGATAGAGTTTGAGGGTGGTTACGCTAGTGAAATAGAGAGGGAAGTTCAAGTGGCCAAGGAGAAGCATTGAGAGCCTGGAGCTAGGAGGAATGCATCATGACTCAAGGTCAAGCAACATTGATGTATTTGTTCATTTGATTAATATATAGATCTATATGGTTTTCCCCTTTCTATGCATATGTATTCAATGTTTAATACTTGCTAGTGTTAGATCTGATCTTTCCTTGAGTAGATCGGATTAGATCTAGGATAGATTTGATTTATCCTAAAGCTAAAGAAGGTTTGAGGATTGGTATTTGTTGTCTCTGTGTGCAAGTAGCAAGTTGCGAGAGTTGGAGCTGGATCTTTGAAGTTGCAACGACCAAGATATGTAAGGACAACCATCGATCTAAGAGGTGTGCCATTCTATCTTCTTTCTTAAATAAGAACTTATCTAGTAATATCTAGGGTGAACTGTGTAGTGGTCTATCCCATTGTCTATCTTGGATCATGGGTAGATCCAAGTGAGGACTTGCTTATCCATAGGCGAGATTCTCCGATAATAGAATTGATGACCATACTAGGGACAACCTTTGTTTTCTTCCTTGTTTTCTAAGGAGTTTTCCCCTTAAAATAAGGCCACAGAATTCAGATCAAAGTCTATAAATTTCTATCTATAATATGAAGGAAATGAATATATATTTGGATTCCTCTCGAAAAATTAGCCTGTTTTAAAAAAATTGTCCAAATTGATGTTCAGAAAGTGAAATTATTGTTGATTTAAAATCAATTATTTTGCAGATTTTCCATGATGGTTGCGTGTATTGTTTGGTTGATATATTTTGATAGAGAACTCAGATTTCGACTAGATCAAATCCATTATATATAGGATTTCCTGGGCTTTCTTTTGACATATTAATGATATGTTTATGGTAAAAACACAATCCACTACAACCGCTGTAAATTTCCATTCCCAAACTCTAGATCTCTATTAGATCATTTTTCCAAGTTTTGGGTTTCTTGATCCCATGTAGTGTGTCGGGGGGCATCACTACCAACATCACACAACCCTTTGCTTCTTGTTTTCTGGTTTTATCTGCATATTCATTTTCTTATATTAGAAGAAAATTACATTTCAAAATAAACAAAAAACCAAAAATTGTTAGGGTGAAGCTTTTGGGTGCTTTGTAAGAAATTGCATTGGTGTGTTTTGCATTCAAGGATCTTATTCATTTCTTTGATTTTCCTTGCATGGTCGTTGCATGATTTTGAGGTTTTCTTGTTGATTTTTAAAATCGAAAAGGAAAAGTTTATCTTCCCTTCCTTAGCTAGAGTTCATCGAAAGCAAAAGTTGCATATTTTGCAAGCATATTTTATCTTCTTTGGATTGGTAAAGAGATAAACATATCATTGAAGTTTCATTCATTCCCTTGCCTAATTAACAACCATTACGAAAATAACACGTAATTTAATATCAACTAGATTCTTTTTCTTGGTAGAAAACCAACATAGATAGGATTAGGGCCTTGGTGTAGGATGTTGATTATTTGGGCTGGTTGTAATTGATGTCAACCCTTGAAGAAAGTATGGTAGAAAAAAGGTTTGAGTAATGGAACCAAGTTTGTTTGATGTATAATGGTATGAGTTTTAATATATTTGAAGGTAATACTATTCTATATGGATTGTACATGTCATGCCATTTCCGGTGGTATGTGGAACGTCACATAAATCCTCATGGTTAGAGAGTTATGACCATGTGAAGTTGGAGAACCCTCATGAGTCATCTAGAAGCCCCAAAAGGTCAAAGTAGTCAAAGTGGCTGCAAAGAAGAAATTATTTAAATAAGACTATTCTATATGGACAATACATGTCATGCCATTTCCAGTGGTATGTGGAACGTCACATAACTCCTCACGGTTAAAGAGTTATGGCCATGTGAAGTTGGAGAACCCTCATGAGTCATCTAGAAGCCCCAAAAGGTCAAAGTAGTCAAAGTGGCCACAAAGAAGAAATTATTTAAATAATAAAGTGAAGTGATGAGTGTACTATAAGTCAAAGTGGATATAAAAAAAAACTATTTAATTAATAAAGTTCATGGAGAAATTACTAAGTGGACAAGTGGTTAGAAGTGGGTTAGCCCTAAAATAAGGAAAGTGGTTTAAGATGGTTATAAGGTAACCCCTTGCGGAAACTACATAAAAGTATAAATAAGAGGCAAGGGTCTCTTATTTTAATTACACTTGAGCATATTGAATATTTATAAGTGACTGAGGTAACGAAATGATATCTAAGGCGAATGTCAGTGGGAAGAATGATTCAGATTGCGAAATCTGGAGCCTGTTGAGGAAACATATCCAAGTAGTTGTGATAAAAATTTCAACTTGTGGGTCGTTGTATTTTTGAAGTTACAGTCCGTGGAAAATAGGGTTTGTGGTTAGTCCGAAAACAAGTATAAAACAAGTGTTTCGGGTAAAAACATCATAACTTCTTCATAATAGATCCAAATTTAGTAAGACCAAATGTATTGGCTAGAGTACAGTATGTAGTATTCTTTGTACCATTTTCAAATCCATACAACAAATATTCCATGCAGGGCACACTCTACAAGTTCTCTCTCTAGAATAAGCCAAAATTCAACAAGGTATGCTATTTTTTCTATAACTCCTTTTATGAGAGGTTCCAAGCAGTGAAACCTGGAGGAATTGCATAAAAGACACTGAAGAAAATTGTGTACTATTTTCAGATCTTATTCATTACAGGTACATAATTATTATTATTTCAAGTTAGGGCTGTTGACTAATCCAAAATTAGTCATGTGAGATTAAAGTAAAGTTTGATGAAAATGCTAGTCTTTTGTTGTTAAAGTTAATGAATGTTTGCAGGTATGTGATCATATACACTAGGTCTATTACAAAGTTACAAATCAGATTTGGATGTTGAAATTGATGAGTGATTTTGGTTGAGGTACATGTTGGGTACATGCCACATGGTTGAGACAAGTAGTCGATGAGTTGGCACATACATGAGGTGTATAGTTGATGATGCTGGTACATCTTGATGAGTCATAGTTTATACGTATTTGATGCATGATTTTTACATATTTAGTGCATGGTTGATGCACTCGTTGATGGTACAGGTTGAGGTATAGGTTGGTGCATGGTTGATGCACTTGTTTATGGTACAGGTCGATTACAGGTTGTTTGGTACAAGTTGTTACAAGTTGTTTGGTGCAGGTTGATTGGTACATGTTTACAACAATATATCTCACAGTGATAGTGTGACAATGGTTCCATCATTCTACTTGTATTTTAGGGCGGTTGGACGGGGCAAGGACAGGTGGTTGTAGCCACCTTCCGGTTGTAGCCAGAGAACATAGGGGGTTGTAGCCTCCTTCTGGTTGTAGCCAGAGAATTTGGGAGTTGGAGTTTCCCTCAGATTGTAGCTTGAGAAAATAGGGGGTTGGAGCCTCCTTCCAGTTGCAGCTAGAAAACAAAGGAAGTTGGTGCTTCTAATGAATGTAATTCTTAAAGACATATAAGAAAAAACATTCTGTGGTTTTCTCCCGCTTTGGGATTCCACGTAAAAAACATCAGTGTACTCTGTATGTGTATGATTGATCATTTGTTCATTGTTTATTTACTCTGCAACTATTGGATGGTAATGCTACATTGATATAACACTTGCATTTTATGGTTAAAAATGATTAAATTGCTCTATTACTGATTTACCCCCTTCTCAGTAATCCAACAATTGGAATTAGAGCAGGTTCCTTCAAGAAAAAAATTAACCACTGGAAGGAGATCATGGATTATTCTAAGAATGGAGTACCACTGTTTAATGGTCAGAACGGTTTAAAGTATGAGCTATGGAGTGGAAGGACGAAAGTATTTTTATAGGCACATGAGTATTATATTTGGCTATCATTCATTACAGGATATGATAGTTCAAAAAGGGAAAACACTACAACAAAGAAGGAATTGAAGAAGAATAACAAAATAGCAATGGATTTCATCTGGGAAGGAAGGATTACCTAATTTGGTAAGAGAAAAGGTTGGTAAATGTTCATCAACCAAATAACCTTGGGATAAGTTACATGATATATATTCTTCACCCATTGTAGATTTAGGAAATGCAAAAGAAGATGCAGGTACAAATCAAGAAGAAATATGTTCACCATGTCAAACAAATTCAGAAGATGAAGAGTAAATAATAAACAGAGGTATGTTGTTTTGCTTTAATTTTGAAAAACACAAACATCTTAAAATAGAATGCCATGAAGGAAATGAGATAGAAAAACTAATTTAAAAGGAAGACAATTATGAAGAAGAATTGATTAGTGCTTTAGATGAACTAAGAAAAGAAAGAGAAGAAAACAAGTCACTCAAGAAAGAATTGATGAAACAAAAGGAAAGTACTCACATTTTTGAAGAAGCCCAATAGGTCATCAAGAACTTAAGAAATCAACTAGAAGAAGCCAAAACGATCGAAGAAAATATTAAAGATCAAAAGCAGTATTTGGAAGCCAACATAGAAACACAAAAAGAAGAAGAAAAAATGAGAGAAAATATATTGACATATCATCTTAAGGAATGAACTAACAATCTAAACCAGCTTGATGCAAAGTTTGGTCAAGAAGAAAAATGACTTGAAGAAGAAATAATCAAATTAAAAATCCAGCTTAAAGAAGCGAAAAGAACAGAAGAAGTCATGAAGTCTCAGATAATGAAGAAAGAAGAAGAGGTTGAGAAGCTTGAAGAAGAAGTTGTCACATTGGGAAGTAAAATCGTCAAGCTCAACAAAAACGTTGAAGAGACAGAAAAATCCACATTAGTTATAGAGAATGAAGAGAAGCACTCTAGGTTGCTAGAAAAGAAGAATGAAAAAAATAGAAAGAGTTATGCAGAAGTACTCAAAGGAAGGAATTATGGTCAACCAGAATCTAAGAAAAATATTGAAGATACTTCAAGAAGACCATCCATGTTAAAGCCACAAAGAAGCTTCAATCATGATCATGATCAATCAAGGCAGAAATTCAAAAGTACACCACAAAGAAGATCAGTCACTCCTAGGTATGTAAATTTCTTTTATCGTCATTGTTTTTATTGTACTAATTTTGGACATAAGGTTGCAGATTGCAGGGATTATAAAAATGTTCAAGCAAGAAATGTTTATGTGGCCCCACATAACATTGAATGTTACAAATGTCATAACTATGGACACATAGCTAGTGATTGTAGAAGCATGATCGATACTTCCATGAAAGAGAACACTAATATCAGATATAAGAAAATGTGGATAAGAAAACACGAAGAAAAGGTGAAAAAATACCAGGTCCTAGAGATCGCAAGATTGAAATAAAACAAGATGAAGAAAATTCTACAAGGAAAAAGAAAGATGTCAGATACATAAAGGTTTAGAAAATAACTGAAAGAAAAGAAGAACAAGTAAATAAGGAACAAGTTCAAGAGATTGTACTCTCAGGCATTGTAGTGAAAGATGAATCCACAGACAGAAAGAAATAAGTGAGAGCTCATAGAGATGATGAATCTACCAATGAAAATGATGATGAATACACATTAGAGCAATAATTGTTTTGAGCCATCCGACTTAGAGACTCCCATGTAACATGAATATTAGACATGGGGAGTCTATGTGATTGTTATGATAGACTAAAGAACTATCCTTCAAGAAAATTGTAGAGTTTGAGTGGGCAGATCCAAAGGAGCCAGTTAGTAGAAGTACAGTTTGATAGTTGTAGTAGTGAAGAATTCATGATAGTATAGTAATAAATAGGTCATTATTATGGACAATTGTGCAATAGAGTCTTGGACAGTATGGACAAAGATGGATTTGTAAGAACACTTAGCAGGTTTGGACAGATATATGATAGTGGATGAGAACATGGATTCATATATTGGTTCAGAGAGTGGTTCATAGAAAAAGGAACATTATGGATGTTAATTACATAGAAAATGGCTCGAACAATGCTAATGGATTCCAAATTGACAGATATTGTTTGGACACATGCAGTGCATACATCAGTTCACATTCAAAACAAAGTAATGCTTAGAAACTATTAGCAATGATTCTTGTCTGGGGAGCAAGAGTATCCAGGTCTGCAGGTTGCACAAGAAGTGCCCAAGCGCAACACAAAAGAACCTCATTTTAGGCTACCAAGCAAGGAAGCAGACGAAGTTATGTTGTCAGCGGCCCAGATCCATCTATAAAAGTAGATCGACGGTCGGCGGGAAATTGTGGTTAGCGGAGTTGCACCAGGATTAGCGCGATGGACAATGCTTATAATACATTCAAGAAAGGAGATCGGCCATCCATCCAAAAGGACACATGGTGCACGATCATGTCATGTCGGCATTTGGGAATTCGAAGGGTGAGGGGTTCCTCGTCATTTTACATCTCGAAACCTCAAACCCTGAAATGCCGATAAGTTCCCTTCAAAGTCGAGCCCACGGTCCTGGCGCCAGGTCACGTTAAGCGAGCCCAAGAATGGAGGTAGCCCCCTTTTAATGACAAAGCCATATCGGTCGTTCATCTGAAGGACATGCGATGCAAGATCTGAGCCACAGGTGGGGCATTTCGGGATTTTCATAGTGAAAGCGCCGAAGTCATCTCAGCCGTCCATCCATCGATGAAACTCGAGTGCATTGGACTTAAAGGGGGCATGGATCTGGGCAGCCAGGATCTGCGCGCTCAGATCTACGGTCAGGAGTGGATTCCGTAGGCCCCTGCCATTCTACCTTTAAGCGGGCAGGGGGGGCGGGTCCGGAATCGAGTGCGCAACTCTTCAAAGGTTAGGATCTGGGTGCCTAAATCAGCGGTGCTCAGGCCTTTCTGGCCCCCATTTGCCATCCTGTCTTTAATGAAAGGGAGGGGTCCGGAATGGTGTGTTATTATTTTGGGGTCCCTTGCCTGTTGTGTCACCTTTGGTATCGTCCTCCCCATTTCTACCTGTTCTCCACCTACCGCCTCCCTCTTCCCTTGTAATCTGTCCAACTTCCCTCCCTCCATCCACATGACACTGCCTCAGCTCATTGTCCTCTCATCTCCTGCCATGTGTCCCTCTCACTCCTAGTCACCTCCTCCTGTACTCCCACACTCCATGCTCCTTCCTCCTTTGTCCTATTCAAACCACGTGGAATTCCTCAGTTGATGTCACAACTCCCGTTTCTTCTCCATCACCTCCACAGTGTTCACGCCTTTAACCCCCGTCACACCCTCGTCCACATCAGCCATAGGGGTCCCTCGCAGGAGTCCAATGAAGTAGCGTCCAAAGAAAGACCGTTCGACTGATCCAGGTGGCACCATTAGGAGACCTCCACGTCCCAGAAGGAAGAGTTGATCGAGGCCGTCCCCGATCCCAAAAAGCAATTATTGCGGCAGTTGCTGGTGGTTGAACATCAACTCCACCATAAAAGGAAGGTCCGGCAAAGGACTAATTCACGTCGAATCACCTGCAAAAGGACAATCCGAAATCTGATGGCGTCTGTCATAGGCGGACGATCATCCCGAGTCTGCATGGGCAGGCTGTCAGAAGCCATGCAGACAAAATTCTTTAATGCAATGTCTTGTTTTTTCTGCTATTGTTGTTTTTGAGTATATGTAGGCGTTTTTTCCATTTTTGTAAGGATCGATGGTTGAGAAAAGCTCCCGATTGTAGAGTTTTGATGAAGTGTTGGTTTCTTTGGTTAATGTATAAGGCAATGGAGACTTCTTACTTTATGGATGTCAGCCTCTTTTCCATCTCTTTGTTTACTGTGTTAGAACAACTCGGAATTGGAGGATCCAGTCGAGTTGTAGCTGTTATAGGATGATGTAGGTTGGATCACTGTAACAGCTGCATTGTTTCTAATCGGTTTATGTGATTTTCTTAGCGCTGAATAACTTGGAATTGGAGGATCTAGTCGAGTCACCCCTCAACTCCTTGAAACTCTGGACCAAGAGGATCTTGGTTTCTGAGTTTTTAATCCTCAAGCTTCTGAAGGCCTGTCGTCCGAGGCAGTTTTGTTCATCCTTCTCACAAGTCTTCTATATACCACCCTTTAATCAATTTACTGACAGAAGTTGGATCAAGACCTCCCTTGCTTTCTACATACCAGGCCCGGTTTCTTGAGTTAAAGCTATATCTTCTTGAGTCCTTACCCATTCGATCACCCCCATTAAATAAATCATGACATAAAACCGATGGGCATTGGGCTCTGCTCCTGCAAGCAATCCAGGAGTGACTTCTGACGCTAACATAAACAACAATGGAAAATCTCCCTATGAGCTATGGAAAGAAAGACCGTCAAATGTGAAACACTTCATAATATTTGGAATCAAATGCTACATCAAAAGAGAAGATGACAGAATGAGAAAGTTTGACTCTCGTGTGGAAAAATGAGTACTTGTTAGTTACTCAAGTGCAAGGAAAGCATACAAGTGTTACAATCTGAGATTGAAAAAAGTTGTGGAAAGCATCAATGTAATGATTGATGAAATAGGTGGACGAGAATCAAAGGAAGAATAAAATGAATCAATGGAACAACTTTACGAAGAAGAAGTGGAAGATGAAGAAGAAGTAGAAGAGGAAGATGAAGATGAAGAAGCTCATACAGAAGTAGAAGAGAAAGTTCAACAAGTGCCTCCAAAGACACCTAGAAAACGAGTACAAAAGAATCATCCTTTAGATCAGATTATTAGAAACAAGGATACAGGAGTTGAGACTAGAAGAAGATTATGTTCACAAGAACAAATGCACCTAGCATTCTTATCTACGATTAAACCAAATAGTTTTGAAGAGGCCAACAAGGATGAATTCTGGAATAAGGCCATGGATGAATAATTGGATCAAATTGAGAAGAATGACACTTGGGAATTGGTTCCAAGACCAAAGAATAAGAATGTGATTGACACAAAGTGGGTTTTCAGAAATAAATTGAATGAAGATGGACATGTTACAAGGAACAAATATAGATTGGTATGTAAATAATACACATAGGTTGAAGGAATCGACTTTGAGGAGACATTTGCCCCAATTTCCAGAATGGAAGCAATCCAATTGCTCTTAGCTTATGCATGATCCAAAAATATTAAAGTGTATCAGATGGACGTGAAATCAGATTTTTCGAATGGGTAACTTGAAGAAGAAGTCTACATTGATCAACTAGAAGGATTTCAGTTGTCAGAGAACACAGATTACGTGTGCAAATTGAAGAAAGCCTTGTATGGTCTAAAACAGGCTCCTAGAGCATGGTACTCTAGATTGGATAAATATCTACAACAGGGAGGGTTTAGAAAAGGAAGTGCTGACAACAACCTCTACATCAAGGTAACTCAAGATAATATTTTATTAATTGAAGTTTATGTTGATATTATTTTTGGAAGTAATGATGACATGTTAAGCCAAAAATTTGCAAATGATATGCATAATGAATTTGAAATGTCATTACTTGGAGAACTATCCTTCTTTCCGGGTCTTCATATACGTCAAAACAACCAAGGAATTTTTATTTCTCAAACTAAGTATATCAGAGAAATGCTAAAGAGGTTCAGAATGGAAGATTGCAAATCAGTTACCACTCATATGAAAACTAGTTGCAAGTTGAGCAAAGATGATGATTCAAAGTCTACAAACTAAAGGCAATATAGGTCAATGATTCGTAGCTTATTATATGTGAGAAAATCCATACCAGATGTAATGCAGACAGTTGGACAGGTGGCACGATTTCAAGCAGTAACAAATGAATCACATGTATTAACAGTGAAGATGATTTTCAGATATCTCAAAGGAACATAATATTTTGGATTATGGTATCCGAAAGGAAATGATCTATCACTTATTGCCTACACAGATGCAGATTGGGCATGTTGCATTGATGATTGATGAAGCACTAGTGGAACAACATTATACTTGGGTAAGTGTTTAGTATCTTGGCTAAGCAAGAAACAATCATCAATATCTTTATCTACAGTCGAAGCAGAGTATATTGCAGCAACAATATGTTGTACACATGTTCTATGGATGAAACAAACTCTGACAGATATACAGGCTAAGTATGATAAACCTATTCCAATCCATTGTGATACTTCAAGCACCATCAATATGTCAAAGCACCCGATGATGCACTCCAAGACGAAGCACAATCCAATCAAATATCACTTTCTATGAGAATAGGTTGTAGAGAAGAACATCAGAGTTGAATATGTGGGCACAAAAGAACAAGTGGCAGACATCTTTACAAAACTGCTTCCACGAGAAGCCTTTGAGTATCTTCACCAGAGACTCAGATTAATTTCTACTCCAAAATGAATGCTTTTGAATGTTTATCTTATATTTCTTAGATTTATACGAGGAAGCGCCATAAAGAGGATAGTTCAGGTTGGGGGATTAGTTTCAAGAAGATTTCAGTCAGGGGGAGCAGCCCCGGATGGAAATATACCTTTGCCATTGATGACAAAGGGGGAGAGATGGTCACATGGGAGCATGAGTGATAAGCCTTTAGTATTGCATCAGAGTTTTTTCATCAATGCCAAAGGGGGATATTGTTGATTATTTGTGTTGGTTGTCATTGATGTCAACCCTTGAAGAAAGTATGATAACGAATTCTGGTAGCACAAAAGTTTGGGTAATGGACCCAAGTTTTTTTGATGTATAATGGAATGAGTTTTAATATATTTGAAGGTAAGACTATTTTAGATGGATATTACATGTCATTCCATTTCTGGTGGTATGTGGAACGTCACATAACTCCTCACGGTTAGAGAGTTATGGCCATGTGAAGTTGGAGAACCCTCATGGGTCATCTAGAATCCCCAAAAGGTCAAATTAGTCAAAGTGGTTGCAAAAAGGAAATTATTTAAATAAGAATATTCTATATTGATAGTACATGTCATGCCCTTTCTGGTGGTATGTGGAACGTCACATAACTCCTCATGGTTAGAGAGTTATAGCCATATGAAGTTAAAGAACCCTCATGAGTCATCTAGAAGCCCCAAAAGGTCAAAGTAGTCAAAGTGGTTTCAACGAAGAAATTATTTAAATCATAATGTGAAGCGATGAGTGTACTATAATTCAAAGTGGATACAAAATAAATTCTTTAAATAATAAAGTTAATGGATAAATTATTAAGTGGAAAAGTGGTTAGAAGTGGGTTAGCCCTAAAATAAGGAAAATGGTTTAAGATGGTTAGAAGGTAACCCTTGTTTGGACATATTGTCATTCGTGTGTTGTCATTGATGTCAATAGTCATAATAAGTAGAGCAACAAGGTTAATATTAGGAAGAAAAGTATGCTAAGAATAGACAGAATAAAGGCATAAGCAATTCGTGATTATTGTTGATCACAATAGGATCAACAATGTTCCTATGGAAAAATATTAGGAGGGTTAGAGAATTAAGATCAAATCTCAGAAGAGATGGTGCGATGAAACTCAGATCAAATCAAGACTGTTGATGCGCAAACGCCAGATCAATGGCAAGGATGAATTACTGAGAGCGAAAGTAGAATTGAACTACTCGCCAGTTACAATCCCACAATCGGTCTAGATCGTCAGATCTCATAGCTCCAAATATCTACGATTGCGGTTGATCCAATAAATGATAAGATTAAGCCAGATTAAATCGTGACTGTCAGATGCATTATCGCTAGATAAGCGACAAGGGTGAATTGAAAATATTGAAAGGAGAATTAAATATCATGATTGTTTCAATCCCGCAATTAGTCAGGACCGTTCTATATTATAGCTTCGAAGATCAGTGATTGTGGTTGACTCACCAACAACGCACAACTTCCAATTGCGGAGTTTGGGTGACGAGTTAAATCACTCGCAAGTTGTGGTTCCATAATCATCCTTGATCGTGGATCTTCTTCGAGAAATATTCAAAACCGTTGGATCACTTTTGAGTGGAAGGACATGATAAGAGAGGTAAAAGGGGTGAGAGTTTGATTATCTGAATACTCGAAGCCCAAAAATCTGAAATGAATAAGGACCATTAGATTTGGAGGACATACAATTACCGTTGGATCAGGGTTGTTGGTCAACAGACCACATCAACAAGGACACTCAACAGACCACGTCAATAAGGATGGTTGGCAGACCACGTTAGTAAGGACACGTGGCAAGCCACGTTAGCAAAGGGCATATGGGAGACCATGTCAGCAAGGATATGAGTCATCTGATCTGAAAGATCACTTCGGGATCATTCTCGATCATCGATCAGACTACAGTGAAAGATTGAGATTTGAAATCTCTGAAGTCCAGAGACCCGAAGGAGATCTCGACCATCGATCTGATGTTGGGTGTATTCTCGATCGTTGATCTACTACAGTGGAAGGATAGTGTAAGTCGAAACGTTAACCGAAAGCAAGCGGTCTCCACCATTTTATGTCTGACTCAGCAGGTGATCACTCCAGAGGAAAGAAGGGGTTGAGATTTGAAATCTATGAAGTCCGAAGACTCGGAGTATAAGGTGGCCATCCATATCGATGCTTGATTAAGTCCTAGCCATATTATGATTTAGAAGTGAAAGGATGAGTGTAAGGATCAAAGATGACCGTTGATCTGGTTCCGTGAAATAAACCGTCCTATCTGATTCGAAGGTTTGAGAAGTTGAAATCCTGAAGTTCCGAAGGGTGAAGTCCCATCAGTCGTCCATCTCGTCAGAAGATTAAATCGTGACCATTGATTTGATAAAGTGCTCAAGAAATTGTTTGGCTTAGCATCTGGTTACCACTGCTGGTCATATGGAATAAGAGATATACATGCAAAAGATAATAAGTTGCTAAAGTTGATAAACCTGTGGTTCTACACCTTTGATCACATAGAAATGGCTTGAAGGAAGTGCTTATGCAGAACTCTGATACTACGATAATAGTAGAGACTCAAATCAAATTAAAAGGATGAAATTGATCCATGACTGTGATCAATTTATGAAAAAACTTCACGGGAAAATAAATAAACAATAATTAAGATTAATTAATCAAAGAGGTGCGATGGTCAAAATAAAGGGACATAGTTGTGTCACTCTCACACCGTTTGAAGAATACATAATCAAGGAAGAGTGTTGAGAGGAAGAGTGTCTATGCAGTCTGAATCAGAGAAGCATAGAGATATGCAGTAAAATACTTGATACATAAGCTTGTCCAAATTTAGAAAATCAAGGGTGGTTGGGTGGTGTAAGGGAAAGTTGGTGCCTGCAGATGGAGTTGGTGCTTCCTTGTCAGTTGTAGTTGACTAAACAAGGGGTTGTAGCCTCCTACTAGTTGGTGCTGGTGAAATAGGGTGTGGGTGCATCCTGATTAGTTGGTGCTGATTGAAAAGGAAGAATATCTTCCTTCTATGTAACATGTAAAATAAATTTTGTAGTTAATATAAAAGAGTTTGTGGTTTTCCCAATTGGGTTCCACGATAAAATACTATGTTAAAATTCTGTTTGCATTAATAAATGAAAAATTTATATAATTATTGTGTCAATGATTCACCCCCCTCTCAGTTACAGGATCTGCTCCTTCAATTGGTACCACAGGGGGTTCCTTCATCACAATCTAACAAACTTGAAGGTAGATCTTGAAGATGGATCAACAAGAGGGAATGTCAAACAACAAAGCACCATTGTTCAATGGAGGAGGCTATGCTCTGTTTAAAATAAGAATGAAAAACTTCCTGTTGGCTCTTGGTTTTGATATCTGGAAATCTATTGTAGATGGTTACACTGCACCAACTACTCCACCCAAAGACGCTGCAGAAAATAAAATTTGTAATGACAACCCAAGAGCAGTTAATGGAATTATAGCAGGGTTGACTAATTCTATATGTGTGAAGGTTATGCATTGAAAATTAGCCAAATAAATTTGGGACAAGTTGGAGACTGTATATGAAGGAGATGAAAAAGTCAAGGAAGCCAAACTACAGACCTATAGAGCTCAGTTTGAAAATATGAAAATGAAAGAAGAAGAAACTATTGCTAAGTACTTTCATAGGGTAGATGAAGTGGTTAACTCAATTAGAGTGGCAAGAGAAGAGATTACAGATAAACCCATTGTGCAAAAAATACTAAGGTCATTACCTATGAGATATGATGTAAAGATTTCTTCAATTGAAGATAGATCTAATCTAGACACACTCACAGTTGATCAACTCCATGGAATTTTCACAGCATATGAAATGAGAACAGGGAATGATAAATCAACAAAAGATGAAACAATTTTCAAAGCATCTAAGACAAAGATAAATCAGAAGCAAAAACCTCAATTCAGCCATCATGAAGAATCTGATGTGGAAGAAGCCAATTTCATTAGAAAACTTCAGAAAAGATCAGGGAAGTACAAAGGCAAGCTTCCTTTCAAATGTTTTAACTGTGGCAAAGTTGGTCATTTTGCATCCAAATGTCCCTATCCCAAGGGGGACCTTGAAGATGAAGAAAACAAAACCAAACAATACAAGAAGAAGGAAAAACCCAACTACAAGAATTTTTTTTACAAAGGGAAACATAATTTTTACTCAAAAGAAGAAAACAACAGTTCGTCAGAGTCTAGAGAACGATGAATCTGATGATGATGAAGTCCTTTTCTTAGGTATTGAGGAATCTAATGAGATAGAAAAAATTAAACATGAGAAAGAGTTAGAACATGAAGCATAAGTTAATATGGAGGAAGAACTTCTAAGTGCCTTGGATGAATTAAGAAAATACAAAACTAGATATAGACAACTGAAAAGTTTTGTAGTTGAACAAAATGAAAAACATGAACAAGAAGAAAAGGAGATGGAAAAACTCATGAGAAACCTAAAAAAACAAATCCTAGAAGAAAATAAGAATGAAGAAAGTTTGGAAAAGTCTCTTAAAGAAAAACAAATAACTTGTGAAAGAATGGAGGCAAAAATAGTTCACCTAAAAAAGGAACTGGATGCAAAAATCATTCAAACAAGATATGAAAATAGCACTAAAATATTAGACAAGATTATTACCACGCAAAGGGATTCAGGTAATAAAAATGGAATAGGTTATTCTCAAAAGGAAAGCCAAGTTAACTCAAAATATTATGCATATTCTCTCCTTAGTACATTCAAGAAGAAAAATAAAGAGAATATAAGTAATGATCAGAACTCCAAAGGATTACTTCGACCCATCAGGAAGGAAGACAAGACAATACCAAAGAAGTTTGATCAAAACAGGTATCCTCACATTTTCCTTAGTTATTGCTTTGAATGCTCTAATTTCAAACACAAAGCTATAAATTGTAGAGCATATAGAAGGAAAAATCTGAAGGTTAAGAACTACATCCTTAAGGATAACCAAACAATAAATCGAGTTAAAAGAAGAAACTATAACTCCTTTTCACCTCTACAAGAAGGGGACTTAGAATGCTTCAAATGTCATAACTATGAACATAAGGCCATTAATTGGAGATCAATGAAAGTCTCAAAACAACCAAAGTTCATTAGAGAGAAAAAGAAACTTTGGAGAGAAAAAACATCAAAAAAGGAATGTCTTATTTCCCTAAAAGGTCAAGCTAAAAAGGATCTCTGGTATGTTGATAGTGGGTGCTCAAAACATATGATAGGTAACAAGAACAAGTTTTTATATTGAAAGAAACAAAAGGGTAAAGTTACATTTGGTGATAATGCTTCAAGTAACATACTTGGGAAAGGCACTGTGAGGTTGGGAAAATACAAAGCCAGAAATGTGCTACTTGTCAAAAAAATGAAGCCTAGTTTATTAAGTGTCAGCCAAACCTATGATTAGGGGCACTTCTGCATCTTTGATTCCCAAAAATGTGAGATTAGGAGAGAAGACACAGGAAAATTAGTTGGTACTGCTCTTAGAACTCCTGAAAATGTATATATACTAGATGAAAAATTGAATGAGGAGTGTCATGTAAATTTAGTAGATGAAATGTAACAACCCTAATTAATTATTTAATTATCATGATTAAATATTTGTTTAATAAATATTAGTTTAATAAATTATTAATTTATATTTTCTTTTGAAAACTTATTTTATAATATAATTGTATTGGTAGATGGACCAATTTATGGGGAGGGATAAGGTGGTTGAGTGTTTAATGGGGGCTAAGGCGGTTGGATAAGGGAGGAGAAGGGATATAAGGCAAGGGAGAGGACTTGGGAAGGAGGATATTTTGGGTGGAGTAATATTTTCATATTAGGAGAAGGTGAGAAAATTGGAGAGGGAAGGAGAAGGGAGGAAGCAGTTTGAGACCATGTATCTATTCTGCAACTGTTTTGTGCTTACAAATGACTAGAGAAATCTCACAGGGGGCATGTGTTGCTGGGAATTTTGGGCTCGGGGGCCAAGAAACCGTAAGGAATCTTGGGGCTAGGGAGCCGGATAGGCTGTTCCTAGCTAGTTGGGAGGTTAATCAGTTTGAGCAGAGCTTCAGTTTGGGTGGAGCTTCAGAACAACATCAGTTTGAGGTAGATACGTTTTATTATTATCATTATTATGCGGCTTCTCATTATTGTTATATTGTTCATTATTATTATGTTAAACATGTTGTTCATTATTATGCTGCTCATTTTTAATTCTGTGGAACATTGTTATTATGCTGAATAGTGAATAAAGAAGAAATTATGATAGAATTTATATATCTAGATTTATGTTTTATAAGGCTCTGTATGGATAGGCCTTATACATGGTATCAGAGCACTAGTTTAAAATTTGGGGCCAAGTGTTGGCCCTTGACCCAGTTTTGGAAGATTCTTGGTCATAGTGACCTATTTTGGGACTTTGACAACCTGTCGAAGGAGGCGCGCAAGACGAATCAGAGATCACGGGATCTCGGCCCACTTTTGGATCCTTTTTGGGTTTTTGGAAATATGTAACAGGAATGGGATGTCGACCCATGGGTTTACCCATGTTTAGGCCTATTTTGTATGTATAAATAGAAGGATAGGCAATGTAAGAAGTAGTTGGAGTCGAAGTTGAATTGACATCTATGTGATGTATGCTAAGTGCAAGTAGGGTTTTGTAAGTGCTTTGTGCATGACTATGAGAGACTTGCAGAGCTAAGTGGAAGTGGTTGTAACAGATAGCAGAAGGCTTAGTGCTGTAATGCAAGGAAGAAGGATCTAGCTAGCTACGCAAATCTTTTGTCCTATGCAGAGTAAGGGTTTTTGATGGATTTGTGCTTGTAGCCGATTGACTGAAGACAATAAAGAAGAAGAGTTGGTGGACGTAGCCCTAGGGTGGGGGTAAACCATGTAAACGTTGTGTTGTCTTGCTTTGTGCTTGTCTTAATGTGTTTATGTCTTCTTTTGCTAAGTGCTTTAAGATGATTAGATAGATTTGCTTATGCTTAGTGCTAATGATATGTGAGAATATTAGATCTGATCCATATGAATATGCTTAGTGCTTGATCTGCTAGATCTGACCTATCTATTGATGCTAAGTTCTCAAGTACGTTATAACAATGTGAATGTTGCGAAGCCCTGTTTTATCAGTGAAGTGATTAATGATTATATATTGAGGAACTGACGGTGCTAAGTTCTTTCTTTAGTAGTACAATTACAGATCTGTGTCCCAGCTAAGGTTGCAGACACCTGAGTCTTGCAACCACCCCTGCCTCTACCTTGGGTGAGACTTCATCTTCTTCGTAAGTGTTGCCGAAAGGGCCGATAGTTAGGGATTTTTTGGTGTGCTGTTGTAGCATTGAACCCTGGGTCTACCCATGTGCCAACAAATGGTTTTGTTGCCGGGACCTGAAACTGTGATTGCTGGGAACTGAGAAAGAAGAAGCTCTGTGCAAAGATTCATCCTGAAATTGTGGAAGCTCTGTGCATATATCTATGCCCTAGTGCGCAATATTCTAGTTGATTTATAGATATCTGTGCTAAAGAAGGAAACCCGATCTGAAGAAAGGAGGTCATATCTGAAGGAAAGAAGCAAGATCTGAAAGATTTGTGCTCTGATAAAGGTAAAAGTGAGAATTTATGATTAAAAGAGGTAAGATTTGCAATCTCTGTGCTCCGATAAAGGTAAGAATAGTTAAAATTTTTAGATTTGGAAGCTTTGTTCTCTGTAGAAGTAAGATAAGTGAAATTTTTTGTTTCTAGAGTATGGATCTAGGTATGTTTAATAGAGTCTGTCCTAGTTTGAAAACTTGGGAATTAATAGTTGAAAGAAGGTTTGATATGAATAGGTCTGATAAGAATAATGAAAGATATGTTATACCCGTGCATAGAAAGAATGTTTGAACTAACAAATGGATGCAAGATCCCAAAAAGAATTTATTGTAGGTTAGCTCCTATGATCCTAGTGCGCAGTACATAAGAGGTTGGGGATCATTTCAAAGAAAGAGAGGATTAACCCTCTGTTACAATTGCAGAAAACCAGGACATCTTGCTAAAGAATGCCCTGGGAGAAGACCTAGTTGTCTTTGTTGCAAAACTATGGACCATGAAGTGTTGGATTTCCCCAGAATGATTACTAAGCTTGAAGGAATGAATCTAAATCAAGAAAACCCTAAGACAACTCCAGAGGCTATAACAAAACCCTAGGAAGAATCAAAGAAAATATTGCTACAGATGAGAGAACCTTGAATGACCACCGACATATTACATTATCAGAGATATTTAAAGACAAGAAACGCCTTGAAGAAAGAATAGGAGACTTCAACATTGAATGTGTTCTATATGAGGAAACACAGGTGAATATCATGACAAAGAGAACTTGGGAAGCTATAGGAATGCCTGCTATGATTCCTTCATTAGGAGGACTAGGGTTATTCAGAGGAAAACTGGTAAACCTATGTGGAAGGCTTGCTGAGATACCTATGACCATCAATGAAACTTCAATGGAGGAAGATTTTGAGGTTATTAAATTTGTTGAAGATCACACCCCGTTTACTATATTAATAGAAAAACCTTGGATTGACAGAGATCAAGCCAGATGAAAGAAAGAAGAAGAAGTCTTGGAGCAGAAGAAACAAGAGTTAAAATATTTCATGACTAGAAGGATCGCACACTTGATTGAAGAACAAGAGAACATATCGAAGCTATTTGACACTAGAGACCTTGATGTCGAAGCTGTAAGAACACTAGAAGACCCTCAAAAGATTGAAGTACTTACTCTAGATAAAGAAGAGTTATTACCCTTGAATCCTAGGAAAGAATCTCAACAACGCGTAGTGACTATGTTAAAAGAAGATAAGAATCATAATGGAAAAATACATACCGAGTCGAAGCTCACTGGAAAGAAGGATATAAATCTAAGTAAGAAGAGTGCTAAGATTGAAAAGTTACAAAAGATTCTAGAGGGAACTTCACCAAAAGAAAATTTGCAGAATTGGAACTTCGCCGGGATATCAGAACAATGACACATGGTACTTCGCCAGGGCAAAGCAATATAACCGTTGGGGTCGATATATCCGTTCAAATCCTACTTTGAATGGGTCAAAAAGCATTTATAGCTCGACACCAGACCATTGGACCGCACCATAACAAACAGAAAAAGAGTTAATGAGGCTTCATACCCATTACAAGCGAACCATTGCCGAGTTGCCTACTTATCCCATCACACCATGCACGAAGAACACTTTTTCTATCTAAGAGTTTGAGCCCGTAGACTAAGTGAATTGTATTCAGTGATCATTGTGCTATTGTTGTTTGTTCTAGTGTCATATCTAAGTTCATCGTGACCCCGATAATTTTAATCCCGAGCGTGTATGTCCAATGAGCTCACTGCAGTTGAAGAATTAGTAACAAAATTTCTCCTCGACTTAATGACTGAAAGAGTCATGTCAGAGAGAGGAGTGTCTATAGGTGATGTAGGAGCATCGCCAACATCAAACAAGCCAGTGCGAAAAACAAAGGACAACTGGACAAACCCAACCAAATTTTTGAATTTTCCCTTGAAGTTGATGTGCCAAATATAAATGAGATCATTTAATGAAGGCACCTTGGTATAATGTAATTAGACCTTGAGCGCCCCGCTCTCGTCTGAAGTAGATGAAGGTATTTATAGTAGTTAATGCAGGTAGATAGAAATTTAATTCTAGATTAGACTGTTTGAGAGCGCAAGAGGGAAACGGGATATAGACACCCTCATTGTGCATTGTAACATAGTTAGAAGCATTGGAGCATAGAAGAGAAGTAGAGAGCTGTGTAGAAACACCCATGTACAATTATTTGGATTAATAGAAGAAGTTGATTCAAGTTCATGGCGTTGTGTTGTTCTCTGTGTATGTGTGTTGATTGATATGCTCATGAATGTTTGCTTCATGTTATACATTTGCTTTGATATGCTGTGTATATGATTTCATGTTCTAAGTGAAGTCTGAAAGGAAGTAGAAGAAATGAGTTTCAATTGTTTCTCTATCTGAGCAAGGATTCTTGCAAGGAGTGCAGTTGAAGTCGTCCGCAAGGAGTGCGTTGATAGAAGGCTCAGATAGTTATAGGATCCATGCAAGGAGTGCGCAGGCTAAGGAAAGTTTCAGTTGTGAATCTAAGCGAAGCATTGAAGGATTGCTGCTGCAGGTGTGCGTAGAGTCGAAGGAACTCAACACTTGGAAGTGTTTGAGGATTGACACAAGGGGTGAGCGCAAGAGTCTTCGTGGAGACTCAGAATTGTGTGAAGCTTAGGAAGGACAAGGCTTCCAAGCTTGTCAAAGGGAAGCACAGGGAGTTTGTGCCGTGGGAGTGTTTGAACAGGCACTGCAAAGTTATGCGCAGGAGGACCAGTTTTCACAGAGGAATACTGGGTTCACCCTGTTGAAAACATCAAGGAGGAGAAGATAGATGGATAGGATCTTGTGAAGAAGATTTGCAAAATCCCGCCAGCCGGTGGATCTGCCAAAGAAGCAAGGAGGTTACGGCCATGTTTGGAGTTCAAGCTCCAGGGGCCGTGAATCGTTGGATCGTTGATCAGTCCTGTCAGCCATCTGATCTGATAGAAGATGCACGAGGTTTACCATCGGGAAAAGCCAAGGTGAAAACCCGAAAGGAGTGTTGGCTCATCGGGGTTTCACATATCGGGAAATCGGGAGTCACGAGAGCAGAAGATCGAGAATTTTCATGGTAAAAGTCCTGGAAGGATCAGAGCCGTCCATTTGTGGAGACGCGTGGCAGACATCGAGGCGTCAGGAGTCGGGATATCGACATTCCTGTGGACAGGAGATCGGGTAAGTCCACCTGGAAAACCCCGACACAAATATGGGTCGTCCATATGAGAGAGGATGCGTGTCACGTGATCGTCCATTCCGGAGATCCGAGCACTGGACATTGGGATATCGACGCTCGGGAAATTGGAGTTCCCGAGTTCGTGAAAATAGGAACATCAGAAGTCTCAAAAACGGGAGGAAAAATCCGAACCGTCTATCTTGAGGGGATGCATGGCAGCAATCGGAGTCATCGGGGAAAGTCCCGATAGGAAGTCGTCTATCAGCATTTTGGTCATCGGGATATCGAGAATCCTGGTGACAAGGTGTTTATGCATTTCAGAATCGCGAAGTCCGAAACCCTGATAAGGAGGGAAGTGCCATTGTGGGAGCCAGCTATCAGCATAGCGGAGAAATGGGATTCGAAAGATCGGTAATCCCGTGGGAAAATGTTTTTTGACATTTGAAGCCCCGAAGTCCCGAGGGAGATCTGGAGTCGTTGGTCTCATAGGAAATCACGACCGTTGATCAGGTTAAAGGCAGACAGGAGTTGCTAGCTGATGTCACGTCGGGAAATCGGGATTCGAGGGATCGCGAATCCCGAGGACATATGTATTTGGACATTGGAAAGTCCGAAACCCTGATGGGAGGTATGACTGCGGTCATATAGAGGAGGTCACGTGGACCAAGAGTCTAGCTTGGAGGGCTAACGAAATTGGAGCGCATCGGGATTTTGAAGCCAAAAACCCTGATGAGAGGTAAGACTGCTTTCACGGGGATAACGATCATATGGGCCAGGAGCCTAGCCAGGAGAGCTAGTGCGCAAAGAGCATGTCAAGATTCGGCAGATCGCAGATCCTAGAGACTAGTGCATTTTGGCACTTGAAAGTCCGAAACCCCGATGAGAACGAATATAAGGCTGCGGTCTTATGGAAAGTGGTCACATGGACCAGGGCATAGCCAGGAGGGGCTAAGGCAACAAAGGAGCGCATTGGGATATTGGAGGTTGAGACATCGGGAGTTTGGAAACGCCGAAACCCGATTCTCTATTCTTTTGTCGTCGAAGAGAACTATGACCGGCCTAAAGACTGTAAAGTGCCGAAAAGACCTGTGGGTCCATTTCGAAGGAGATTCCAGTGGGAATCAAAAGAGCCATTCCGGCTCGAGGGGGAAAATTGAATGATCCTTAAGACCGGGAGGTTAGGCACGGGACCTGCTAAGGTAGGTGCCTGGGTGGGACACCATCAATAGGTGTACAAGAATCTTCGATGAGAGGACTGCTGACCTCTCCGTCCATTGCTTGAGCCGGTCCATCCCAACCAGTAGATGAAAAGGGAACTAAGCATAGGGATGATCTCACAAATGCTAAGTTAATCCTAAGTATACTACCCACCTATCTACCACCTCCGAGCAGCACAATCAATCGAGACAGTGTGCCCAGAGATTTTGATTACGCCTTGGTCACTGCGTACCTCTCCAAGGGGATACGTGCAGTTCGTGCCGACCAAGATAAAATTGCAGCGTTGAAGTTTAGTGACTTCAACCTTGACAACAGGAAGGTATATAACATACTCACCCCACATAAGTATCTGACCAGGACCAAAGGAAATAACTTGAATATCATTCCCCAGTCATGGACCATGAACCTTGCGTAGTCCACACTGCTCAATGTCATGAAGATTCCTCACTTCGGAGGGCACCAAGAAGTGAACGCATGCGTCAAATTTCTATTGTCCTGCTACCATGGTGGATATTTATGGTTAAACCACCATATCACAGTGGATTCGACGTTGATCAATCGGATCGCAGGGCTAAGCATACAAGGCCCTGACCCACATGATTTTTACTCAGGAAAATCCATGGATCGTGCTTTTGCAGAAAATATTAAAGACACCTATGGAGATGTCAAGAAGGGCATGGGAGGCTATAAGGTAGATTCTATCCAGAGTGGCGCAATGCACCTCGCCTGCCAATTGATCGCAGGAAAGTTGGTGCGAAAGAATCGACCCACCCAAGTCACCGGTTTCGTAGTCGACCTCACAGGGAAGTGCGTAGAAGGACTTCAGATGAATTGGACGCGGTACTTGGTAAACCAGTTGGAACTAGACTGCAAGGAAGCGCAAGATCAGGGATACAAATTCCACTTCAGTTGGCTTCTTATATTGATCACTTTCATCGCATGGGAGATGATGGAATGTACGACCTTCCTAGACATAGGGCCTTTGAACCTCTAGCCGCGAAGTTCAGTATGCTATGGTACTCTAGCAACATGAACAAGAAATGGCAGTCGAATGATGTGTTCCACACATATTACAACCAATTGAAGACAACCATCTAGTCTGAGCTGCGTATAACCCCAAACCCTCTCCATCGTTTCATACCTTTAATGAAGTTTAGCACAGACTGCCATTTCATCTATATCACAGGGTGAGATGATTAACACAAGGAACAACTACAGTCTTACTACAAGCTGACAGAGGAGGACTTGGAGGAGATCACCAAGGACTGGTCAGTGGACCTCCTCATTCCAGCAGACCCTGCAGAGTTGTTTGACTTAGACAGTCCAGAAGAAATGCATGATACACCTGGACCTAGCAAGATAAAGAAGACCAAAGAGGTCCATGATTTAGACAACGCATCCATGAAGACTGCTTCCATCTCAATAGAACAAGGAGGAGGTGATGAAGAGATAGATGGTGCAGAAGTTGAACAGAAGAAAGGTGAGGTTACAATGCCTAGATACGAGGAGGACCCCTCAAAGAACAGGAAGGTTTCCCCGTCGAAACCCTCATCCCAGAAGAAAGTGAAAGAAACCAGGACCAAATTTGAGACCACCCTCACCTCAGATGACTTTGACTACATCATCATAACACTTAATGATGCTTCGCTGGAGATAGCAGAGAAGAAAGAATCTAAGAAGGAGGATGTGTTTAGTTGGATTAAGGACAAGCTACAAGGGGTGAAACAGACATTATAGTCTAGCCGCGTAGTTTCTACTGCACCTTTGTCAGCAGGAACAACAAAACTAGGTGATGAGCCAACTCAACTACACTGCATTGTTGATACAGTCAAAGCTTGCCTTTGACGAGATCAGGAAGAGAAAACACAAGCCACCCAGGCTTTAGCACAAGTACAGAAAGACCTTGAGGAGCAACACAATGTTGCAGAACGGGACACAATTTATTTGCAAGTGAAGTGGGATGAAGAAAAAGCACAGTTACAACAAAGCAAGGAACAATTGCTCACCGAGCAACTCAAAGTAAAGGAAATCGTTAACAGAGCACTTCACTCTGTGACAGTCATCAAAGTAAAGTCCAGAGAACAAGTTCCACAGAAGGTGGCACAACTTGAAGAGGTAATCCAACAACTCCAACAATGCATAGCAGACTTGGACCTCCACACTGTGCTCGAGACCACTCAATATGTAAGAGACCTAAGGGAAGCAATTTCCTGCATCGCAGTTGATAGATTAAAAGATATTGCTTTGGAGTGCAAGCAACTGAGTAACCGTAGTGCCCAAACATATGAAAACCTCGCTGAGAACCCAAAGTTACAGGCATTGGATTCGCAACTCCAAGAAGAAAATCAACATGCAGACACACTATAGGCACAACTGAAAGCTCTGTTAGATGTAGACAGAATGAAGAGGTCTCATGAGAAACACACAACCCAATAGCAGATCCATATGATTCAAAGAAAAGTGATGGAAGTTACTCAACGACTTCAACCAATACAATATAAGGCATGCCAGTTATTCACAGAGGTTGAAAGTCGAGGAGCAGAGCTAGAACAGGTTGTCATTACAACAGAACAATGCCTAGAAGGGCCCATGAACGACACACTGATCCAGGAATTCACCGAGAAAGAGGTCGTAGCATAGCACCAGGTCGAAGCAGCTCAAGCCAAGCTCGATGCCTTCGAAAAAGAACTGGTCAAATCAAAGTGACTTGGGACAAGTCACAGGTGAGTGTTGGGGGCCTGTTGGCCCTTGACCAAGTTTTGGGAGATTATTGGTCATAGTGACCTATTTTGGGACTTCGACAACCTGTTGAAGGAGGCGCGCAAGACGAAGTAGAGATCACAGGATCTCAACCCACTTTTGGATCCTTTTTGGGTTTTTGGGAATATGTAACGGGAATGGGACGTCGGCCCATGGGTTTACCCATGTTTAGGCCTATTTTGTATGTATAAATAGAAGGATAGGCAATGTAAGAAGTAGTTGGAGTCAAAGTTGAATCGACATCTATGTGATGTATGCTAAGTGCAAGTAGGGTTTTGTAAGTGATTTATGCATGACTATGAGAGACTTGCAGAGCTAAGTGGAAGTGGTTGTAACAGATAGCGGAAGGCTTAGTGCTATAATGCAAGGAAGAAGGATCTAGCGAGCTGCGCAAATATTCTGTCCTGTGTAGAGTAAGGGTTTTTTTATGGTTTTGTGCTTATAACCGATTGACTGAAGACAATAAAGAAGAAGAGTTGGTGGACATAGCCCCAGGGTGGGGGTGAACCACGCAAATGTTGTGTTGTCTTGCTTTGTGCTTGTCTTAATGTGTTTATGTCTTCTTTTGCTAAGTGATTTAAGATGATTAGATAGATCTGCTTATGCTTAGTGCTAATGATATGTGAGAATATTAGATATGATCCATATGAATATGCTTAGTGTTTGATCTGCTAGATCTGACCTATCTATTGATGCTAAGTGCTTATGTACATTATAACAGTGTGAATGTTGTGAAGCCCTGTTTTATTAGCGAAGTGATTAATGATTATATACTGAGGAATTGACGGTGCTAAGTGCTTTATTAAGTAGTACAATCATAGATCTGTGTCCCAGTTAAGTTTGCAGACACTTGAGTCTTGCAACCACCCTTGCCTCTACCTCAGGTGAGACTTCATCTGCTTCGTAGGTGTTTCCGAAAGGGTTGGTAGTTAGGGTTTTGTTGGTGCGCTGTTGTAGCGTTGAACCCTGGGTATGCCCCTGTGCTAACACCAAGGGATTACCTACCCACCCATCCTATTGACTCTTGACTGAAAGCTATGTTATGTGTCATGTAAACAACCCTGAAAACCTTCATCCCGAAATCCTTTAATTACAAACCTTGAAACCCTTTCCAACAATTGGGAAAAACAACAACCCTCTAAAAATTTAAAACTGTTGACCTGTACAAGTGAAATCCATCACCTGTACAAGTGAAATCCTTGAAAGGAGTTATGTAGACAAAAATTATTAGACACACATATATAATCTATATATGAAAATATATATTGGAGTGTAAATATAAATTTGGGCCTGAGGGCGAAGCTCCAGCTCCAGCTCCACCTAACTTGCAAGCCAAGCACACAAATTTTTAACACACACACACACACACACACACACACACACATAATATGCACATTGAAAAGGTAAATGGTATAATAATATACACATTGAAAGTGTTAAATAAATTTTAACACTTGTTTCAAATAAACAAACATATATAAACAAATATATGTATATATACCAATTGTAAAGAATTGTGAAGTTTCCACATTTGCCTTCCTTAAACCACAACACGAAATCCCCCGCTAAAACCCAAAGTAGTTGGATGATACAACATATATTCTTTCGACTTCTGCAACATGTTGGATTTCATTCTTGCACAACATAATACAATTTTGAGGAATTTCGAAGTCTAGGAATTACATGTAAATATGGCGAACTTCTTATTCCACTGGCCATGTGGGTTCTAGCCATTTTATTGATTGAAGGCAGACAATATATCCCTCCAACATAGGCTCCTTCCATAATGCCGAATTTCGCAAGAAACAATAGAAAGAAAAGGCTTGAACATATGTACCCAACAGGCTAAAAGAAATTATGGCAATAACCCATGACAACAAATGCACTTTTGATAGTGCTCTGCAGCATGAAACACAATTCTCTTTGCCCACTTTCAGCCAACACTTATACTGGATCCTCTTCAGCTTGGCAATCAAATATCCAGACTCTGCCCTTACATATTCAACATTAGACAAACTGAAACTACGCATATTAAGCCCACCAGAGTGAACAATATGAAGATTTACCTCTGGACTCTTACGTGGAGATGAGATAGTTCCCGCTCCATGCGACCTGCTCAACAACAACAATCTCAGATTCATTAATCTGAACTATGGAGGGAACTTGAATCCTCCTTACATGCTATCCTCACCGCCCACAGTCTGCACCTGCAAACACACAACACCAATTAAATGCCTAAGGCCTTGTGCCAAACCAAAGGGAGGAGCCCACAAGAGGGATTTCTTGTGCACAACGCATCAACGAAAGAGCCCACACGGAGCCAAAGCTCGTGTAGTCCATGAGCCAAGCCAACACATAAAACATATCAAAGTCCAACGACCAATACCAAGTGCCAAGCGTTGAACCATGATGGAGGAGAAGAGGGAACACACCACTGTGCACAACGCGTCCTCCAGTCCTTGAGCTCGTAGGCACCAAGGTCGACTGAGCAGAGGGACTGCGCCACTGTGCACAATGCATCTTCCATTCCTTGAGATCGTAGGCACCAAGGTCGACTGAGTAGAGGGAACGACCATGGCTGACCTCATCCTTCACCTCTACGTGTAATGACTGAGCAAATGACAAAAAAAAATGAAAAAGAAAAAGGGGTCGAGCGAGAGTAGGGTTTGAAGTGAGGAATCATGCAAGGAATGATGCAAGTGAGAAAAGAGTAGGGTTGGGAATTGAGAGTGGGGGAGAGGGGCACGTGGGCCTCATGCGAGGACCCACGATGCCAGAATTCAATTATTTATTTATTATTTTATTATTTTCTATTTCAATTAGTTTATTTTATTTTAAATCCATTTGAGTTATAATTATTTTAAAACATTAGTCTAAACTATTATTTAGTGTAAATTCTAATTTTAAATTTTGATAAATTTTAAATTTTAACTTTTATTTCAAACTATTGATACTAATGATTAATTAATTACTGATTAATTAACTAGGGATTAATTAACTAAGTGAGAAATTAATGTTAAAATAATAATATTTATTTGATGGATTAGACTAAATGTGTTGATTAAGACTATTGAAACTTAGGTTAAAGTTTAGTCTAGGGTTTTTAGGTTATAATGATAATCAACATTGTATTTAACACACTTTATTTAGTTTCTAAATCGCTAAAGACTTAAGGAGGTAAGTGACACTTATTGGTGAGTATCTCGTAGCGCTAACATAGTTGGAAGGCAAGGGAGTTAACGACTATTCTGAATGAAGTTACCAAACTTAGAGGCTTTCGACCCAACCTTTAGCCACTTACCCTAAAGAGAGTAACATCTGTTTACAGATAAGTAAAAAAAAAATTATGCCTAACCCTATGTTTACAAGTATAAGTTACACGAATATGAATTGCCTTAGAGACTTCCCCAATGAGCATTTGTTTTGATGCAGATTCAATTATATATGATGGTTAGGACTCGGGGAAATCGAGGACGAGGGGCATCGTTGTAAGGACCACAAATTCCACCACCACCATCGCTTGAGTTAGCTCTCATTTTGCGCTCTTTGGAGGCTATAAATGAGACTTTAAAGGGACGTCAACCAACAAGGGTCAAAGTGGAGCCCCCACCATCTAGAGTGGGTAACCCTGAAGCGTCAAGGGATTTAGGGGGAGGGCCTCCACCCGAGGAAATCACTAGAGAACTGCAGAAGATCAAACTTCTAGAGTTTGCCGGGGGTCATGCCAGTGAACACGCAGAGGCATGGTTGGAAGGGATGACACAATGTTTCGCCTTAAGAGAGTATGCTTCCACCTCAAAGGCAAAAATAACAATATTTTAGTTAAGGGACAGTGCCTTGAACTGGTGGGGCAACCTGGAGAGGTAGTTTCACCTTACCCCATACACCGTCTCTTGGGAACTTTTTGAGGAAAGGTTCTGAAGGAAATATCTACTAGCTTACTACGAGGAACAACAGGTGGGAGCATTTCATGCTCTAGTACAGAGAAACAAAACCGTGGAAGAGTATGAGATCAGGTTCATGGAGTTGATAAAAATATGTTTCGTACATGGATAATGATCAACGATAGGCATAACGCTTTGTCTATGGCTTAAACCCTAAGATAAGGGCCATGGTACGGATATGGAAACTGTCTTTAGTAGCGAAAGCAGTTGAAAATGAATGTTATGATGAGGAATACATGAGATTAATTGAAGGTATGAGATCGACCTTTCCACATCATCCTGGATTCGTGGGGAAGGCCCCTAGGACCTTTTCTAGGGGAGGGAGATCTAGGCCGCCTCCTTATGGTAATAGGGTCGCACCAAAGACAGTTTCCATAGGTATTTCAATGGCAGCGATTGCAACATCACATTCTTTTCCAATGACGCAGGTAGGTCCACGATCTTCTTCTAATGCACATGTGGTACAATTAGATGGATAGTTGGGTAATATGAAAATTTCATCAAACCCGCCAACTACTATACCCACCACCCAAATTGTTCAGGTTCCCATTCAACCCTCCGAGATGAATTTGGTGCAATCCATGCAACTGAAAAATCCTTATCAACCTGGAGGGAAGAATATCAATAAAAAGAAAAATTATAGTAATGAACGTGGAGAAATAATGGGGGAGGCACAAAAGAAAACAAGAAGAGTAGGTTCCCTTTCACAATATATAATAAGGACCATACCACTCATCAGTGTCCCAGGAAGGATGAAATTCATCGATACCTTTCCCAATAAAAGGCTTCACAATAACCTACTATCTTGACTTGTCCTTTCCCCCCCATAAGCAACAAATGGTTGCGTCAAATCCCGCCTCTCTGCAAGGGGTCATGGTAGGTACTCCTAAATTTGAGGGGTCATCCTCATCTTCCAACATTATGATGTGTGACCAAAATGTTTCCTTGCAAACCCAAACACACGACGATGATACTCTCGAGATAGGTCTTGCGAACAAGGAGCCAACTTCCTCTTCCTAGCCTAGTGGCCCTCTCTAGATAGAGAATTCATCCTTTGAGACATTTCTTCGCCTACCCAAGGGTGTTATTTGATGCACAACTCATAATCCAAATACACAGGCTTCCCACAACTACAGTATTGTGGAAGACTTGGCCTAGGCACCTTTTGTCATGTTTTCTTTAGAATTACTCCAAATATTCTCTACACAGTGGAAAAATTTGTTGTCTGCCATAGGTGGGTTTGATCCCTTAGAGTATAGCTTGATTTTATTTGACATGAACCAGGCTCATAATCAACTTTCCCACAAAATCACTTTTTAGATTAAAGTGAGAGTACTTGGGAAGAACATCTTCCATATAATGGTTGATGAAGGTGCCTTGACTTGTATTATGTCCATTTCCTGTTGGGAATCACTTAGCTCTTCAAAGATTGATCCATCTAACACCATGTTGAAGGCCTTTGATGAACACATGTTTAGGCCTCATGGTATTACTGTCACATTTCCCATCGAGATAGGTGGCAAGATTGTCTCTGTTGAGGTGGAGGTGGTCAATGCTCCTTTGGAGTATAATTTGTTACTTGGGAAAAATTGGTTCTATGAGATGATGGTTATCATTTTTTCGGTATTTAGGGTCATTCTCTTTCCTCATTAGGGGAATATCATCACTATCGATCAAATTTCCTTCTACACCCCATACCTTAGGATCAATGTGGGTTCTAATATACCCTTTGTCGATGAATCCTAGAGTGCTTACATAAGTGTTGGTATGGGGATGTTTAAATACTCCTCATTAATGGGCACATTCCCCTTCCCCCACCATCTCCTTCTGCGAATGTCGCTCCAATCAATATGTTCTCTTCGATTACCAATTGATCCCTCAAGTCTTTCGATCCTTGCGTGCTTCCTTGTCCTAAGGAATTTGAGTCTCAAGGAGCTAGTATGCCACTCACAATGGTTGAGATTTCCTCCCCAATGATATCGCCAGTGTTAGATGATATTGGTAAGAAACTCCATTCCAATATAGAATATGATCATCCTACTCCCCCGACAAGGGATGTTGACTTTCGAAGTTCACATGATTTCCTAGATACTATGTTTCTTTTGGATAAGACGATCTTGGATTTCATGGCTTCCATAGTTGAGCCCCAGGATGAGGTGATGTATTGATCATATTTTCCTAATTCGGAATCGATGAGATTTATCATGATGATTCTTGATATGGGACTAGGGGCATTTTCTAGGGCACCCAACAGACCTCCTAGCTTAACCCTTTTCTACCTTGGTTATATTTTTCAGAACTTTCCACCGAGTTCTCTGCTCCTTATTCCATTGAAGATTCATGCTTGATACCTCCATGTTTTGGTAGGCATCATCAAGTAGCTTCCATAGCTCATGAGACCACTCATGATGAGTATCTTCAACTGTAGACATTCATTACTATGTGGTGTGGCCCCGACATGGTGTGCCATAAGATGCCAACAATAACCCATGAGTTCATCGATGATGATAGGGATCCTTGGCCCAAGCCTAGAAATGGGATCTATTTTTCATAAACTATCCATATGTGTAGTGCCTTGTATATAGGTGTGTGGTGCCAGTGTTTTTTTTTTTCATATATCATATCCAAAAAAATCCAAAAACTTTAGTGTTTTTTTAGATTTCACT
Organism: Picea engelmannii; assembly: GCA_009831015.1. Lineage (NCBI taxonomy): Eukaryota > Viridiplantae > Streptophyta > Pinopsida > Pinales > Pinaceae > Picea > Picea engelmannii. The sequence goes on from ML792954.1 coordinate 55,101, forward strand.
ACGCTTTTTAATCCCAACTCTAATATTTTTGGATGTATTTTACAAGACTTGGTGATATTTTATTTGGCATTTTGGCAACATCCCCTGATTTTGAGGTATGTATTTTGAACTGGCATATAGGGATGGGTTTTTCCCCACAACCTAGTATTGCATTATTAACCATCCATTTTGTCATCACAAAGCCATAGGTTCGATCCCTTTAGTTTGCGACATTAGCCATTCCATTTTTTTTTCAGGTCATAAATTGCATGGTAGCGCCTACCCTCCATGGGCGCCTTAGGTAGCACCCCAATTTCCATATGGTCCCCATGCTATGATTACTTGTAGGTCTAAGAGCCATCCTGTAGACCTACCATGACTCGAAGTTGATCCTCATTCTCCTCTCTTCATCTATATTCTGGCCACATCTCGAGGGAGTTCCCATCCCTTTTATGTTACTTTGTAGTTACTTCATGTCATGCTACTTGCTACTAGGTTGTTGTTTTCTTTGATCCTGCTTACCTCCATTGTAGTCACACTTGACCTCTCACCACTTGCATTATTTTACCTCCGTTTTCTGACCTACACCCATGGAGAGAATCACTGTAGTGAGAAGAACTCACTTGCTAGTACCCTATTTTCATTCATTTTTCTTAGGTCAGTTCCATGCACTCGGAACATAGATGCATGATATTAAGCTACTCATTCTCTCTAGACAATCTTACTTTTAAATATTTTTTGTGCTTGCTAAACCATGAAAAAGACACTTTGATGAGCTCACTTTTAACTCTTTTTCGTGCTCCTTAAACCACGAAAAATACACCTCATGAGTATACTTTTAACTCTTTTTTGAGCTCATAAAAACTGAACGAAAAAAAATACTATCAAGCACACTTTTATCTCTCTTTCATGCCCATTAAATCATGAAGGAAACACTCAAACAAAAAGAGTGGTTATTTTTTTTTTTACAAGAATTAAACAATTATTAAATTACTAAGTACCTCATCAATAGGAAAAACCTACCAATAAAACTATAAAACTATTGATATATAGTGTCGAAGCTACATTCCCACTTGCTTCTCAAGAAAACCCTTAACCCTTATGAAAAGAAAAAATAAATTATAGTGATGAATTGTAAAATGATGGATATGAGAGTGATGCGTGCAACTTATACATGTTAACAAATTATGTTACTATTAATATATATTTTGAGGGTATTTTAACCATTTAGACACCAACTAATACTATTTTTTATTTGGATCTTACCAATTGGTAGAACGATATATGCAACATACAACCATACTTTGTATGTAACTTACTTCACATGTGGCATCATTCGACTTTGATAGTGCCATAAAACCTAAACTACTTTGACCAATCTGTTGATTATCTCACTTTTTCAAGATGGCTAGAACTTTGATATTAACTTATAATTGTTTATTGATATTTTCATCTACTTTTTGGACAATTTCTTTTTTTCCAATCTTTTGTAATGATAATTTTTTATTGAGATTTTCATACCAATAAAAATAAAATATGAAAATCACTAAAATAAAAATGTTATAAAAATTATTATGAAAAAACAAGACAATACAATACAATACGAAAAGTTAAAATTTGAATACACAAATTATTTATGAAAATTACATTTAAAATATAGTCTTATGTTGAAATGATTCTACAACCACTTAAGACTTTTTAGGAACATGTATGCAATTTCCTATAACTTTGACGAGTTGGATAACACATTTTGCAAACACTCCTACAATTCTAAGATGAACAATTCACACACATATCACTTTCAAAACGTTATAGGACAATGTTATGTTGGCAAGCGGGGGAAATTAAAATTAAACACTTGCAAAATATCACCCATTATAAATATGCAATTTATCATTCATTCAATTCATTGGAAATTTCAATCTACATATTTTAGGTGGAATGTTGGATGGTTTCCCCTAAAAATTTTATATTGTTAAAGAAATACAAAATAAAGTTACAAATGAGGAATCTCCGTGGAAATAATTTATCAAATATTTCAACAAAAAATATTTATCCAATATGCCACAACTCACTCTATTTGATACCAAGCTAGTAATTTTCTTACGAATGCCTAGACCACTCATAAATGTAAGAATGTGTAAGAATGCTCTCTCTATTGGGATTTTTTTTATTAAGGCTTCTCATTATTTTATTGTGCCATATACCACATAAAATGTCATTTCAACAAATTATATACCAATAATTTATCAAATATTTCAACAAAAAATATTTATCCAATATGCCACAACTCACTCTATTTGATACCAAGCTAGTAATTTTCTTACGAATGCCTAGACCACTCATAAATGTAAGAATGTGTAAGAATGCTCTCTCTATTGGGATTTTTTTTATTAAGGCTTCTCATTATTTTATTGTGCCATATACCACATAAAATGTCATTTCTATAGAAGCAAATTGTTGAAGCTATGTTTTTTTTAATCCCCCAAACAACATGCATTAGTGATTTGATACTTGTTCGACATTTAGTGAAATAAATTATTGTTTATTTGACATTTGTCTGGTCTCTCAAACATTGGTTTGATGTCAAAGGTTCGACATTCATGTTTGTCTCTCGTCACTGATATGGCATTCCTCCATGGCATGATTCTTGGATTTGCATCAGTGTGATTTCAGTTAGATATCAAATATCTAATGTCTACTCCTTTTACACTAGTTTTTAGATATCAAATATCTAATGTATACTCCTTTTACACTAGTTTTTAAAATATGTGATCAATGCAGGTTTTATGATGTTTTAAATGTCCAATAAGTGACACCATGAGATCAACATCAATTTGATGTTCATGGAAATAATGTTCAACATTTTAAACATTGATTTCAAGTCAAGTTTTGAGATCAAATTTAGTAGTTATTGAAACAAAGTAGAGGAGTGGAAGAAACATTTGCGGAAGAGGTGTACATGGAATTCAAAATTTCTTTGGAGGACTCTTGTGCTATCGCTACAAGAGAGAGTTGTAGAGGGATAAATTGGTAAGGGTAGTTCCACAAGAATGTGGGAATTCTTGATCCCTTAAATTACCCATCGTTGTTTTTATTGTAGGGCCATTGAGCATGTGCAAAGCTACACATGAGGAGGAAGGGCTCATTGAGGTATAAACACTTGTTGAAGAAGAAATTACCCATGCAAGCGTGATATTGTAAAAAAGTAGCATAAGAAAATGAAGTAAGGGAGGAAGTTGCAATGGAGAAAAATAATGTACTAATGGAGATTACATCCAAGGAAATACATGAGGCACTATGAATAAGTAATTATGTCTTGGAGTGGAAAGGGAAAAGAAGGCCACCAACATGTGGTTAATAAACAATTAACCATTGGAAATAAATGTGCCAATAAATGAGATGAAGAGAATAATGAAAATAACCTTTTTATTTCCATGCTACATCATGTAGGGATGGTGCCTGAAGTAGTAGTATCCCAAGAAGAGGAGGGCATGGTGGTGTTGAGTGCAAATGTTAAGAAGAAGAGCATAAGAGAATGTGTAGAGGTGTACATAGAGATGCCTTGCACCATGACATTACATGTTATAGTTAATATGGAACTTTTGAGAACACCTTTATAATGAGGGGGGGATGAATCAATATAAGATAATTTTTTTCTCTTTCAAACATTCATCAACCATAAGAAAACAATCACATATGAGATCTATTAATTACAGAACATGGAACACACTATTTATGGGGAATCCCTTTTGAGAGAAAACCACAAAAATTCTCTTTATAATTCTTTGTAGGAACCAACCCATTGTTACAAATATTAGTAGGTACCAACCTACTGGAGACACCACTCCCCACTTGTACAGATCCTATTAGGAACCAACCTACTCTTACAGATATTTGTAGACACCAATCTACTAGAGACACCAATCCCCACTACTAAGAACCAACTTATCAAGAGACACCTATATCTTTGTTTGAGCGGAACCAACTTACTCTTACAAATATTCGTAGACACCATTGCCCACCACTAAGCTCCAACTTATCGAGAACCAATCTCTTTGTGTGAGTTGCTCCAACCTTCACCGAGTTTGCTTGCTACTTCTTCCATCACTAGGTATGACTGTTTCTTTTGCCTCACCAGTTCTACTCACTGATTCTTCCTTCACTAGGTCTTCTCATTACTTCTACCTTTACCAAGTCTTACCAAAAATTGAATTTCCAAATGGTAACTTTATCAAAGCTTGTTGTTTTGGGTCTCTTCCCAAGAATGAACTTGTACAAAATTCCACATATCCGATTTTTCAAATATTATTATGAAATTGTTCCATGAGGTACTTCTTTATGTCTCCTCTATTCTATGAAATATTCATATTCTGAACAGTCCCAAAAAAGAGGTTATAGTGAAAATGCCAAGTTGTCCTGTTTGAAACTGATTTCAAGAACATTCTGAAACTCTAAATTCCCTAGGGAATATCTCCAAAAGTATAACAAAACAACAACTCAAATTTTTATCACATGTACACCAAGATATCTCCTCTATCACTTCCAAGTTTCAAGGTCTGAAAAATCCCAAAAAATAAGTTATAGTGAAAGTGCCAAGATGACCTGTTTGAAGCTGATTTCTAGAGCATTAAGAAACACTACCTTTCCTAGAGCATATCTATGAACGTATAGCGAACCAAAATATGAAATTTGTACCACATGTACCACAAGATATCTACTCAGTCTCTACAAAGCTTCAAGTTCTGAAACATCCCAGAATATAAGTCATAGAGAAATTTCCAAGCTAACTTGTTGTAAACTGATTTAAGGAGCATTCAATAACCCTAACTTACACATGGAATATCTACGAAAGTATAGAGAAACATAATATACAATTTGTACCACATGTACACCAAGATATTTTCTCTATATATGCAAAGTTTCAAGGTCTGAAACATCCCAAAAACTAAATTATAGTGAAAGTTCCAAGATGATCTCTTTGAAACTGTTTTCAGGAGCATTCATGAGCCCTAACTTCAACAATGCACATCTCTGAAATTATAGTGAACCAACATTTGAAATTTGTACCACATGTACACAAAGATATAACCTCTGCCTCTTCAAAATTTCATAGTATGAAACATCCTAGAAAAAATGTTATCATGAAAATAACAAGATGACCTAAAACATATTTTGCAATTCAATCTTTGCTAATCCATTTTTCACACACTCACTTTCTCTCAATGATTTCTCTTTTTATAATTTTTCATAACCATTCATGAAGGGACATGCCCCTTAATTAAAAAATTAATTCCCAATATCATGGGAAACTGCCGCAAATACCATGGGAAAATACTCCAAACCATGGACAAATACCCCAAACCCATGGGTTTAAAACCACCATTTCTCTTTTTACTTTTTCACATGCACCCCTTTTTTAATATACCTGTAGATCTATATATATAAATAAATATTGGAAATTCTATGTGTATTCTAATTCATTATTATGACATTAATGACATTATTAATCGTTTGACATCAATGAAAATAATTCCAACAATATCCCCCTTTGTCAATGATGGCAATCCTGCAATGAAACACATAGTCCACCAAGCATAGAAAGAGTTGTCCCCTTGTATGTATCTCTCCCCCTATCTACAACTCTCCCCCTTTGACATCGATGTAAAAGGGATGCCCCCCCTAAATTTCTTCTTCTCCTTAAGCACTTAATGATGGGATGGATATTAATCCCAATTTTTATCTGAGATATTCAAATGTCTCTTTGGGAAGGGGTTTTGTGAAAATATCCAAAATATTTTCTTTGGTGACAATATATTCCAACTTGACATTATATTCTGCTACTTGTTCTCTTAAGAAGTGATACTTGATTGGAATATGCTTTATTTTTTAGTGCATAACAAGATTATTTGAAATATTTTTCACTTGTGTTATCACACATTATTGAGATTGGGTGATCATATTCTACCTTAATATATTTCAAAGTCTACTTCATCCAAATAACTTGTGTGAAACATGATGCTGCTGGTATATACTTGATCTCTGTTGTGGATAGAGAAACTAAATACTCTTTCTTTCTCAACCAAGACACTAGACTGTTGCCCAGAAAGAATGCTCCTCCACTTGTACTTTTCCTATCATCAACATTGCCTTCCCAATCCACATCTGTATATGCTGTTAGAGTAAAATATTCACCTCTTGAGTACCACAAGCCAAAATCCAAGTTTACCTTCAGATATATGAATATTATTTTCACTTCTTGCACATGAGTTTCTTTTGGTGCATCTTGAAACCGTTCAACCAATCCTACTACTTGCATAATTTCAAGATTTGATGTCGTCATATATAGTAGGTTTCCAATCATTGACCTGTACAAAGTTTGATTTTCTTCTAGAGATTCATCATATTTTCTCAATTTACAACCTGTGACCATGGGTTTGTTGATTGGTGCACAATTTTCCATTCCAATCTTTTTCAACATTTTCTTTCTATTCTTGGTTTGTGAAATGAATATGCCTTTGTTGAATTGAGAAATATGTAAACCAAGAAAGAATGAAAATTCACCAAGCATAGACATCTCAAATTCCTTTTGCATTTCTATTGCAAACTCTTGGCACATTTTGTTCATATTGCCTCAAAATATGATGTCATCTACATAGACCACAATAATCAATTGATTTTCTCCTACTATCTTAATGTAGATATTACCATCAACAATTCCTCTTTTGAAGCCTTGTCGTTGTAGATATTTTTCAAGTCTTGAATACCAGGCTCTGGGAGCTTGTTTTATCCCATAGAGTGCTTTCTTCAATATGCAAACATGATCCTTATTTTTTGATAATAAGAATCCTTCTGGATGTTCAATGTACACTTCTTCCTCTAAATTGCCATTGAGAAAGGAATACTTGACATCCATTTGATAGACTTTGAAGTTTTTGAAACATGAAAATGACAAAACATTTTGATATCTTCTAGTCTTGCAATCATGGAAAAGGTTTCTTCGAAATCAATACCTTCAACTTGAACATAGCCTTTACAAACCAATCTTGCTTTATTTATTATTACTTGTCCATATTCATTCAAATTGTTCCTAAAAACCCACTTGGTTCCAATCACATTTTTATGTTTTGGTCTTGGAACAAGTTCCTATGTCTCATTATTCTAAATTTGATTAAGCTCTTCTTCCATGGCATCAATCCAATGCTTGTCTTCACTAGCTTCTGTAAATTTCTTAGGCTCTATTCAAGATAGAAAATAGAAGTTTGCATGTTCTGGTGCACTTTCTAGTCTTCTTCTACTCTGAACTCCCATATCTTTATTACGAAGAATTAAATTTTTTGAATGATTATTTCGAACAAATCTAGATGGTGTCTTTGTATCTTGACATTCTGATTCTTCTTCTTCATTTTCTCCTTCTCCTTCTTCTTCTTCTTCTTTGCAACTTGGATCCTATATTTAAACATTTGATTTCACCTTCTGATGCCTTGCTTCATCCACTTTCACATTGGCACTCACTACGATTTTTCCCAATGCTTTATTGTAACATCGATAAGCCTTGCTTCTTGAAGAATAACCAAGAAATATAACTTCATCATATATGGAGTCAAATTTTCCCAAGTCCTCATCATCTCTCTTTATGTATCACTTTCTTCCAAAAACTTTAAATTATTTAACTGTTGCTGGTCTACCCTTCCATAATTCATAAGGTGTTTTGTTGTTGTTGACTCTGATTTTCCCTCTATTCAGAGTGTAGACTGTGGTGTTGATTGATTCTCTCCAAAACCTGTCTAATAGATTAGCTTCATTCAACATTGTTCTAGCCATATCTTGTATGGTTCAATTCTTCCTTTCTACCACTCCTTTATGCTATGGATTTCTTTCAGATGAAAAATGTCTCTTTATTCCATAAAGCTCACAAAATTCGTCAAATTCATTTGAGATAAACTCACCTCCTTTGTCTGATGTCAAGCACTTGATTTAAAAATTATTTTCTTTTTCAACCAAGGCTTTGAATGCTTTGAACTTCTCAAATGCTTTAGATTTTTATTTTAGAAATGTAACCCATGTCATTAGAGAGTAAGCATCAATGAATGACATGAAGTTTTTTTCACCTTGTAGACTTTGTGTTTTTGCAGTCCTCATAAAGATCTGTATGAATGGGTTCCAATGGTTTCATTGTTGATTACTCCTTTGATTTAAAGATTTCTCTTGTCTATTTCCCATGCTAATATTTATTTCAAAGAGTGTTTGAAGCTTTAGCATTCTTTGGCATATCTCTCACTGCTTGTTTGGTGTTTATTTTTACTAGATTATCAAATTTTATGTGGCCCATTCTTCTATGCCATAACCAACTCTCATATATTTGTCCCATATACAATTTTTCTCCCTTGATATTATTGAGGATAAACACATTATTTCAGGTTCTATATGCATTTTCCACTAATGTTCCTAATCCTTTCTTCCTTATCTTAAAACCTTGAGAATCAAATCTAAGAGTATTTCCTTGATCACACATTTGACTGATACTAAGAAGATTATGTTCCAAACCTTCAACATACAAGACATTCTCTATTTTAGTATTTCCATTATCAAGACTAAGAGTACCTTTTCTATCTATCCTTGTAGTAGCATTATCTCCAAATGTTACATTGCCTTCGTTTACTTCCTTCAAGGTGTGAAACTTGTTCTTGTCCCTTATCATGTGGCTTGAGCATCCATTGTTAGCATACCATCTATTTCCTTTGTTTTGAGAATGAAGTGTAGATTGCAAAAGCATAGAATCCTTCTTCTGCTTTTCTTGCTCATGATTCCTTTTTCAAACTCCTGTGGGTTCTTTCTTTTGTTTGGAAAGGGTATCTTCTTCCCTGTTTTGTCTAGAAGTTTCCACTAGGCAACTTCTACAAAAACGTTCTATGTGCCCATAGTTGTTGCACTTATAACATACACCATTGTAATCAAATAATGGAGAAAATTAACTATACTTTCTATTTTAAAACCCATAAGTACTTTTGTTTTTGTTCCATACGTGATTATTTCTTGCATATGCTCTACAATCTATTGATTTATGACCAAAGTGATTGCAAAATAAGAAATAACTAAGGAAAGAGTTTTGGTACCGAGTTGTACGAGGCCATCTTGTTGGGAAATATATTTTGAATCTGTCCTTATTTTCCTTGGGAGGAATGCCAATTTTAAATGGAAAATCATTTTCTCTTTTCCTGTTGTCTTCGTCACTAATGGATATTTTGAGTGTATCAACACAACTTTTAGATTTTTCTTCATTTACTTTCTTCGGTGGCTCTGTAGCTTTTGAATCTGTTGGATTACTGAGGGGGGGGGGGTGAATCAATAATAACGTAATTATAATCCCTTTTCTCCAAATAATCCAAGTGTTATATCAATGTAGAATTATTATCCAATAATGAGCAATAAGAAATGAACAATCACACACATACATAGTACACCAGTGTTTTACATGGAAACCCAAATCAGGAGAAAACCGCCTAATGCTTTATCTTATATGTATTGAAGAATTACATTCAATGGAAGCACCAACTTCCTTTGTTTTCCAGCTACAACTGGAAGGAGGCTCCAACCCCCTAGTTTCCCAGGTTAAAACTTGAGGGAAGCTCCAACTCCCCAATTCTCTGGCTACAACTAGAAGGAGGCTACAACCTCCTATGTTCTCCGACTACAACCAGAAGGTGGCTACAACTACCTGTCCTTGCGTCGTCCAACCGCCCTGAAGTAGAGGTAGAATGATGGAACCACTGTCACACTATCATTGTGAGATATACCACTATAAACATGTACCAATAAACCTGAACCATGCATCAACCTGTACCTCAACCTGTAATCAACCTATACCATAAACAAGTGCATCAACCATGCACCAACCTGTACCAAACAATATGTAATCAACCTATACCATAAACAAGTGCAACTAAACATGTACCAAGTATGTACCAATCATGTGTCAAGTACTCATCAACTATGACTCATCAATATGTACCAACATCATCAACTATACACCTCATGTATGTGCCAACTCATCAACTACTTGTCTCAACCATGTACCCAACTTGTACCTCAACCAAAAGCCCTCATCAATTTCATGATCCAAATATGATTTGTAACTCTGTAATAGACCTGGAGTATATGATCACATACCTTCAAACCTTCCTTAACTTTAACAACAAGAGACTATCATTTTCAACAAACATTTCTTTAGTCTCACAAGACTAGTTTTGGATTAGTCAACAACCCTAACTTGAAATAATCATAACTTTGTACTTGTAATGAATAAATATCTGAAACTGATACACAATTTTCTTCGGTGTGTTTTATGCAATTCCTCCAGGTGTCACTACGTGTAACCTATCAGAAAATGAGTTATGGAAACAATGGCACACCTTGCTGAATTCTGGCTTATTCTAGAGAGCGACCTTGTAGAGCGTTCCCCGCACATAATATTTTTTGAATTGATATGAAAATGTTAAAAAACATAATATAGAATTTACTCTAACCAACACATTTATTCTTACTAAATTTGGATCTATTATGAAGAAGTTATGACGTTTTTACCTGAAACACCTGTTTTTGACTAGTTTTAGGACTAGCCACAAACCTTATTTTCCATGGAGTGTAACTCCAAAAATACAATGACCCACAAGATGAATTTTTTACCAAAACTACTTGTATATGTTTCCTCAATGGAATATAAATTTAACGGTATGAATGATTCTTGAAAAACATTTATTGCGAAAATGGTGAGATGACCTGAAAAAAACATACCTTAGAAAGCATCATCAAAAGAATTTATCCTTCCTTGAATTCCGGCCTTCTTTTCTTCACTTTCCTCATAAATTTGGCTTAGATATCCTTTGTTTACCTTATACACCTATAGCTATTAAATATTCTCAAGTGTGCCTAAAATGAGAGATCCTTGCCTCTTATTTATACTCTCCAAGTAGCTTTCTTAAAAACATCTTTTAGGTCACTTTGCCCACTTTCCTTATTTTAGGGTTAACCCACTTCTAATTTATCCATTAATTTTTTTATTTAAATAATTTATTTTTTATTCACTTTGAATTGTAGTACACTCCTCACTTCACTTTATTATTTACCTTCTAAAATATCTTAAACTACTTTGACTACTTTGACCTTTTGGGGCTTGTAGATGACATAAGAGGGTCCTCCAACTTCGTAAGGCCATAACTCTAAAACCGTGAGGAGTTATGTGATGTTCCACATACCAACATAAATTGAATGACATGTACTATCCATATAGAATAGTAATACCTTCAAATATAGAAAAAATCATACTGTTATCCATCAAACAAACTTGGGTCTATTACCCAAACCTGGGTTCTCCAACTTCACATGGTCATAACTCTAACCGTGAGGAGTTATGTGATGTTCCACATACCACCAAAAATGGAATGAGAAGCAATATCCATCTAGGATAGTTTCATTGACAAATTCATTGTCCTTCATCTCATTATTCCACAATTAAGAATGGGTTCTCTTACTCCGCAAAGCATCTTCCCGTGAGGGATTTCACCATAAGGGGAGCACTTTGGAGTTCATCCATATTTACTTCTTATCAACCATGACAAGACAATAATTAGCCATATTTACATCAAAAAATCTTGGGTCCATTACCCAAACCTTTGTGCTGCAGGGCTTTCTTCAAGGGTTAACATCAATGACAACCAACCTTAATCAACAATCTCCCCCTTTGGCATTGATGGCAACACTCTGATGCAATAATGAAATCATATCACTCATGCTCCCCCTGGAACCATGCCTCTATCTTTTGCATTTGATAAATATGCTCCCCCTGGAACCATTCTCTGTCTTTTGCATTTGATAAATCTCTCCCCCTTTGTCATCAATGGAAAATGTATCTTTCCATCTGGGGTTGCTCCCCCTGACTGAACTGTCCTCTTATGGTGCTTCCTTGTGTAAATCTAAGAAATATAAGATAATTCAAAAATCAATCATTTTGGAGTAGAAATAACTCCAAGTCTCTGGAGAAGATATTCAAAGGATTCTCTTGGAAGTGGTTTTGTGAAGATGTCTGCCACTTGTTCTTTTGTGCCCACATACTCAACTCTGATGTTCTTTTCTACAACCTGCTCCCGTAGAAAGTGATACTTTATTGGAATGTGCTTCGCCTTGGAGTGCATCACTAGGTTCTTTGAGATACTGATGGCGCTTGTATTATCGCAATAGATTGGAATAGGCTCATCATACTCAACATGTATATCTGTTAGAGTTTGTTTCATCCAAAGAACCCGTGTATAACATGATGTTGCTGCAATATACTTTGCCTCGGCTGTAGATAAAGATACTGATGATTGTTTCTTTCTTAGCCATGATACTAAACACTCACCCAAGTAGAACGATGCTCCACTGGTGCTTCGTCGATCATTAATACAACCTACCCAATCTGCATCTGTGTAGGCAATAAGTGATAGGTCCTTTCCTTTTGGATACCATAATCCAAACTCTTATGTTCCTTTAAGATATCTAAAAATCATCTTCACTGCTAACACATGTGACTCCTTTGGTGCTTCTTGAAATCATGCCACCTTTCCAACTGCCTGCATTACATATGGTCTAGATGCTGTCAGATATAGTAGGTTTCCAATCATTGACCTGTATTGCCTCTGATCTGTAGACTTTGAATCATCATCTTTGCTCAACTTACAACTGGTTTGCATGGGAGTGATAACTATTTTGCAATATTCCATTCCGAACTTCTTTATCATTTCTCTGATATACTTGGTTTGAGAAATAAAGATTCCTTGGTTTCTTTGATGTATCTGAAGTCCCAAAAAGAAGGATAGTTCTCCAAGTAACGACATTTCAAATTCATTCTTCATATCTTTTGCAAATTTCTGGCTTAACCTGTCATCATCACTACCAAAAATAATATCATCAACATAAACTTCAATTAATAAAATATTACCTTCACTTACCTTGATGTAGAGGTTGTTGTCTGCACTTCATTTTTTGAACCCTGCCTGTTGCAGATACTTATCCAGTCTAGAGTGCCATGCTCTAGGAGACTGTTTTAGACCATACAAGGCCTTCTTTAATTTACACACGTAATATGTGTTCTCTGACAACTAAAATCCTTCTGGTTGTTCAATGTAGACTTCTTCCTCAAGTTCCCCATTCAGAAAAGATGATTTTATGTCCATCTGATATACTTTAACATTTTTGGAGCATGCATAGGCTAAAAACAACCGGATTTCTTCCATTCTGGCAACTGGGGAAAATGTCTCTTCAAAGTCGATTCCTTCAATCTGTGCATATCCTTTACATACCAATCTAGCTTTGTTCCTTGTAACCTGCCCATCTTCATTTAATTTATTCCTGAAAACCCATTTTGTGACGATCACATTCTTATTCGTTGGTCTTGGAACCAGTTCCCAAGTGTCATTTTTCTTTATTTGATCCAATTCTTCATTCATGGCCGTATTCCAAAATTCATCCTTGTTGGCTTCTTCAAAACAGTTTGGTTCAATTGTAGATAAGATTGCTAGGTGTGTTTGTTCTGGTGAATGGATTTTTCTTCTAGTCTCAACTCCTACATCTTTGTTTCCAATAATCTGATCCGAAGGATGATTCTTCTATACTCGTTTGTTAGGTGTCTTTGGAGATACTTGTTGAACTTGCTCTTCTGTTTCCGCCGGATTCTCTTCATCTTCCTCTTCTACTTCCTCTTCTACTTATTCTTCTTCGAAAAGTTGTTCCATTGATTTGTTTTCTTCTTCCTTTGATTCTGGTCTGCCTGTTTCATCAATTGTTACATTGATGTTTTCCACAAATTTGTTCAATATTAGATTGTAACACTTGTATGCTTTCCTTGTACTTGAGTAACCAATAAGTACTCCTTTTTCTAGATGAAGATCAAACTTTCTAATTCTGCCATCTTCTCTTTTGATGTAGCATTTGCTTCAAAAAACTCTTAAGTGCTTCACATTTGCTGGTCTTCCTTTCCATAGCTCGTGGGGAGTTTTATCAATGCTGTTTCTAAGCATTACTCTATTTTGAATGTGAATTGCTGTATGCACTGCCCGTGTCCAAAATATATCTGTCAATTTGGAATCCATCAACATTGTTCGAGCCATTTCCTGTACTGTCATGTTCTTTCTTTCAACAAGTCCATTCTTTTGAGGTGTCCTAGCAATGGAGAATTTTTTTTTTTATTCCATGACTATTGCAGTAGTCCATAAATTCCTTTGAAGTGAACTCTCCTCCATTATCATATATCAAGCATTTGATTCTTGAATCCATCTCATTTTCAACCATTTCCTTGTAGATCTTGAAGTTTTCAAAAGATTCTGACTTGTTCTTAAGAAAGAAAACTGCAGTCATTCTTGTATAATCATCAACTAATAACATAAAATATCTCTTACCTTTTAAGCCCTTTGTTGTAGTTGGTCCAACTAGATTAGTATGCACAATTTCCAGTGGCCTTGTTGTTGAATATTCCTTTGATTTGAACCCGGTCTTTATTTTCTTTCCTTGTTGGCAATGCTTGCATAAAGTGTTGGTTGGTTTCGTGATCTGGGGCATTTCTCTGACTGCTTCTCTTTTGCTGACTTTGACAAGGTTATCAAAATGCACGTGACCCATTCTTCAGTGCCATAGCCAACTTTCATATTCATTTCCTAGACAACACTTTTCATTTCCAATTTTAGTTAACACATATATGTTGTTTGAAGTTCTTGCAGCTGCACCGACCAATTTCCCTGAACCTTCTCTTCTTATCTCACACTTTTGTGAATCGAAAGTAACTTTATGACCTTTGTCACACATTTGAATCACACTTAGAAGATAGTGTTTCATATCTTCTACCAATAGAACATTTTGTGCCTTTTTATTCTTGTTCCCAATTCAGACTGTGCCTTCTCCAATTATTTTGGCTGAATTATCATTTCCGAAGGAGACTAATCCATTTCTTTCCTTTCACAATGTAAGAAATTTGTCTCTATCACTTATCATGTGTTTTGAACACCCACTGTCAACATACCAACCTTGTTTCTTATGCTTATCTTGTAGAGCCACTGTGCATTCTTCATTGCTATACTGATCTTACTTTCTTATCCATGTCGTTTTCCGAGGTTCTTGTCTTGGACTGTTGTTATTCTGTTGAGGTTCTTTAGGAGGGACATTCATTCTGCAATTTTTGACCACGTGTCCAAAATTGTTACATTTGTAACATTCCACTTCAGTGCTCAAAGATTCAAACCTGTTGTAACTTCTTCTTTGTGTTTCACTAGGTCTTCTTGAGTAACCCCTTTGTGTATGACTCTCAAAGTTTTTATTGTTCCTGTTGTTAGCTCTGCAATTCACAACTTTATGTCCAAAATTATTACATGCATAACATAAACCCAAAAATATAGTTTGATACATGGGAGTTGAAGATATTTTGAAAGAAGGTGCTCTTATAAATCCTTCTTCTTCTTGAGGCCTATTTGTATGTTGTTGATTCTGAAATCTAAATCTTCTCGGTGGAGGAGTGTCCCTGTAATCTTCCTTGTACGTCTTCCTATCCCCTTTGATTGTTTTTGCATAGTTTTTTGGATTTGTTTTTTGCTCTGTTGTTTTGGAGCTTGATCTCTTTTCTGTCTGATTGTATCCAAGTCTAGACTTGTCAAGATGAGATTTTTGACTGCTGATAATGTCATCCATAACTTTTGAGCTATTCTACATATTTTTCTTTTGAATATCCTTTCTTAGTGTGACAATCTTTGTTTCCAAGTTTCCAATGATCTTGTCATTTTCTTCTAGTTGTTCTTTGAGTGCTTCTTCAATTCTTCTATCTTCTTCTATTTGAACCTTCAATCTTGTGATCATTTGTTCTAGTTCTCGAGTGTCCTTTTTCTTGTCTAGTTCTGCTTGTAGTTTCTTGTTTTTCTTCTGATAACTTCTATGGCACACATTAATTCTTCTCGATAGTCAACTTCTGCCTCTTCAATTTCATCTTCGACTTCTTCATATCCTTCTTCAGCTTCTTCATATTCTTCTTCGGAGTCTTCTTTGTTAGAATCTCTTACTGCCATGAATAGAAATCTTCTTGTCTCACTGTCACTGATTTCATCTTCATCTGATGATGAGATGTCTTATTTGATGCATAAGCTTTTCTTGAAATATTTATTTGTAGTTCTTTTTCTTTTATATGTGTGTTTTCCTTTTGAGTAACCTTCATCATTTCTCTTTTTCTTATGAGGACATTTGTTAGCAAAATGACCAATACCGTCACAATTAAAACAAATTAAAGGAAGCTTACCTCTATATCTACCATTGGTTCCCTTGTTCAGTCTTTTGACGAAGTTGGCCACTTCTTCATCATCTTCCAAGATGTCATTGTTGTTTCTATATTCTTCTTGTTCCTTTTTATTTTTCTTTGATATTTTGGATGCTTTGAAGGCTACTTATTTTACATCTGGATTTTCCTGTTCAGTTCTCATTTCATATGCTGTGAAGATTCCATGCAGTTCATCCATGCTTATTGAGTTCATATCCGATCTTTCATTAGTGCTGATATCTTAGGGTTGAATCTCATAGGAAGAGATCTTAGTACCTTTTGAACAATTACATATTCTTTGATTTCTTCTCCCAATCCTATGATTGCATTTAATGTTTCATCAACTCTTAAGAAGTAGACTGCAATATTCTCATCTTCCTTCATTTTTAGTTGTTCAAACTGACCTCTGTAAGTTTGAAGTTTCGCTGCTTTGACTTTTGTATCTCCTTCATAAATATTTCGAAGCTTGTCCCAAATCTCTTTGGCAGATTTACAATGTGCAACTTTGGTGAATACTGTTTCACTAAGACCATTCAAAAGTGCATTTGTAGCTTTGGAATTATTTTGACCAAGTTTCATTTCTTTGTCATTTGTTGGTGGAATTGTTGGTACTATGTATCCATCTACAATTGATTGCCAAATTTCAAACCCTTGTGCTTGTATATATGTCTTCATCCTTATGCTCAAAAAATCATACTTTTGTCCATCAAAGTGTGGTATTCCATTTTTATATGAGTTGGTACTCTCAATGATCTACCTTTCAATGGTTAAATTGATTTCTGAAGGAACCTGCTCTGAAACCAATTGTTGGATTACTGAGAGGGGGGGTGAATTAGTAACAGTGTAATTATAATCATTTTTCTCCAAATAATCCAAGTGTTATATCAATGTATAATTATTATCCAATAATGAGCAATAATAAATGAAAAATCACGCACATACACAGTACACCGGTGTTTTACGTGGAAACCCAAATCAGGAGAAAACCACAGAATGATTTATCTTATATATCTTGAAGAATTACATTCATTGGAAGCACCAACTTCCTTTGTTTTCTAGCTGCAACTGGAAGGAGGCTCCAACCCCCTAGTTTCTTAGGCTACAACTTGAGGTAATCTCCAACTCCCAAATTCTCTGGCTGCAACCAGAAGGAGGCTACAACCCCCTATGTTCTCCGGCTACAACCAGAAGGTGGCTACAACCACCTGTCCTTGCCCCGATCTACCCTGAAGTAGAAGTAGAATGATGAAACCACTGTCACAATATCACTGTGAGATATACCGTTGTAAACATGTACCAATAAACCCGAACCATGCATCAACCATTCATCAACCTGTACCTCAACCTGTAATCAACCTGTACCATAAACAAGTGCATCAACCATGCACCAACATGTACCAAACAATCTGTAATCAATATGTACCATAAACAAGTGCAACTAACCATGTACCAATCATGTTTCAAGTACTCATAAACTACAACTCATCAATATGTATCAACATCATCAACTATACACCTCATGTATGTACCAACTCATCAACCATGTACCCAACTTGTACCTCCACCAAAATCCCTCATCAATTTCATGATCCAAATATGATTTGTAACTCTATAATAGACCTGGTGTATATGATCACATACCTGCAAACCTTCCTTAACTTTAACAACAAGAGACTAGCATTTTCATCAAACTTTTCTTTAGTCTCACAAGGCTAGTTTTGGATTAGTCAACAACCCTAACATGAAATAATCATAACTTTGTACCTGTAATGAATAAAGATATGAAAATGATACACAATGTTGTTCAGTGTGTTTTATGCAATTCCTCGAGGTTTCACTACTTGAAAACTCTCAGAATAGGAGTTATGGAAAAAATGACACACCTTGCTGAATTCTGGCTTATTCTAGAGAGAGACCTTGTAGAGTGTGCCCCGCACGGAATATTTTCTGAATTGATATGAAACTATTACAAAGAATAATAAATATTGTACTCTAACCAACACATTTTTTCTAACTGAATTTGGATATGTTATGAAGAAGTTATGACATTTTTACCTGAAACACCTGTTTTTTACTAGTTTCAGGACTAACCACAAACCCTATTTTCCACAGAGTGTAACTCCAAAAATACAACGACCCACAAGATGAATTTTTTACCACCGATACTTGGATATGTTTCCTCAATTTCATAGAAATGTCACAATCTGAATCATTCTAGAAAAAAATGTATTGCGAAAATGGTGAGATGAGCTGAAAAAAATACCTTAGAAAACATCATCAAAATAATTCATCCTTCCTTGAATTCTGGCCTTCTTTTCTTCATTTTTCTCAGAAATTAGGCTTATATATCCTTTGGTTACCTTAGACACCTATAGGTATTGAATATTCTCAAGTGTTTCTAAAATGAGAGAGCCTTGCCTCTTATTTATACTCTCTAAGTAGCTTCCTTAAAAACATCTTCTAGGTCACTTTGCCCACTTTCCTTATTTTAGGGTTAACCCACTTCTAATTTATCCATTAAATTTATTATTTAAATAATTTATTTTGTATTCACTTTGAAGTATAGTACACACATCACTTCACTTTATTATTTACCTTCTAAAATCTCTTAAACTACTTTGATTACTTTGACCTTTTGGGGCTTCTAGATGACATAAGAGAGTCCTCCAACTTCGTAAGGCTACAACTCTCAAACCATGAGGAGTTATGTGACATTCGACATACCACCAGAAATGGAATAACATGTACTATCCATATATAATAGTATTACCTTCAAATATATCAAAAATCATACTGTTATTCATCAAACAAACTTGGGTCCATTACCCAAACCTGAGTTCTCCAACTTCACATGGTCATAAATCTCTAACCATGAGGAGTTATGTGACGTTCCACATACCACCAGAAATGGGATGACAAGAAATATCCATATAGTATATATTCCCTAACAAATTCACTGTCCTTCATCTCATTATTCCATAATTAAGCATGGGTTCTCTTACTCCACAAAGCATCTTCCCATGAGGGCTTTCACCATAAGGGGAGCACTTTGGAGTTCATTCATATTTATTTCTTATCAACCATGAAAAGACAATAATGAGTCATATTTATATCAAACAATCTTGGGTTCATTACCCAAGCCTTTGTGTTGTGGGGCTTTCTTCAAGGGTTGACATCAATGACAACCAACCTTAATCAACAAAATCTTCTTTGGTGGTCATTTTAATTTTATCATAACCAAGACCAGTTTTAATGAGCGACAATATTTAGAATTTGATGATAGCATCTAATATTTCAGTGCTCTTTTCAAACTTCAAGCTTCTATTCAACTGAGCAATTGAATTCTCAAATTCTTTTCTTAAGGAAACAATTTCAGCTTCTAGTTTCTCAAAATTTTCGTCCTTTTCCTTCAACTAGATTCTCATCACTTCTTCCATCCCCTTTTCCTCTTCTAGTTGAATCTTTAGGTTGATAATATTCTTCTCTTTTTATTGAATGCTTTGTGACATTTTTTCGTTTGCATCATGATCCTCCTCTTCATATTTCCGCAGCTGCTCCTTTTGTTTCAAATTCTTTTTCTTAAGCTTCTTTATTTCTCTTAAGGAACAAATGAGTTCTTCTTCAATATCTACTTCCACATATCTGTCATCATTCCGTTCCTCTTCTGAATCCATCATTTCTTTCTCTTTGTATTGATTTTTGGAAGTATCAATTTCAATTTCCATGTGTGCTCTTGAGATCTACCTTCCAGTGGTTAGACTATTTTTGAAGGAACTCTTTCTGATTCCATTGTTGAGCACACACTTACACTGAGAGGGGGGGGGGGGTTGAATCAGTATAAGAATTTTTTTTCTCTTTCAACATTCATCAACCATAAGAAAACAGTCACATATGAGATCTATTAATTGTAGAACATGGAATACAAGATTTACGTGGAAACCCTTTTAGAAGAAAACCACAAAATTTCTTTTTATAATTCTTTGTAGGAACCAAAATACTATTACAAATATTTGTAAGCACCAACCTACTTAAGACACCAATCCCCACTGGTACAAATCCTGGTAGGCATCAACCTACTCTTACAGATCTTCGTAGACACTAATATACTAGAGACACCAATTCCCACCACTAAGCACCAACTTAGCAAGAGACACCAATCTTATTTTTTTAGAGGTGCCAAACTACTCTTATAGATCTTATTAGAGATCAATATACTGGAGACACCAATCCCCACCGCTAATTACCATCTTAGCAAGAGACACCAATCTCTTTGTGTGAGATGCACCAACCTTCACCAAGTATGCTTGCTACTTCTACCTTCATCAGGTCTACTCACTTATTCTTCCTTCACGATGTCTGCTCACTACTTCTGACTTTACTAGGTCTAGCAAAAATTTGAATTTCCAAATGGTAACTTTCTCAATGCTTACTGTTTTGGGCCTCTTCCCAAGAATGAAATTGTACACCATGCCATGTATCCAATTTTTTAAATATGATTATGAAATTTTTACATGAGGTAATTTTGTATGTCTCATTTGTTCTCTAAAATTTTCACAGTCTAAAGAGTCCCAAAAAAGAAGTTATAGTAAAAATTCCAAGCTGACATGTTTGAAATAGATTTCAGCATCATTCAAGAACCCTAACTCCCACAAGGCATATCTCTGAAAGTGTAGAGAAACAAATTTGAAATTTATGTGACATGTACTTCAATATCTCTCCTCTGTATTTGCAATGTTTCTAGGTCTAAACATGCCATAAAATAATCTATAGCAAAAGTGCCAAGCTAAGTTGTTTGAAACTGATTTTAGGAGCATTCATAAACCCTATATTCCACAAGGAGTATATCCAAAATTTTAGCTAATGAACATTGAAAAATTGTACCACATGTACACCGAGATCTCTTCTCTATCTTTGCAAAGTTTCAAGGTCTGAAAATTTCGAGAAAATAAGTTATAGCAAAAGTGCCAATCTGACCTGTTTGAAATCAATTTCAGGAGCATTACAGAACCCTAACTTCCAAAGAGAATATATCCGAAAGTATAGTGAACTAGCATATGAAATTTGTAGCACATGTACACCAC
This sequence comes from Picea engelmannii, assembly GCA_009831015.1. Taxonomy (NCBI): domain Eukaryota; kingdom Viridiplantae; phylum Streptophyta; class Pinopsida; order Pinales; family Pinaceae; genus Picea; species Picea engelmannii. Next base: position 76,488 of record ML792954.1, read on the forward strand.
AATATCTCCTCTCTATATCTAAGTTTTCAAGGTCTGAAACATCCCATAAAATAAGTTATAGTGAAAGTTCCAAGATGGCCTATTTGAAATGATTTCAACATCATTCAGGAACCCTAACTTCCACATGTCATATCTCCGAAAGTATAATGAAATAACATCTAAAATTTGTACCACATGCACTACATGATATATTCTCCATCTCTTCCAATTTTAAAGGTATGAAATGTCCTAGAAGAAAATGTATCACAAAAATGCCAAGATAACCTAAAACTAATGTCACAATTCTATCTTTACTAATCCATTTTTCACACACTCACTTTCTCTCAATGCTTTCTCTTTTTGTACATTTTCATAATCCTTCATGAAGGGATGTGTTCCTTAATTAAATAATTAATTCCCAATATCATGGGAAAATACCCCAAACCCATGGGTTTGAAACCACCTTTTCACTTTTTACTTTATCACATGCACCCCTTTTTTAATATATATATATATATATATCAATATTGGAAATGTTGTGTGTATTGTAATTCCATAGTATGGCATTAATGAAATAATTAATCCTTTGACATCAATGAAAATAATTCCAACAAGAACTTGTAACCATAAGTGTTGTAGTGATGAAGGAGATCACATCAAAGAATAAGGCAAATGTTGAAGGAATCTAATGGGTGACCATGTAGAGAGAGCCCATTAAATTTGAATTCATTAATGGTGATGATAGTAGTGTTGTTTTAGTTGAGAGGAGTGATGCAAGTTTTGTGAACTGATAATTAAAGGTAACACAGGTTGGAGTAATGATTGACGAGTCCAAGTTTCAACAAAGTTTGTTGGTGGAGGAAGTGCCTATGGAAGAAGTGGATGTAGGAACTATGGTTTTTCTTAATGATTATTTTGTTTTGACTATATGTACATGTAGTGTGTGAAATGATGCATGCGACGAAGAAAATATCATAGAGGCAAGTGAAATTATAGAGGAAAACATTGTTCATACAAGAAAAAAGGTGAATATGATAGAGAAAAGCACAATTCTAGAAACTACAACCTTGATGAAACTCATAACCCTATAGGCAATGGAAGAGAAATATTATGGATTGGTGTCCATTATTGAGAGTGTAAAGGAGGAGGTAGAGATATTGTGTATTCAACATATCTCTAATATGTAAAAGAACATTCTCATGGAGAATCCCCTATAAACATGTCTAGCCAATGGGGAGAAAAAAAATAACAAAGGAGAGGAAACTATGCTGGCCTTACATCATCACAGTTCTATATATGACGAAGCTCAAAGAAATAGAGGCTCAATGGAGAAGAGGTGTTTCTAAGTGCAAGAGTGAGATGAAAAGAGAAGTAGCATAACATGTATAGTTGGATGGCGGGTTGTATTGCTCCACAAGATTTTTTACAGTAGGAAAGAAGGTCTCTATGATCCAATAGAAGAAGATTCCCAATAGTGAAGTGTGGAACCAAGAAAAGTTCAAGGCATGGAGTAGGAGAAATATTTTAAAGAGGAAGAATTTACAACAATATGCATGCAAATATGGAATGAGCATAGAAGGACAAATACCAAATATTGGTAGTGGCATGCAACCTCAACATGCGATCATTATTTTTAAATTTACCTTGGTAGTCTATTGTAAGAGCATTAACCTTGCAGACCCATGGATAGCACCAAAACAATAGTTCATGGAGGAATGAAATGTATAAGAGAGGATCATGGAGGAGCATTACATTTCTCCTTGGATGATTGAATATTACCCTCCTTAATTAATGACCCTTGTTCCCTAAGGATCTAAAGTTTCTTTGCAGGTTTACAATCTAGAGAGAGAGAGCATCGAAGCACTCATTGGTGATCCATCCTCAACTTGATAGTTTTATGGATGTTCCCAAGGGAAAATGAAATGAAAATGTTCCCATCATATGGGAGGGGCTCACACTCCATGTAATATCTTCCACATCATGGGTTATTCTCTAGGTCAATGACCTTAAGGAGTGGTAGGTAAAACACATGAAAAAGGAAAAGGGATATATAATTTTTGGGGAAGTGATTTTGAGGGAAAACTCTCATGAAATAGAAAATATAAGAGAGTAAGGGGAATGAAAAAAGGGGAAGAGGAGAGAACATGTATAAAATATATAAGAATGAAGTTAGAGAGGAGAAGGGAGAGTTGACCTGGAAGAGAGAGGGAAGTGGATATCAATAGAATAAGAGAGCATGGAGAAGTGAGAAGGAGTTCTCGAAGAGAAAAGAAGGAGATGGGAGAGAAACCCTTTGAGAAGAGATATAGTGTAAAGAAAAGGAAGATGGTTCCATCACAACTTAGAAAGAACCACCGTTTCAAGAGGCATAATTCAACTATCATGAAGTTGTTGGCTAGAATAGAAAAAGAAGAAAAAAAGGGGAGGATCTTGTAGATAGTGAATAAGTGAAAGAATGCCAATGAGGTTGAGAAGAAAAGAAGTGGACCTATAATGCAATTTTTAAAATAGAAGAGACCATAGTGTTTTGCTATCACAACACCCTCTCTAATTTATTCTATTCACTTCAAAACACCATTACTCTAAGAGAAGAAATTCCGCCCCCATTACTTTTTCTACTGGAAAACCTTTTAAATTATTTCATGCAATTGAAAAATCCTAAGACTCTCTTCTTTCTCCCCAAAATTTACCATTCCCAGCAACATTCAAGAACACTCTAGCCTAATGATACATAGTGTATCAATGAATTCCCTCTTTCTTCACCGATACACAACGTATCAACGAACATTATCTTTCCTTCACTGATACACTGTGTATTGAGGAGAATCCATTTTCCCCTGTCGATACATAGTGTATCCATGACATCTTTGTTTTATCGATGATGCATATGGATGAGCCATTCCATATTTTTGCATATGTTGATATACCAACATTATATCACCTTCTCGATGCTGATACACTGATGCTTCCATCATCTTATCCACGCTAACACATATCGACACAAGATATCCTATCTTCATCGATAAATGGTGTATCGCTAAGTTTCCTATATCTTCGTCGATCCATGGTGTATCAACAATGATATTCCTTTTCTCACTGACATATACTGTGTTAGCAAGATTATCGCATCTTGAAGCCTCCCCCAAATTCTTGCAACTTAGATCCTTTTCGCTATGCCCATTAGCCAGGTTCTTTCGATTACCAATGATTAAGCATTTCAAGTCTAATTGGATGATTGATGTTGATTGATGTCATGTCACCATCAAAATTGAGTATTATAATAATATTGGCAAGTTTATTTGTGTTTCTAGCAGCTTTCATTATGCATACCATACCAACATGTATATTTTGCAACTCTTGATTCTATGACTAAACTTGATCATGAAAGTGTCATTTGTTTTCAGGTGGATTAATTGCAACATCTACAAGACATAGGATGACTCTGAATTGCATCTCATAAAATAATTGGCCCTCTCGACACATACTTGGTATCAAGTGCTCCAAACATCGGTTGAATGTTTTCACGAAATAATATTTCTCAACCAATTATGGATAACCTCAGTTCCAATGGATAGTTTGAGAGCCTATATAACACATATGTCACAAGAACTGACGAAAATGAATTCCAATGAAGCAGTAGAGAGAACGAGGCCCCACCTTTTATTAAAAAAGTCTTTGCTCATAATTTTGGGTTACTCAGTAGGCAAATTGTATGTTTCGTGGGATTATGAATCCAACTCCACTAATAGAATTAAAATCCGAGGTCCAGAAGTGTCAAAACAATTACTAGGGGATCTTTCATCAAACAACCTTCATTAAACATGAATATGCTCAAATGATTGAATGGAGTTGTATTTTCTCTCTCTTAAAACCTCTCCCTTGCTCTCTGAGTTGCAAAAAGAGGTACCTCAATCATACATCATAGGAGAAAGTTATGTACTCTTGAACTCAGGCTATTATTGTGTTAACAACAATGCCTTCTCTTTATTTCTTGACTTCATCTCCAAATTCATTCAATGGGAGCCAAGAAACAGGGAACCCTTCTTATCTTTCTCTCTTTTTTCCATTAAAAAAACTTAAAAGTTTTGGCAAGCTTCAAGCTCTAAATTATTCTTTCATTTCCTTATTCAAAATCTATCATCAGAAGATGTCCTTCACCCTCTGATACATACCTCTTTGCATTCTCATCGATACATGAAATATTTCTAACACTTAATCTTTTTCAAGTTCTTTCTTCCCTTTGGAATCATATCATAGGCAATCTTATTTTTTTCTCCAACAAAGAGGAAGTTGATATTCTTTTTTTCTTCGAAAAAGAGGAAGTTGATCTTGTTTTTTGCTATGATCTTGATTTTTTCTCCGATCTTATTTTTTTCTCCGACAAAGAGGAAGTCGATATTCTTTTTTGCTTCTGTTAGCACTGAGATTCACTCTCAGATTGCAAGAGGATAAGCCCAATACCCATCATAATTTTTGGTGGATGTTGGTTTTATGAGTGGAGGTCAAATGGACAAAACTCAGTACAAAAATGATTTTAAAACAGAAACTGGACAAGCAATGAACATGGAAGTGAGGGCCTCATTAACTCCAGTCAGTGATTTGAGTTTAAATGTGAGAAGAAGGAAGACTTAGTGAGAGAGGTGAACAAGAATGCTATGGGCATCCAACTTTCAAGCAACTTGGTGAAGAAAAACTCAGGCTCAAGAGCACTCTTGAACTCAAGTTTCAAACACTGAAATATGTCACAAAAAAAAAATAATCAAACCTACATTACCATGCAACTACCACAACTCATCTGGATCCTCCATGCCCGAGCCTTTCAACATAAGGGGAAATAAGGTAACAAGGAAGCTGACTAAAACAGGTCACAACAATACTATAATCAAACCTACATTACAATAGAACTACAACCCTTGACTGGATCCTCCATGCCCGAGTGTTTTAGCACAATTTTTGTAAGAGATAAAAGAAGCCGACTTATATTAATGCGAAAGTATCAAATTTTCTACATAACCAGAGAACAATTATGGCATCAAAATATTACAAAATAGGGAGCTCTGCTTAACCAATTGACCCCCCTAACAAAATCTTGAACTGATCCCTTTATACTCAGATTAGTCTGCAACTATCAGGAGTGTGATCTGGTCACTCCATTCAAATCCTTTCGTTTGTGCCTTCTTCTGTCAGATTGTGCGTGTATCCTCCTGTCATACGCAAACTCAGCTCAGCATGGGTATGAAAGAAAAACCATCCACAGGGGGACCTCAGGATGATAACTATGTCTCCATAGCCAAACATTCCATGCTTTCTATTTATGGAGTGAGTTGAGGTTTCAACCACCACTACTTTTTCATTAACTACTTCCTCTTGGGATAGTAATGAGGCTTAAAGCCTAGGGGATGTTGTGCGCTACTAGTGGTTCTTTGAGTCAAATATGGCTCTTTAAAACCTTGATGGTCTCATTTTGTAACTAACACAGGCCCTTTTGGCCCTTGGTGTAGGTCTTATGAAACCCACAACCTCTTCCTTTGCGTTTCTGAAACCTAAAGCTTCAGGCACCAACTCCTTCTCCATTTTCCCCTTCCTGCTTGTGACCTTGGGCCATGACCTGGCACTTATCTCAAATGGTTCTTTAGGACTTCATGTTTCAGGAGTCTTCACACCACTCAATTCCAGATCTCCCAATACCTGAATCGACAAAATTAACTTACTCATATCAACAATCGATTCTACTTTGCAGTCGGCGGCTGCAATTTCTTCTTCGGAGCTCCGAATCGACCAGTTCTTTGCAATGGGCGCTAAATTTTCTACCTGGGCATGCCTCCCACATGACCTTGGGTTGTGACCCAAGTCTCTACTCCTGAGTGCTTCACAACTTCGCGCTTCGCAAAATCTGTGCCTTTCTCCTTACAGATCCTCAGAATTGCGAATCCATGAATTCACCTATCTGTCGCAACATTCTCTTCTGGATCTATGACCATGATCTCTTCCACTAGATTGGCCTTCAGGAACTTTGCATTCTTATTATCTGGAAAATCCTAAAGTGATTTGTTCTACTTTGTCACATCTTCCTCCACGCGGCTCTCATATTGACAGACCATATGAATTTGGCTTTCGGGACTTCGGACTTTGGGATGAATAACTTTTACAGTCTTCTGGAGTCCCGATTTTCGCAATGTTTTCCCATCGTGATATCTTCCTAAAAATATCCGACGGTCGAGACTCAATCCTTTGCTTGATCTTTAATTTCGGGCCTCCACCTGGTGCTTAATCCTTGCATAACCTCATAATCCTGAATGCCTGAGGGACGCCCATCTGAGATTCATAGGGGATCTCTGTCGTTGAAAAATGAACTTGCCCGCTTGCTCGATTTGAATCCACAATGGACCGCTTTGAGTGTTGTAATTTGTGCCCATGGCTGAGGCATGTGTGAACACAGGCTTGGACGACCCTTCGTGGGATCAACAGAAAAAAATGACTAGTGATTGAAACAAAGGAAATGAGTGTTCATCCTTAGAGGAAAACATAAAATCTTTGGGTTGAGACTCATTCAAGAAAAGAACCAAGGGAAACCAGGTCATTAGATAAAGAGGGAAAAAATGACTTTACCAGTCGAAGGGAAAAACTTAGGATCTGGCCTGAAAGAGAGAGAGATGAGGAAAGGCTACAAACATAGGTATTAATAACAAGCACCTATAACCCCTGATGCCTTCATGCGATAATGTTGGCTCCACAGGGGATGGCATGCTCCCTGTGAGCTGCCAAGAACACATAACTTCAGTGCCTTAGCTTTGGGTTATGGAATCTCTAAATAAAAACAAACATAAAAATAAAAAGGGAAGTGGTAATTACAATGGTGGAACACCGATCTCGGATTAGAAAACATATTTTTTCAGAAAGTGCCCATTGACAGGGCCACCTAAAACTTTAGAATCCTCCAAGTTCTGCAATTTGTAAGTGTTTTTTAAAAATACCTCAGAAATCTTGAAGGGGCCAATCCACAAGGCTTTGAATTTACCATGTTTTCCTTTGTCTTGTTTGGGGGCATCCCAATTGAGAAACATATCCCCCAGATGAAAATATTCCTTTCTTTCACTCTTATCAAAGGCTCATTTTATTTTCTATTGATGATCTTGCGCTTTATCCAATAGCTACTCCTTGGTCTGTTGTACTTCCACCAGCTGCAATATCCCCCTAACCATATCATCAGGTTCTCCTCGGTAGTCCTGGAGGAATTTTTCCATAGGCAAGGCAAGCTGAGTAGGAAAAATAGCCTCAACCCCATATACAAGTTGAAAAGGGGAAAGGCCAAGTGACCTTTTTGTTGTAACTTTATCATCCCATAAGGAGAATTTCAGCTTCGAATCCCAGGCTTTCTTGTTATCTTCTAACAATTTTTTGATGATCTTTATGAGTCTCTTGTTAGAGGACTCTGCTAAACCATTTCCCTAAGGGTAGTAGGGAGTGGAATGGGTTAATGTAATCCCACACTACTCACATAAATTAATCAATGGCTCAGCTATGAAAGAGGCAATGTTGTCTGTAATAATCCTGCTTGGACAACCAAATATAGACATGATATCTTCAAGGAAGCTTATGGTTACCTTGTGGGAGGCACTTCTTGTGGGGATAGCTTCTATCCATTTGGTAAAATAATCAATGGCAGTCAAAATCCACCTATATTGACCACTTGAGGCTAGGTGGATACCTCTAATGAAGTCAAGATCCCATTGCTGAAAAGGTCCAAAAACCATTACAGTTTTCAAAGGCAAAGATTTGAGCTGATGCTTTCCAGAAAAATGTTGACACTTGGCACAAGCTCCAATATTTGCACAAACATCAGTAAAAAGGCTGGGCTAGAAATACCGAGCTTCGAGGATCTTGTAAGTTGTGGTCCTCCAAAAATGATGCCCCCCATATGAGCTATCATGAAAATCAGTCATAGCTCTTTGGGCCTCTTGCAGATCCAGACATCTCAGTAGAACTCCTAGAGGATCCTTCCAGTACAAAACCTGATCAATGAGACAATATTTTATTTCTTTGAGTTTCAAATCTCTTACCTTGCTTTTGTCCAAACCATCAGAAGGCCTCAAATTATGTAGAAAATATATGATGTCTTTATACCAGGTGCATTCTACTAAGTTGAGGTCGACATGAGAGTCTTTATCAACAATCTCAGTTTGCTGATTTTATGAGTGTGTGATCATGAAATTAACCCACAACGCCTTGCAATTTGATTCAACCAGTAACCTGGCTAAACCTTGGCCTTTCACCAATTTGGTGGGTTTTATTTCCAGATCAAACTACAAAATTTTATTGATCCATTTGCTTCTCTTCCCATCTATACCAGGTTGGATCAATATCTCCTTTACTGAGGCCGAGGGGACATATGAAATAATATTTGAATGTAGGACATAGATTCTGGAATCCTTGAGAGCTTTGACCAAAACATATGCCTGCTTCTCCATTATATTGTATCTCATCTTTGCATCCCTCAATGCTCTATTGAAAAAGGAAATAGGCTGCTCTAACCCCTCTGTATTTTTTTGTAGCAAAACAACAAACAATGTATCAGATGAGGTGAAATAAAATATCATAATATTTTTAGAATAGTTAGGGCTGATGAGAACATGTGCTTCAGTCAAATCCATCTTGATATGGTTGAAGGAGTTTCCAGACTTAGCAGTCCATTTCACTTCGTTCCCCTTTCTGAGCATGTCTGCAATGTGTTTAACCAACTCAACAAAATTTGAAATGAACCTTCTCATAAAGTTGATTTTGCCCAAGAAGAACTAAATCTCCTTCTTATATTTGGGAAAAGATAAGGCTTGGATGGCCTCTACTCTGCTTGGATCAATCCTTACCCCTTCAACTGACACAATATGCCCCAATAATTTAATCTCTTCCATAGAAAACAAGGATTTCTTAGGATTGAGGGAGAGACCAAGCCTTCTGCATTTCAAGAAGACTTTCTCCAGATGATGACAATTCTCTTTATCAGATCTTGAGAATAATGTAATTTCATCCAGATAGATGACTACAAATGTTTCCTTTTCCGTAGTGAAGGTAATGTCCATGGCTCGCTGGAAGGTTGCTGCTACATTCATCAATCCAAAGGGAATTTTAGCATACAAGAATGTGCCCCAAGGAGTAGTGAAAACTGTCTTCTATCTATCTTCAGGAAGGACAAAGAACAGACTGTAGCTGGAGAATCCATCAATCATAGACATCCTGGATGAACCAGTCACTTTCTGTAAAATGTGCTCCATATTTGGCAAGGGGTAGTTATCCTTTTGGGAGTTCCTATTCAAATTTTGGAAATCAACACATAACCTGATTTCTCCATTCTTCTTCCTCACAAGAACCAAATTAGCCACCCATTCTGAAAATCTCAAGGGGATGATAATCTGGGAATCCAACAAATTCTTTACTTCCCTTTCCATAATAGGCAACAACATGGGGTTTATTTGTCTGAGTTTCTTCCTAAAAGGTTTGGCCTCTTCTTTCAAAGGGATTTTATGCTCAATGATGCTGGTGTCATATGTTCTTAAATCATCAAATTTCCAAGCAAACACATCAACAAATTCCTTCAAAATCTTGACATACTTAACCCTTTGCACCTTTGACAGACTGCTAGACAATTTGACATAATTGGGATCCTCCTCTGTTCCTAAATTGCATTTGGTCACATCAGCCTCTTCAGTTGAACCTTTAACCTTTATAGAAACATCATTTTTGTCAAACAACCTCCCCAAAGGGACAATTCCCTTTGGAATATGGTTACTTGGCAACTGAACAATATGATGGTCAACAATTTTATTAAGAAAAACATCAACATGAGGGATTTATTCAGTATCTTGATCATGATCAATATGCAAATTAGAGAATTCATCCACAGTCTCCAGGAACTTTTTAATCTCAAGGTCATCCTCAAATATCTTCCAATGCTTGACATTGTCAGGAATAGAGGGTTTGTATTTTACTTCCACCTCATATTTAACTTTTGGGGGAAAAGGGACCCTGAAATTACTTGCCGAGACAACCAATGAATCTTCCATAGAGTTCTCCTTTCTTGGGACAAATGAGATATTAAAAGCCAAGAATAAATTGTCAACAAGATCCCATACCTCATTTCTGTAGGCCCTTAACCTATGATGCTTAGCCTGATATTTCTGACCTGATGGAAAATTAACTCAACATCTCCAAACACTTATAGCTCCTCAATCTCCATGTCCTTAGAAACTCTCAAACCCAAGACAAGAGCCTCATATTCTCCCACATTGTTTGTTGTTTCAAATTCAATATTAAAAGATAGAGATATGGCCTCTTGGGTAGGGGAAATGAAAACTAGCCCAACCCCAACACTTTCCATGGAAGAGTCTCCATCAAAAAACATCTTCCAAACATAGACATTGGAAGGAGGGTCTTCATGAGAGGTAATGGGCCTCTTTTTTATTTCGATAGGTGTTTGAGGACCATCAGTGAGTTGTAACATATTGGTTCCCAGATCAATGTCTACTGCGAAAATGGGGTGGTTAGTCGGATTTGCTTCATCACTGATGATGTAAGAAAGTTGAGCTTCCCTATTAAGCCTTGTTTGTTCACCTCCAAACACAGGAATAGTGGCATATGAAAGATCCATTTGCAAAATTCCCCCCAGTATTTTAATCCAAGATCTAGACAAAAGAATCCCAAACTTAGGGGGAACATCAACCACCATAATATCCATGACCACACTTTTCATTGGAAACTGGAACAAAGAAACAATCAAGTCTTTGATAACCCCGAGGCACTTCACCTTCCTGGAATCAAATGAGTACAGTTCATGGTAAGTTTTTGTAACCTCCAACCCAAGCTCCTCCATGACAATCTTAGGCATAATATTGTGAGATGCCCCTGAATCCATCAAGCAGTTGTGTAACACCTTATCATGGATATTCAATGAGGTACATAAAGGAGGAGAGGATTAGTCTCTATCCTCCACCAGAGGTCCCAATATGACAACAGGATTTTCATCTTGGAGGTTAACTGAATTTGCAGAATAAGATGAAGGCTTAGGCTACAACACTTTGGAGAGGCACCTTTTGAAATCCTCATGCTTGCATAGCTCTAAGAAAGGCAGAGGAATTTTGATCTTTTGAATCTCAATCTCAAAGCTAAAAGAGGGTAAGGTTTCATAATTTCCCTCACTTCTAGGATAGGGGTCTTAATCACTGCCTGGGGGTTCTGTATCTCTTTTTCCTTGCTGCCAGTTTCCACCTCTTTAACAGGATCCTCTGCTCTAGCAGGCTGATCAGGGATATCAGGCTTCCCTTGCTTCTTCCCGGACCTAAGGTTGTATCTATTCAGGTTGTCTTTGATCCTTTCTCTTTTTCTCATCTTATTTAGCTGGATATCCATGAGGGCCTCTTCATATGTAGACTGATTTAAATGAGGGGATGAAGAGGTGTCACCAAGACAATGAATCTCAAGATTAATCTCTTCTTCCTCTCCTTCCTCATCAACAACTAGGTTATTTTGGAGATGGGCTTGGATTTTCTGATCATCCCTATCCCTATTTATTTGATCTCTCTGGATGATCCGAGGGGCATTATTTGGTCTTCTGAAATTTCCCATGTTGTCAGTGTTTTGGGCGTTTTTGTAACCCTGCTTCCCCTTGCACTTCAATTTCTCCATTTCTCCAGAAAGTGATTTTACCATCTTTGTTAACTCATCCACTTGATGATGGGAAGCAGAGGAAACAAAGGTCGAAGCTTCAACTCTTCCTTTTCTTCTATCTCTATCAACCTTACTCCTAAGTTTATCCACTACCAATATATTGGATTCTACTTCAAGGGCTGCATCTTGCATATGAGCCAAGGAGGTAGCTCTTCTTTCTCTCAGTAGGAGGAAAACCTCAGGGTCAAAAGCACTAGCATAAGTGATCTTGGTAGAGGTTTCAGTAGGCTTAATATCAGTGGGGATGTTATTATACATCTTATTAAATATCTTGGAGAAATCTGAGACATATTCCCCTTCTTCTCTCTTAAGATATCTGAACGCTGTGATATAATATAGGAAGTCTTTTTTATCCCCCCAATGTCTTAAGATTACATCATCTAGAGCTTCAATCCCATCAATAGATCCAGGATTCATACCCCTAAACCATTTTCTATCCTCCCCATCCAAGTTCTATAAAAAAACTCTCAGCTAGACATCTTCATTTTCAATATTAAGATTATCTACATAGCTGTAAAAAGATGAAAGGTGCTCTTCAATAGTTATGTCTTCCTCTCCTATAAACTTGGGCATGTACTTGAGGTAATATCCAACTGGGAGGGGATTCATAGGCTGAGATAAAACAAGAGGAGCATACCTAGCGACCACTATGACATCCATTCTATTTCTAGGAGGATTAGCACCCACCATTGGGATGTGAAATGTAGGAGAACCATTGGGAGATGGGGTTCGAACAAGTGAGATTGGAACTATGTTTCTAGGGAAGAAAGGAAAATAAGTTCCCCTCTCTTTAGATGCAACAACTATGATAGGAGGAGGAGTAGGAAGACCCAAAGTGGGAAGACCTTCTAAGGTTCTGGGTTTGAACCACTTTACAATCTTAGGGGAAACATGGGTGTCAAAAATTTCTTCTAAATGAGGTCTATAAGGAGAGAATTTGACAGGGAAACTCCCGAAATTTAAACTTCTAGAAAATCCAACAGGTGGTATAACAAGAGAACTTGATGCAGCTATTGGAGTTTCGAAAAAAGAATCATGAAAATTATCAGAATCACCTGATACAACAACTGAAATCCCTTCTTGAGAGGTCTTTCCTTTTCTGATAATATTTTATGGGTCTGCTTCAGGTGTATCCAGAGGCAGCCATGGAGTAGACCTCGTGTATCTGCTTTTGGGAGCCACAACTGAAACAATGGATTCACCATGTGCAAGTTTCAATCTTTGAGTTACTGATTACTGATGCACCTTTAGAATCAAAATTTCTTTGTCATTCTATCCCAGGGAATTTTCTTCAATTCATTCCCCGACAATCACGCCAAGAAGGTTAGCACTAAGAGTCACCCCCGGATTGCAAGAGGATGAGCCTAGTGTTGATTAAGGTTGGTTGTCATTGATGTCAACCCTTGAAGAAAGACCCGTAGCACAAAGGTTTGGGTAATGGACCCAATAGTGTTTGATGTAAATATGACTCATTATTGTTTTGTCATGGTTGATAATAAGTAAATATGGATGAACTCCAAAGTGG
>ML792954.1:114785-127999 GCA_009831015.1 Picea engelmannii
AAAAATAGTTTTTTTGATTATTAAAAAAAATACATATTTTGATTTCTTATGTTATACATTTGATATAAAACAAAAATCAAAAAGTCAACCTAAACTAATAGCCAGTCAACGATGAACTCATCGCTATTAGTCCCTGGCCTTTGGCAGGGACTAATAATATGCAATTTCCTTGGATCACATGAGTCTTTGACCATTAGTTATACAGAAGGATGGGTTTGCAGATTAACCTGTACAATGATGTTTTTTGCATTAACATGATAGGATAATAAATACAATGTGATAGGTTAATAAATACAATACAAATGACAGTTTGTCTTTCTTAACGGGTGACTCTTCTTATCACCTTGGACTTTTTTATATTTATATTATTATTACAATAATGCAATCCCAAAGATTATTGTCCAACATATACAACCAAAAAATAGACAGATTCAAAACAAGTAAATTTTCTTTTTTACAAAAAGCATAGAAATGATGTTGAAGATGTTTTTAAAAACATATTAACTCAAATATAATAAGACAAGTGGCTTGAAGATATCAATATAAAAAAACTAAATTATAAAATCTTTAAAAGAAATTGATTATTAGTTTCTAGCTAGCTACATGTCATGTTTAAGTGCATCTTGTGCATTCATACAACAACAAAAATTGATATTTATATATTATAATGTTATGTATTATCTTAAAATATATCGACTTACATAGATCTAAGATATCCTTATAATTAGTTTAATTATAGAAAAGTTTAATAACAACTATATCAAGTGCTAGAATAAAAGAGAGTTTCCTATCATTGTACAAAGTTCGTTCAAATATAAAAAAAAAAACATGTGTTATCTAATTTGTTTTCCAATTCTAGACTATCTCTATGTTCCAATGCTTCTTAGCACTATCAACTTGAAGTTTGCATCACCAACCTATCCCAAAAACCTAGTTGTATTCTATGATACTTATTTCTTTTGGTCAATATCTCTACAGTGATCCCGATGACATGTATTACACATCAAATCTACTTTGACGATGGAACTTTTTTCCTTTCATATGATTGTGAAAGATTGTTAGTTTTCCTTTTAAATATTGAGTTTCTACATTCAATTCGATTGTCACGCATCAAAAGTGTTGGGTCATTTTGAACTTCCTCGGTGTCTTCAATAACCTCCATAGTTCCAGTTCTTAGTTTGATTCTTTTGTTAAGAGTTGGGTCATTTTGAACTTCCTCGGTGTCTTCAATAATCTCCATAGTTCCAGTTCTTAGTTTGATTCTTTTGTTAAGAGTTGGTTTAAATGGTTTGACAAGAATTCGATGATCCCAAAAGTTCAGCTGCAAAATCGAACATTAACGTTGTGGCAGGGCCCTCAGCTGACTCGAATCAACAAAGATGACAGTTCAAAAGGAAAAGAGTTATTGGACTTTCAGACGCCCATGTGAAAAGGGCAGATAAAACCTACTAATGTACTTCTCTCCAACCGTGGGCTTGGGAGTCTTAGGATGGAAGTCAGCGAATGAATGGAATTCTCTAGTTCATTAACAAATCCTTCGAAGCTCTGAAACCTCGACTTCAGAGCCTGAGACCTCTTCAAACTGCCTCTGTGATTTTGTAATCATGCCTGATAGACTTGGCCATTTGCATTTTAGTCAAGAATTGAATTCGAATTTCCTTCTGAAAATGAACAAAAGTAAAGTGAGAACATAGCATTGCTGAAATTGAAGAATTTGATTTTCAAAAGGGTGATGTTGAAGCCAGGAAATCGAATTGTGGAAGAAAAGGAGTAGAACAAAAGGAAGAGCATCTTCAAGAACAAGCTAAAAATTAAAGGTAAGTGTTGTAACTCAATTATATATGGAGATAAAAATGAGAAATTTAATTTCCACCTAAGTAATTCAAAAATCAAATTTGAAATATAAATCCCACCCAAATGCTTATAGAGTATCTTAGTAGTAGAAAGGACACCAATTCACTATATTTGAATAGTGGTTCTTGAGTTTCCATAATGGAGACTATGGAGATCAAGTTTGTGTGATATTGTCCCAATGGATGTTTGTCACATTTTGTTGTGTACTTAACCACATCTATCTTAGATATCAGGCTTTATGTGCATGTGTCATTTTTCTTATAAGATCATATGTATATGAGTTATTTCGCTTATAAGATCATGTTGTTGTAATAGTGTTATATGTGTAAATAAGCCACTTAAATAGTATAATAACGACCTAATGACTTATTTAGTGACTCTAGTCTCTAGTTAGGGATTTATTAGGGTTTTTGTCTCTCCATGAATACAAATAGGGGTTTCCTCCCCTCTCTTATGTATCTCTATCATTTTATTAATATAAATCAACTAGTTTTTGGTATTTCTTGCAAAAGTCTTCCTTCATTACTTAGATTTGTAGGTGCAATCCACCTACAAGTGTCCACGTGCTCCAATTATTCTTTTCTTTTTAATGTTATTGTTGTTCATTTTCCATTTGTGTTTTCATTCAACTTATTAGATTTTCTCTCTCATTATGTTTTCATTTTCAATTTTTTTTAAAGAAAAAGAAATATTTACAGCTAGATCCCAAGCTTATGTGACCAAGGATGTGCTAGATGAATCTTTTGTGAAATGTGTAGATGAAATGAAGCAATTTCTATAGGGAATAGGAGTCCCTAAAGTTGGACCCTCTTATCATAACCCCATATTTCATGATGAGTAGGAAGAGGTAAATCCTAAAGGAATGAAGGGTAACAGCCCTCTCGGGTCACCTCCATCCCCACCACCATAGAACATTCAAAGCCTCACTTACAATCTCCATATAAAGATACTACAATACAACTTTGGCGGTGAAGTCAAAGTTGCATACCTCGTTAAGCAAGGTTAATCTCTCATTCAAGGTTTAACACCTATACGACCAAGAAGGTAAATTGAATATGGCACTCCAACATTACATGGAGCAAATCATAGTTGGAAGAGTGATGGATTGCTAAAATCCCTAGAGGGGATTTTGGTGATTTTTCATATGCATTAACTCAAAGAGCATATCACAATTGGGATGAGATTTATGATGTTCAACTCATGCATTTGTTTCTAGAGGGGTGTATGTATTGAAGAATTTATTGAGAAGTACCAATTTCTTGAATTTAAGTTGAAGCTTCCCCTTGATCAAGCCCATGACATTTATAGTTCCAATATACAATGAGTGATTTGATTTAAGGTAAGAATGTTTGAACTTGATGCTTATTAAAAATTCATTGTTCTTGCTAGAAGAGCTCCAAGTCACATTGAGGCCATTAAGAGAAACATCTTTGCTTCTGGAAAAATGGGTTATCCATATGATACAAGGGAAAATGAAGAGGGGAAGCCTAAGTATCCACATGTTAAATTCATTCCCATCATCCCAACGAAAACCCTAACCCTCCCACTTCAAATCCCTATCATAAATTCTCTAAATCCTGGTCTAAGAGCCATGTTTATATTACCTAGAAACCTTTCATGGTCAAATACCTACCCTACTCTAACTTATATTTTGAACCCATTGAGGTCTCTTCCTAAAGTTTATAATGTCCACTCAAGTAATTCAAAAATCAAATTTGAAATATAAATCCCACCCAAATGCCTATAGAGTGTCGTAGTAGTAGAAAGGACACCAATTCACTATATTTGAATAGTGGTTCTTGAGTTTCCATAATGGAGACTATAGAGATCAAGTTTGTGTGATATTGTCTCAATGGATGCTTGTCACATTTTGTTGCGTACCTAACCACATCTATCTTAGATATCAGGCTTTATTTACATGTGTCATTTTTCTTATAAGATCATATGTATATGAGTCTTGTAATAGTGTTATATGTGTAAATAATCCACTTAAATAGTATAATAATGACCTAATGATTTATTTAGTGACTCTAGTCTCTAGTTAGGGATTTATTAGGGTTTTTGTCTCTCCATGAATATAAATAGGGGTTTCCTCCACCTCTCTTATGTATCTTTATCATTTTATTAATATAAATCAACTAGTTTTTGGTATTTCTTGCAAAAGTCTTCCTCCACTACTCAGATTTGTAGGTGCAATCCACCTAGTGTCCAGGTGCTCCAATTCTTCTTTCCCTTTTAATGTTATTGTTGTTCATTTTCCATTTGTGTTGCAGTAGTTGTCGCATTTGGTTACTCAGTCACTACAAGTTGGTATCATAACTTAGTTGATTTTCTCTCACAGTGTGTTTTCATTCAACTTATTAGATTTTCTCTCTCATTATGTTATCATTTTCAATTTTTTTTAAAGAAAAACAAATATTTATAGCTAGATCCCAAGCTTATGTGACCAAGGATGTGCTAGATGAATCTTTTGTGAAATGTGTAGATGAAATGAAGCAATTTCTACATGGAATAGGAGTCCCTAAAGCTGGACCCTCTTATCATAACCCTATATTTCACAGTGAGGAGGAGGTAACTCCTAAGGGAATGAAGGGTAACATCCTTCCTGGGTCACCTCCATCACCACCACCATAAAACATTCAAAGCCTCGCTTACAGTCTCTATATAAAGATACTACAATACAACTTTGGGGGTGAAGTCAAAGTTGCATACCTGGTTAAGCAAGATTAATCTCTCATTCAAGGTTTAACACCTATAAGACCAAGAAGGTAAATTGAATCTGGCACTCCAACATTAGATGGAGAAAATCATACTTGGGAAGAGTGATGGATTGCTAAAATCCCTAGAGGGGATTTTGGTGATTTTTCATATGCATTAACTCAAAGATCATATCACAACTGGGATGTGCTTTATGCCATTCAACTCATGCATTTTTTCTAGAGGGGTGTATGTATTGAAGAATTTATTGAGAAGTACCAATTTCTTGAATCTAAGTTGAAGCTTCCCCTTTATCAAGTCCATGACATTTATATTTACAATATGCAATGAGTGATCTCAATTAAGGTAAGAATGTTTGAACTCGATGCTTATGAAAAATTCATTGTTCTTGCTAGAAGAGCTCCAAGTCACATTGAGGCCATTAAGAGAAACATCTATGCTTCTGGAAAAATGGGTTATCCATATGATACAAGGGAAAATGAAGAGGGGAAGCCTAAATATCCACATGTTAAATTCATTCCCATCATCCCAACTAAAACCCTAACCCTCCTACTTCAAATCCCTATCATAAATTCTCTAAATCCTGGTCTAAGAGCCATGTTTGTACTACCTAGAAACCTTTCATGGTCAAATACCTACCCTACTCTAACTTAGATTATGAACCCATTGAGGTCTCTTCCTAAAGTTTATAATGAATCTAGTCTACATGAACACTCCCCTCCAACATTAGAAATAGGAAAGCCCTTGGTCTCCCTTGTTGCAATGACTATCTTGGGTTGACTTAATACCTTCAAATTTTATGTCCATATTAAAAATCAGAGAGTTTTTGTTATGGTTAACCCTAGAATTAATTTAAACATTCTTGATGCAAAACAAGTTAAACATTTAGACCTCCATTTAGATAGTTGGGAAATCTTCTCGTTATGGCCATACTGTAAACATATTTAGTGTGAAGGTGTGGTACACAAGGTTGAAATTTCTATGGAAGACTATAGACTTTGTTGTAACCCTTGCAATGTTTCTGGCTAGGAAACTATGCCAAGGAATCCATTTTAATTTGATTTGATTTAGTTTACCTGTCTTAAGACAAAGTGTTTTGTTGATTTTATTTGAGGCTTTAATTACTAATATTTAATGCTTAAAGATCAGGATTCGAGGGAATAATTTTAATGTTTTAGACGATTAAAATCTTAATGAGTGAAAGAAGAATTAAGAACAAAAATGAAAGTAAAATAATGTATCTTTCTTGATAAATATTATTTTACCCTTCAAGCAGAAGAAGTTATTACAAAATGTGTATTTGGACTAAAAATATAAAATGAACATAAAGGAGCAATTATTTTCTATTCACAAGGCATAATATATTAAACATGGGTCCTATCAATAATCATAGTATCTCTGAGAAATATGTAGATTTAATGATTCCTTTGCAATTGTAATAGTAGTGAACGTATCAAATTATTACACCTGTAGTATCAGATACATTCAAGAATAAATTATGAATATGAAAATAACATAAGGAACAAGAATCACATGAATTGAAACATAGAAATGTAGAATCACTCAAAGCGTGCAAAATTTTATTAAAAGATATAGTCTTTTCCTGAGGTAAAAAGCTCCTTTACATAGAGTCTTTTCTATACTTTTATACAAATTAGATCATAACAACTTGTGGTTATTCGATCCTACTTCACATCTTTTCATATACAAAGTGATGTTTGACTCCTAAAAATAGGAGGATATAGATGAAAACGATTCAAATCATTGATTTTCTTCAACTCTTTTGATGACTCATTCAATTAGCTGTTGGATGAGAAGCTTCCAATTTTCACTTGATGGATAACTCAAGGAATTCATTTTCCTATATGCGATATCTAATTCAATGTACTTCTCATATGCAAGAGGACTTGAGAAAAGATTTTTGTTTTTCCAAAGTAAATAAAAATCATCTATGAGTAAATCCACAATAGCCTGCCCTCTCAAAGTATCATCAATTCCTTGAAATTTGTCTTCACTTTCTCTGATTATGAATAATTGTTTCCTGTAATTTTCAAAAGACAAAATCTTTCCTTTATTATCCCATGCTGAAGGAAACCCTATTTTAACCAACTTTTCAAAATTGTTGGTGAATGATTCAATGTTTCTTTTACCCATTATACATTTATTTTGAGTTTGCTATAGAAAATTTCTTTTTGTGAAAATATTTTCAGTCTCCATCACCATTTTGGTTTTGTATTTTACACCTTTACTCTTCATAAATTCTCAGGAAATAGAATTTAGGAACTTGATAATTATGGTAACAACTTGTGGCATGGTTCCTAACTCTTGGAATGCTCTCCTTATGACTTGATCTGCTTCATCTGTCAAAATGATTCCTTCATCAATTATTTTGAAGCAATCCCAGATTTTTCCAACCTCAGCAATGATTTCATCCCAGATAATATGTCAAGCTCTTATCATATATTGTTTACCAGATAATTTATTCTACATTTGTTCTATACCTGTTAACAAGTTTTCCTTCAACTTCTGATATTCTCCAATGATTTTATCTTTGTTCTTGATTTCTTAATTCTATGTTGATATTGTTTTCTTTAGTTTTTCAATTTCACCTCCTTTTAGATTTAGGTCTGCCAATGATTTTGATAATCCATGTATTGGGTTTGCTAACTTTTTCATATGTGAAGAAGAATATTATTTCTTCAAGATTTCAATCTACTTCTCATACGTTTCAATCTGGTCCTCCATTTGTATCGTTTTTTTAGGAGTTGTTCTTTTTCTTTTTGTATTACCTGTAATTCTGGAGTTTGAACATGATCAATTCCAGGAATATTGAGCCTTTTCTTCAATGCCTGGATTTATGTGTCCTTTGTTTTCATCAAAGCTTGCACTGATGTTGCATCCTTTGGATTTGCTCCTAGATCCATTACCCATTGTTCCAGTTCTTCCACTCTGATTTGTTTAGTTCTATTAGATAATTTTTCATGCTTTATCTAGGTGGATATTGGTGGCCACCCACCTATTCCAACTGGCTCAAAACAGTTTGTTGGCAACTTATTATTTTTAGTAGTTTCGAACTTCCAGGGCCATTTTGAGGGCTTAAACAAAGTTTTTTTTTGCAATGGGGCACCTTAATGATATCCAAAGGCTACAATTGAGCTCCCAAAATGAATATCCTCACCGATACCTTTCCAAAGAGATATCATGTGCCCCAAACGAATATTGTATGCCAAAGTTACGCCCCCGAGAAGTTGATACACCAAACTACCCAAAACAGGGTCCACAAAACTGTTGGCTTTTCATCTTCCGGGGTTAGTTTATTTATTTATTTTATTTATGTTAAAAAGGCCTTTGGAGCCTCATTGTAACAATCATATTCTTTTTAATGATAATAGCCTTCCATCACATATCTTCTCAGAGATAAGCTGCCACCATTCTAGCGAGTTCATTCACTATGTATTTTACAGTTCTGTACATTTCTGTCATTAATAGAAATTGTGTATCTCTCTGTTAATGGTTATATCTATGCTATAGCTCTATCATATTATTGAATATCTTATATATCTCTGTACATTTCTTTATTTTATCTTCTCTTTCATTTCATGCTGAAAATAATCCAGATCAGTGGTATTAGAGAAGGCTTCTCTTGATCGTTTTTAAATACATGTCCCTGACGAGGTCCGAGTATAGAAAGTTGGGTCTCAAGCTTGTCTCTCTTGAGTAAAATCGCTCTCGCATGCCCAAGAAACCATGCATGGAAGAAGAAGAAAAAATGACATAGCATAAGATCCTATTAATTTGTTGCTTGAGCAAGCTCTCATGCAACAAAGGGACGAAATGATGGAGAATTTTTCCCACATCCTTCAATGCTTGCCGATAACACCAGGTGCGTATTCATCAAGTGACCACTTTGGATCCACCTCTCCTTTCAAGGTACAAGTCAATTTTTATATTCTCGCATTTGAAGTTCAGATCGATGTAGATGCCCTAGAAAAATGGTTAAACCTGCTAGAAGGTTATTTCTCTATACACAATTTTCCGGACAGAGAAAATATCACCTTCGCACTCCTTAAGGCTCTCCCCCATGTCAAACATTGGTGATAAATTTACTGGGAGAAAAGTTCCACAGACGAGTTTGGAATATATGGGGCCGATCCCACTTGGGATTGTTTTGGTGATGTGATCAAGGAACAATATTACCCTGTTGGTAACTATGAAGACCAATGCATGAGATGGACCACACTGCAACAAGAGAGGGGACAAATAGTGCTAGAGTTCACAAATACTTTCCATACCTTGTGCACCAATCTAAGTATCAAAGAATTTGAGCGACATCTGGTTCTGAAATATCGTGGGGCTCTGCATAGGTACATCCAAACCAAAATGTATTTTCTGAACATCTCATCACTGGGAACTGCCTATCGATATGATGTCAAAATCAAGCAGAAATTTAGGCACCAGAAGAAACGGGAGTTCAGGTCTGCAAATCCGCAACAACCAAATCATGATAAATACGACCCTAACAAACAACCTCTTGAAAACCAATCCAATCCACATGAAAATAAGGGTAAGGGAAAGACGAAGAATCACACTGAAAAGTGGTGCGATTTCCACAAAATCCCCTAGCACAACACCGATGAATGTCGCTCAAAATATTCATTGGTGGATGCTATCAAAGAGAAAGAGTCGAACCCATATTCATAAAATAATGTGAGAAGACATATCATCGATGCAGACCCCATTGCTACTGTCACGACTGCAACAATTCAACCAGAAGAACCAACGGATCCCGAAGAGGGGGAACATCTCTTCCATTCATAGATGTGGGTGAAAGGGACCTTGTTGCATTTCATTGTTGATAGTGGAAGCCTGGAGAACCTCATCTCAATATAGGTCGTCAAATATTTGGGATCATCGACAACACCACACCCACAACCATACAACATCGGGTGACTTCACCAGGGATGAGATCTTTGTGTTAGCCAACAGTGTCGCCTCTCCTATGGCATCCAACCCTTCAAGGATGAAGTATTGTGTGATGTTTCCCCTCTTCATGTATGTGATCTTCTTTTGGGCCAACCATATATGTGGAAACATCATGCTTTTTATGAGTCTCTACCTCGTAGTGTCATTGTTACTCTGGGGGGTCATCTCTACAAGATACCAGAGGTAGTTCCGACTACTGTCTCACTAAAAAAGTGTCGTAAGATA
Organism: Picea engelmannii; assembly: GCA_009831015.1. Taxonomy (NCBI): domain Eukaryota; kingdom Viridiplantae; phylum Streptophyta; class Pinopsida; order Pinales; family Pinaceae; genus Picea; species Picea engelmannii. The sequence goes on from ML792954.1 coordinate 124,566, forward strand.
ATATCTCATACAACCAAATTTAGCCTCTTCAAAATATGTTCAAAAGGTGAACATAAGGACACTGCAACCATTTCAACCTTGGCCCAAGACCTTTCTATCCAGTAGGAGCAGATTGGAGAAGAGACAGAAGATATTGTTTCTTCACATACAAGGGTTCCTACAAACTTCCTAGTCAAGCCAAGATACAACAAGTTGGTTGAACAGATTCAACCCTGCCAGCAACAGGTTTGTGATAGCCTTCCACAAACCAAGTGACACAACTTCTCCATCAAGGCAAGTAGCTCACTAAGATTCAGATTCAACAAACACTTTCCCCTCTCCCCTGGGAACTCAACGCAATGGACACCATTGATTCCTAAGGAGGGAGGATTGATCCAGATGGATATCGATGGCCACCCACCTATTCCAACTGGCTCAAAACAGTTTGTTAGCAACTTATTATTTTTAGCAGTTATGAACTTCCGAGGCCATTTTGAGTGCCTAAACGAAGTTTTTTCATGATAGGGCACCTCAATGATAGTCCAAGGCTATAATTTAGCCCCCAAAATGAAGATCCTCATCGATACCTTTCCAACGAGCTATCATGTGCCCAAAATGAAGATCGTATTCCAAAGTTACACCCCTCAGAAGTTGATACACCAAACTACCCAAAATGGGGTCCACAAAACTGTTGGCTTTTCATCTTCCAGGGTTAGTGTTTTTTATTTTATTTATGTTAAAAAGGCCTTTGGAGCCCCATTTTAATAATCATATTCTTGCGAATGAGCATAGCCATCACATCTCTTCTCAGAGATAAGTTGCCACCATTCTAGCAAGTTCATTCACTCTATATTTTACAGTTCTGTACATTTGGCTCATTAATAGAAATTGTGTTTTACCTTATCTTTTTGTTTATTGTTGTATCTCTGCTATAGCTCTGTCATATTATTGGATATCTGATATATCTCTATACATTCCTTTATTATATCTCCGCTCTCATTTCGTGTCGAAAATAATTTGGATCAATGCTTGAGATGATTTTTTATCTTTTCATTTATGGTTTGGAGCTTTTTAATTCCAAGAGTCGCTATCATCACATCTCCCTTTAACATCTCTCCAGTTTGTCTATGCAGATCCATTTTATCCAGTGGGTGAAATGCATTAAGATCAATATATGTATTTTTTACTTTCTTTTTCTCTTTTGCTTCCATCACTGCTAAATTCAATCTACCCTTTTCATAATCCACAACATATAACATTATGATATGAGATGTCTATTGGTCAAATATATTAGAAAGAATTTTTTGTTTAATATTTGCACCCATTCTCTTGGTAGCCATGAACTGATGAACATGATAAATCCGCTTTGAATGATTTGTATCCAATGACTCCTTTCCACTTTGGCTTTCTGAACGGTGAGTATTTGTTGATGATGAAACTTCAACAATTACAGTAGGTTCTTTTATAACTGGTCCTAATTCTTCTTGTGACCTTTGATCTTCATCTTCATTTGGTACCTTTGTCTTTTTCCTTATTTCTGATCTTCTTCTTTTATTTCTGACACTTTTGAAACTAATCATGTAGTATTTCTTTTGTATATCTTCTCAAATTTCTTAGGGGTCTCTATTATTGGATATTTTGAAGGTTTCTCTAGAAATTTCCCTTGGATTTGCAAAATATTTTTCACATCTTCCCAGTTGTCCTGGTTTGCTAGCGGCTCCAATTGTGCTTTTTGTGGATGCTAATAAGAAACTTGTCCATTTGCAATCCTTTTTGAAGAAATTATAGCATGAGGATCATAGATCCATGTCTCTCCTTTTTGGAATCCCATGTTCTGGAGAAGTTTTTATGCTACATGCAAAGATGGTCTAGTTTTTACAATAAAAGGACCCGCCTCCTTTTTCAATTTAAAACTTGATTTGTACTTTATTGATACAAAATGGATATAATTAGAGTATAATATCCGCCTAATAAATTCTAATGCAAATATTTTGGGAGTCAAGAAAGTAGGTAAAAGGAAAGGTTGAAGTTTAGAACCATATACTCTAATTTATGTGTAATTTAAAAAAAAAATGTACCAGCCTCCTACTCTCTTATCAAGAATCAACCATAACAATATCTTACATTTTGGAAAGACTCTAAGAGGAATCTCATCATGTATAATATCATAATCCTTTGACATAAAATGGTTAACATATTATGCCAATCCAACATTTTGAATCTTTTTCCTAACTAGAGAAGTTCAATGAATGACTGAAACTGCATTACCAATTTCATCTTCGATTTTCAATTCAAGATGTGAAAAGTTAATAGCTTGGGAAAACAAAAAGAGATGGACTAGGTAGGATTGGTATTTAAAATTTTTGAGAGTTTCAAACTCTAACAGTTGATGATGGATCTTATCAGCTAAACATTGAGTGTAGTTGAATTTAGTTAAGGGTTTCACTATAGATGGACAAATTTACACCATGCACCCTAAACAAATTCGTCAACAACCCGGTCGTTGCCTTTCCTTAAAATTAAAGATATCATTGAAATTATATGTCTTGATATTTTAGGAAATAAGCTAGCTTTAAGAGTAACATTGTCTGCAGGAACGTCAAGATTTTGGCATAAATAAGATGATAAAAGAGTAACCCTATCTTGAGAATTTAAATCTCTGAAACATTTGGCTTATATGGTTTCATCCAACATTTCACTTTCAGGGTTGAAAGGCCATCTTAACATCTTAGAAATTCACTGGGAATTTATCTCGATATGCACATACCCACCTTTAGTAACAACTCTCTTAGAAGGAATGTAATTTAAAGCGTACCAGAACAAAAAATTGGGAAATTCATACACTTGGGGCACTAGGAATTTTTCCAAATCAAACTCCCAAGCGTGGTAATGGTCAACTAAATACCTAAAGTTTTGGATTGCTAGCTAGTGTATTTCAAATGGGTCAAATGATAGAACTGGGTCAAAAACATCCTTGTCTCTTTTAACTAAGTCTTCTTCCTCAAAAATTAATGGCTTTTAGCTTTAGTTGACTTCGATGATTCCATTTAAACAATGAAAAGTTGGGAAAGAAAAAATATTTTGAATTACCTAGGGGGGTTTTGATTCAAAATATACTTGAGTTGAAATGACAGATTACACTGGTACATTGAAATACGATACCGACTTAAAACTCTCGTAAAACAAACATTAACCATTGAAACTTCCCTTTTAACATTTAAGAATTAAACTCAAATACATGGGAGTTTTAATTGGTGAAGAATAATTAAATTTAAATACAAAAAAATACAAAATGTCACTTCACCTTTTTCCCACTTGGTTACATCGCCTGCATGCATCGATCCATCGTTAATTGTGCGGGGGAGGGGGGGAGAATTCATAATCGTACGACACATCATTTGAGTTCAGACCAAGGTTAAGTTTCACATCCCCCCCTTTTGTTAAATTTTGAGCAT
>ML792954.1:128258-169079 GCA_009831015.1 Picea engelmannii
TAATATGGCCGATAAAACCTATTGTTAATAAAAATAATAAAAGGTTTAAAACAAATAAACTAATTAATTAACTTAACTAATACATTTAAATTAAACTAAACTAACTAATCAACCCCTAATTAAAATTTATTGATTTTTTTTTTTCTATATTTTATAGAAAATTTAGAAAATGTTACAACATTTGGCTCCATCTAGGGATCGTGTCTCCCAACGAGGGACTAAAGAACTACAAACCATGTGCCTTTATTGGGTTATGGAGTCATTATTTTGGAAGAAAACCAATTAAACACTCCTAGTTAAAATTAATTTCTCTTTTAAACAAAAGTAAAACCTTTTCTTCCCATTTGTGTGATTAATCTATAATTGAAGAGACTGAACCACTAATAATTTTAGAATTTAACATGTTTTTATAGAGAAGGACCAGAAAAGGATAAAAATGTTTTCTCTCATTCAAATTTACTCAAAAACTATTTCCTCAAAGCAGGCTTGCACAGTTTCCTCAAAGCAGGCTTGCACACATTTGCGCGGGCCAACATAGCTCTAAATGAAAAAATTATGTGGTCTGTGCAGATGTATCCATAGGAACCTAGGCTGATGCAGAAATGATGCATTAATGCAGTTGGTCGGGCTTCAATCACTTCCAGATTGAGGTGTACTAAGACAAGACACCCACATCATCCCAAAATATAGCTTTGGGGATATTGAAGGGATGTGTGGTTGATCCGTAAATGGTAGGCCTATGGCTGATCTGTCTCACCAACACGGATACTTCTGTGGAATAGAACAATTATAGCCTCAAATATTTGTATTATGGGAAATTATCGACTAATCAAGCCACAAGTCGAGTTGAAAACAAATGAGTTGGAAAGATGCGGCAAGTTGAGTTGAAGGTAATGCAAGTCGACCTAGTCAAATTGATCCAAGTTGGATTTACCCAAGTCGAATTTACCCAAGTCAAATTTACCCAAGTCATATTTACCCAAGTCGGGTCGACCAAGGAATTTCTGTCGGTCGAATGAGGAAGGGAAATTGACAAAAAATATGGGGGAGGAGTAATTCGGTGGAACAAGTCGACCAAGTTGTCCAAACGACTATCTAGAGGGAGAATTTACTCTTCAACAACCAATACATTTACTGTGGAGAATATACCACTCCAAAACAATTTTAAAATGTTTGGGGAGTGATTTTGGAACCCCACAATCAATAAAAATGCCAAGGGGCAATTTATACATTCCACAACAAGAAAACGAATGTCCAGAAGTTTGAAAATTTGGTTAGGTAAGTTAAAATTCACCTAGGTTATTTTGATTTCTCCTAGGAAACAAAAGAATGCTATGTACATTCAGTGGGGAAAATAAAAACACCCAACAATGATGAATTACATGCGTAGTTGGTACAAGATGAAAATTTACTTCAACAATGTATGCAGAGAGAACTACAACTCATAACAAAAGGACCCAAAGAAAAAAAATGAATTAACTCACATATATGAACATTTAAATGGGTTTATTTTGTTATGCTTGGGAGAAAATTACAAAGGAGTGAGTGATACACAAAATATGTGCATTTTTACTCAGTGACATTATAAAATTGTAGAGGCCAAGGTTTAGGGACACCTTCGCTTAGAGTGAACAAGCGCATTAACTCCTTCGTCCACCCAACTTTAAGTAGGTTGCCTTTTTCAAGCTCTAACTCATGTTACTTTCATTTTGTATTTCTCCTTGCATCTTCCCCCTTTTCCTCTTTGTTGCTTCTCTCATTACGTTTAATGGGATTCTCTTGGAAGGACAACCATCACAACTATTCATTTAATCTTCCCATTGTGCCAGAAGACCAGAATAAATGAAATAAAACTAAAACATGTTTATTTAAAACATTTACAAACATTTTCCAAGATCCAATTTGGATCACACCCCATTTGAAGGACTTTGGTCCCCAAAAGCTGAACCATTAAGGAGACAGAAGCACACGGTTTCCATTTGCCTCTGCATATCCACCATTCCATTTCCGATGAAGGAAGCTTGTTTTCTTCTTGTCTTCCCTTGTTTCACTGCTACAGGATTTGTTCTCTCTCTCTCTCTCTCTCTCTCTCTCTCTCTCTCTCTCTCTCTCTCTCTCTCTCTCTCGATATGATTTTATGAGGTATGCCTTGCCACCCTTGATCAAGCGATCCTTATTCTCCCTCCCGTAGAAGGTATCATCCCTATCCCACAAGTAGGGATACCCAACATCAATCTATAGGCGTCCAATGGTCCAACTTTACATTCTACGTCATCAACATAGATGACACTAATGGGAAACTTTATTTAACATTTTCAAGTGATTCTCATAACAATTTTCGCTTGCAACCATACTAGTGAACTTGGATTCACTAGATCTTTTCTTTCTAGACCAAGCTCATCAACTAATGATTCAAAAACCAGATTACATTGAGAACCACTATCAAAGAAGAAATTTACCTTTCGGTTCTTCAATTGAACTTTGATTCAGAATAGCACATTTTTATCTCCGCTCTCCCTTGGCCACTGCAATGTGGTGCAAAATACATCTTCGTCCAGATCAAATGTGCTTTCTATTGATTCTTATTTTGTCTCAGTATCTACCTTTGCTTTCCCCTTGGACTTTAGCCACTTTGGATGCAATTCTAGATGAAGTTTCCAACACTTCTCTTCTGTGTGTCCATTTACATTGCAATGTTTGCAATGTATATTAGGATTCGTCCTTTCCTCAACTATGGTTGCTATATTGTTATCTCTTTTCTTGCAGGTCTCTTCTTGGCCCATGTGTTGTTGTCTTTTCCTAGAGTCTAACTCAATGTAGAGAGCCTTCTTGTTGTTGAAATATTGAGAGGGGGCGAGGGTGAATCAATATGAACACATTTTACCATTTTCAATCACAATATATATAAACTTCAACTTTATCAACAATATTCAATATATTATCACTTATGCATTCAATATATCATTGCATCATAAATAATATCATTCATCTGTGCATAATAAAAAACCACAGATACACAATACATCAGAATTATGTGGAAACCAAAATGGGAGAAACCACATAATGATTTCTTATATATATCAAGAATCCATTCATAAGAAGCATCAACTTCCCAATTGTCCAACACCAACTGGAAGGAAGCTCCAACCCCCTATTTACAGGCTCTAACCAAAAGGAAGCTAAAAATCCCTGAATACTCCAGCTTCAACTGGAAGGAGGATCCACCCCCCTAGTTCACATGCTCCAACCTGAAAGAAGCTCCAACTCCGTATTCTTTGGATCCAACAAGAAGGAGGCTATGACCCCCTGAGTTACAATCTCCAACCCACTAATCAACCTGTAACTGCCACTACCATTGACCAACCTATCATTATCACTGATATACAATCATCAACCAACTATAACCAGGTCCACTCAAATGGATACCAAAACCATCACCATACCATGTACCAGAACTTGTACCATACCATGTACATCAACCATGTACCAGAACCTATACCATACCATTTACATCAACCATTTAATATGAGATTTTCCTCATCCATATACCATATCACTCATGATATGTCTCAATTATGCCATACACCATATACAATAAGATATCATTAATGAAGTGCCTCAAGCATGTGATAAAATCACCATGACATATACCAAACCATATACCAATATAGCCAAGTTATGCTTCTAATCAATGTACCATGACATCAATATGTTTCTCAACATGTACTAACATCACCAAGACACGCCTCAAGAATGTATCACAACATCCAATGCATGTACCTCAAACATGTGCCATATCCTCATCAATAAGTGCCTCAAACATGCATCAATATCACCAAGAAATGTACCTCATACATGTACCAAAAATATTTCTCACACCATTCACATAATATGTTCATCAAACATGTACCAATGTCTCAACAAGATACCAAAGACATGCCTCAAGCATGTACCAATACATCACCAAACATGTACCAAGGTATGTACCTCAAACATGTGCCACATCACTCATGATATTCCTAAAGAATATACCATACAACAAACCATATGCCAAGTATCCAATATGTTCCTCAAGGCATATACCAAAGATCACAAATAAATTCCTTAAGCATGTGCTGAAATTTCAAAGATGAAAGCCTAAAAAAAACATAGAATAATGTACCTTTACATTATGTAGAACCTGGACCTGTGTTACATCTCAAACCATACCTTCCTGGGCATCAACAACCTGGTACAAGCATTCTCCCTCAGATCTATCTTAGCCTTGCGGGACCAATATTAGTATCACCCGGGGCATCATGTGACAAGGGTCATACAACCCATGGGGGTTCCTTGTGAGACACCAGTAGCTTGACCCGCTGGGGTCATCCAAATTAGGGTTTATCAGAAAACCCTCGCTATACTCAACAATACCAAAACTTTCACACTCCTTACTCTTTCAATGCCTTAGATTTACCGTTTCAGATTCTCCAATATATCACTTGATCACTAGAAGACATTCAATAAACATGTGTATGTGAGTGTACTTATGAGAGGATTCTTGTTGTATATTTATACTTTACCAGATGACTTATTTCCTTAACTTTAAGGGCAACCTGTGCTTTCTTGTTAGAACGACTTTACCCTTTAATTAATGATTTGTAACTGCTTAGGGGCTTCTTAACCATTCTTTGGGGCTTCCAAATTCATGACCTTGTAACTCCTCAACTGTGAAGAACTATGTGACATACTACCTACCATTGGAAACATAATGATGATGACTATCCATATATGGTTGTGTTACCTGCATTTACATTGTCCTTCATGTCCTTATTTCTCAAACAAATTTGGGATTCTTGACCACACCTTTGGGGATTCTTGTAGACTTCTTCAAATGCACCCATCACATATGTTGAAATCAATGACAACTACTACTATTGACATCAATGAAAACCAACTATTTAACAACATCAATGATAACCAACTATCCAACACTTTCTTGCATCATCTATTCTTTTCACACCTTGAAGTTGCAACTATATTCGAATATGGATGAAAATTCCTCCAAGGTACTTCATCACCACCCCTAGATATTTGAGAGAAACACCCAACTTGATGATCTGCCTCTTGAACTCAGAAGTGTATTCTTTCACTCCTTGTCCCTGTTCTTGCCAAAGGTACTACCACTTCATTAGTCATTCCTCTTTATATCCTATGGGATGGAATTGTGACTTGAGTGATGCCTTGAAGTCCTCCCATTTAATCACCATGGGATTCTTTCCTATACTTAGTGCACCCACATTACTCTCCCACCACAACATAGCATGTCCAATCATATTCAAGTGGGAAAAGGAGATATTTTGTGTTTCTTGGATTTGATAACGGCCAAAGTAAACTTCCAATTTTTTCAACTAACTATCCAAGGCTTCAACATTAGTTTGTCCATTAAACATGGGTATTTCAATATTCACTTCAACCTTGAAAGGAACACAGGAAGATGAAGGAAAATGGTTGTCATTACTCGATTTTCCAAGCGTCTCTCTCTTGGAACCTTCCGGGCCAATCGTGTGTTCTTCGTTCTCAGTCTCTGCTGAGTGTGCTTCCTTACCCTTCCTTACTAGCAACTATGTCACCAACTCAGTCAATGTAGCAATGATTTTCTCCAATCGGGCCATTCTGAACTTTGGATCTTCCCTATCATCTTCTTCACAATGATGCCCCACCATTAAAGGTATTTTTCTTATGTGTAGGCCTGGAAACAATGTTTTTCCATTGTTTTGGTACTCGTTGCGAGTGTTTACCATGCAAGTGTTCTCCAAGTCTTAAGAACCTACTTTGATACCATATGATCCATAAATGGTAGGCCTATGGCATATCCATCTCACCAACATGGATAATTATAAAGAATACAACAATTATAACCTCAACTATTCGGATTACGAGAAATTCTCAACCAATCAAGCCACAAATCAAGACAAAAAAAATGAGTTGGAAAGATACGACAAGTCAGGTTGGAGGTAATGCAAGTTGACCAAGTCGAATTAGTCCAAGTCAGACTTACCCAAGTTGGGTCGACCAAGGGATGTCTTTCGGGTGAATGAGGAAGGGAACTCAAAAACAAATGTGGGGGTGGAGTAACCCGGTGGAATAAGTCAACCAAACTTTCCAAATGATTTTCTAGAGGGTGAATTTACTCCTCAATATCCAATACACTTATTAGGGTGAATTTACCACTCCATGACAATTTTAAAATGTTTGGGGGGAAGTTTGGAACGCCACTTTCAATAAAAATTCCTAGGGGCAATTTTTACATCCCATGGCAAGGAAAAAAATGTCCATAAGTATGAAAATTTGGTTAGGTAAGTTAAAATTATCCCAAGTAATTTTGAAATCACCCAGGCAGAAAAATAATGCTATGTACAATTAGTGGGGAAAACAAAAATCCCCAACAATGATGAATTACATGCGTGAGTGCTATAGGATGAAAGTTTACTTCAACAACGTATGCATAGAGCACCACAACTCATAACAAAAGGAACTAGAGAACAAAATGCATTAACTCATAGATATCAACATTTAGATGGTTTTATTTTATTATTCTCAGGAGAAAATTACAAAGGGGTGAGCGATACACAGACTCTGTGTATTGTTACTCATTGACATTACAAAATTGCAAAGGCCAAGGCTTAGAGACACCTTTGCTTAGAGTGAATAGAACATTAACTCCTTCGTCCACCCAACTTCAAGTAGGATTCCTTCTTCAAGCTCTTATTTTTTTTACTGTCATTCCCTATTTCTCCATGCACCTTCCCCCTTGTCCTCTTCGTTGTTTCTCTCATTACTTTTAATGGGATTCTATTGGAAGGCCAACAACCACAACTGTTCGTTTCACCTTCCCATTGTTCCAGAAGACCAAAATAAATGAAATAAAACAAAATCATGCTTATTTACAACATTTACAAACATTTGCCAAGATCCAATTCATATTAGTGGTACCTCCAAAGGACCCCCATTCACATTATGAGAAAGTTATGAAAAAGCTTGTATTGGTCCTATAAATACATGCCCAAGGTATGCAAACAAAGAGAATAATTTTGAGTATTGTTATGCTATTCATTTGATTTTAGAGAAGCCATATTTCTCTTAGAGCTATTTAAGCATTGATAACTAGTGTTACCCTTCTCACCTCTTGAGAAGTTTAACCATCAAGTATTCACCATTGTAATTCCATTGTTAGAAGAAGATATCTTTATATTTGGGGGACTCAAGAGCCCTCCCAAGGAGGAATATGGGACTCATAAGTTCCCATACTTCTCCTAGGTGTTATCAATTTGAATATCAATCCTATTGGTAGCTATTACTTGTGTCACTTTTGTGTTTCCATTTGAATTATATGCATGTTTAGTTTAGTTTTATTTTCTTGTCATTTGTTTTTCTATTTTCTCTATGTTTGATCCACTAATCAACTATCTCTTTTTTGTATTGTCTTGTTGGTCTAACAAGGAAACTAAGTGCATTTGTTTTGTTCACCTAAGTGGCTAAAAAAACATAATAGATTGGCGACCATACTAGGGAATTGGATGCAACTAAGTCCATTGCTTTTGCTCACCCAAGTGGCTAAACAAGCATAACAAATTGGTGACCATACTAGGGAATTGGATGCAACTAAGTGCATTGTTTTTGCTCACCCAAGTGGCTAAATAGGCATAAAACATTGGAGACCATAGTGGGGAATTGGATCAAATTCCTCCCTAATTAGGCCATTAGAGCTTTATTTCTCATAAATTTGTGTTTGCAAGGGTCAACACTGGTCAAATCTGGTCCAGACCAACTCTCAGATGCAAAACTTGAGCCTCTAATCAGGATAACTCAATTCAAATTTTTCGTTCTTTCCGCTTCAATGTGTTTGCACGGGTTCAGGAAAATATATGCGCAGAGATACACATTTTCCCTATTTACTTTTCGCGCAGACTGCGCACTATACACAACTATTAGAACTAACAACCACATATAGGTCCTCTTAACATCTTATAAATTGACTGGGAATTTATCTCGATATGAACATACCCACTTTTAGTAACAACTCTCTTAGAAGGAATGTAATTTAAAACACACCAGAAGAAAAGTTTGGGAAATTCATACACTTGGGGCACTAGGAATTTTTCCAAATCAAACTCCCAAGCTTGGTAATGGTCAACTAAATACCTAAAGTTTTGGATTGCTAGCTAGTGTATTTCAAATGGGTCAAATGATAGAACTAGTTCAAAAACATCTTTGTCTCTATCATCTAAGTCTTCTTCCTCAACAATTAACTATTTTTTAGCTTTATTTGACTTCGATGATTCCATTTAAACAATGAAAAGCTGGGAAAGAAAAAAGATTTTGAATTGCCTAGGGGGGATTTGCTTCAGAATATCCTCGAGCTGAAATGACATATTACACTGGTACATTGAACTACGATATCGAATTAAAACTCTCGTAAAACAAGCATTAACCATTGAAACCAATTTGTAGTCTAAGTTGATATCTCATGGATAGGCATCCAAACAAATTTCGGTTATCATTTCTCATTGAAACTTACAATTTGTGAAATAGGAAACTGAAATTTTCTAAATCAAGTGTTCCTACACCATAAGGTAGGGGGATACCCATGAAGGGTCAAAGGCAAAGGTTTGGTTGTTCTGTGCATGCCTCCTTGAGTTGCTTGACTCTTGGAAAGCATCCAACCAGTGACCCATTTCTTAGGATGAAAATCTAAATTCCACACTTGATCGAGGTAGCTTAGTTTCCAAATCTAGGTTTTTTCCACCGAGGTGGTGATTGTGGGATGCAATCACATCTCAATCAAATTTTGAACGTCTATTGGGAAATATCACCAATACTTTTGTGATATGACCCCTTCACCCCTCATTATAACTGATTGTTTATACCTTCACTAGTTCCTCTTTTGGTGGGTTCATGCCCCATTGTTGAGTTCATTTGGAAGGCTCGATGCTATTTTAAGAGGAAGGACAATACATCTTTTAGAACACATGCAATTTATTTTGTTCCTCCACGTCGAAAAAACCCAAACCACCCTACTTCTTTGCTTGTATTAGTTGTTTTATGTATGATATCCACTATTGATTACATGCAACTATGAATTACATTGTTGAGATAGTCCAAAAAAAATATTAAAAACACTTTTTCATTTATTTCTCTCATCACAAATCACACACATTCCTAGCAAGTCTAGAATCATAAGGGAACCAAAAAATCCCTGTCGATCTAGACGCTTGCATAACCTCCCTCCAATATTGGGAGGTGTCACCAATTTGGCTGACACATCAACTCAACCATCTCATACACCATTGAGTGCAACCATTTTATGATCATCTTTTCTTGGTTCCACCTTTCTTGGCACCAATTTCCCAAATAACCTACCCACTAGTCCTCCATAACAAGGAGGTAGAGCTCAACCTTCCTCACAAGGTACAAGTTCTCAACCTTCCTCACAAGGAGCTACCTCTCAAACACCACACACCATGGATGGAACACCTCCTACCATGCCATACTTGACATCTCTAAACATCCCATATTTGACCAAATTAACAAATGACCCAATATTACATGATCTTACTTAGCCTAACATGCCCACCACATTACCTTTTGATATCCCAAAGTTTGAAGGGAAATAGAGTGAGGACCCAACCAATCACATTATTTCCTTTGAACTATGGTGCTCTTCCAATAATATCATGGACAATTCCATTCATTTGATATTGTTCCAAAGAACACTCATTGGTCCATTTTCCAAGTGGCATGTGGATGAGAAGTCAGGGTCCCATACAACCTTCAAATCACTAGTGAAAGTATTCTTATATTTATTTCAATTTTCTATCCGTCATGACACTATTTTGGAGATTCTCTCTGAATTTAAAAAAAACATAGTCATCCACATCGTTGATCATATTCATGAATGGCATCAGAGAAGAAGCATTTGCAAGGCAGATACCACCCCACAACAATGATTAGACTAGTTTCCTAAGTCCCTAGTCCCGATCATATCCAAATATGTGGCTACTACTTTGCCTCAATCCAAATAATAATCCATATCAAAATCTCAACAATTTTACCTTATTTACTCCCAATCGAGGTACCTCTAGTATGTACTACCAAACGCTCTCAATCCTCTTCCTTTTGGTCAAGATAAACCAGGAGCATCTCACACTGCATATGGATTGATCAGGTCCATGGCCCATTTTAACCCACATGCTCAATCGATACCCATGTTTGGGGCCAATCAATATCACCATCCTTATGGAGGAAACCCATATTATCATTCCCCCACCCCACCCCCCTAAATTTCATGGTCCCTCCTACCCCCATGATGGGAGGAAACATACCTACGCCACCAACAAACTTGATGCAAACCCCACTTCCAGGTCCATTTCCTACCACTACATACACTGCCAATAATGGAAGTGGAACATCCACCTCATACAATCAATATGGAAACCCCCTCAAGGTAATCCATACTACCCTTTTCCTGGTCCCCCTCGTCCCATTCCCCGAGCACATGGATAGAAATAGAAAGGTGTGAATTTTATTCAACCCTCTCCCATTCAATAGGTTCAATCCTTTGAACAATTGAATATGACAAACCCTCCTAATCAATCCAACAATAACAAGAAGAAGGGTAAGAATAAAAATAACAACAACCAAAGACAAGGGGGAAACCCCCCAAAAAAAAACCCCCCAACATGAGGTAACCATAATAATGGTAACCAAAATCCCCAAGGGGGAAATAATAATTCCCAACCACGTCAAGTGAAAAACAACAATATTAGAACCAATTTCCCATGCACACTGTGTGGGGAGTATGGAAATTATACCCACCACTACCCTTAAATCATTGATTACAAGAGGATGAAAGAAACCATGAACACCCAAATACCCCCTGCACCATAACCTCCCCCGCAGATACTGCAAAATTATCTTCCACCCCATATACTATCGATATTACATAACCTGATTCCCCATCAAAAAATCATCAATACTCAATCGGAGGCTACCCCTCACCCCTACAAATGGGATAGTACCCAAATAAGGATAAAACAAACCTGGAAACTCTACATACTGCAACATCGTCCTCACCACTGAAGAGGAAATACTGTTACAAACTTGCATCCATCAGTACGGTATGCCTCCCCACTCAAATACGAACACATGGGACTCACCCCAATTACTAGTAGAATAAACTCTGACAATACCTCATCTTAGCAGATAATAAACCACCCGAGTACCCTATGCACCTCTGCGTCAGAATGTACACAACCCCCATGCTAGGGAAACACACAAATATAGCCTAATTAATGATTTTTCTCAATCCCTAACTGCCATGTCTGTTTGAGAGGTTCTCCAAACATTCGCTTCAAAGTGAAAGGTCTTGCTCTCACAATTGGGGGCAGTCGACCCATCAAACACTCATTTTATCACTTTTTATTTGGATAATGAAAAACCATGCTTTCCCTCGTTGGTCTCTTTCCAAATCCTAGTCAAAATACAAAACATAACAATACACCAATGTATCATAGACGAAGGGTAATCTACATGTATTATGTCCAAAATTATATGGAAACAACTTGGATCAACCAAGCTCATCTCTTTGGCCATTACTCTTTGATCATACAATGGCCACCCTACAAAACCTGAAGGCCTCTACCAAAACATTCTAGTCGAACTGGGGGGGGGAATAATTCTCATTGATATCGAAGTCATTGATTCCCAATTGGAATACAACATCCTCTTTGGACGAATGTCATGAAAGTCATTTCCTCCTTCTCATTTGGCACCATTCTCTTCCCTTACAATGGGAAGATAGTCACCATCAACCAATTAACATACCATGAACCCAATCAGTCGAGGAACATGGAAAACATCCTCCCTCTCATATGAGCTAGATATGAACTTTCACCAGTCATTGATGTCAGGTCAGGAATATTTCAAGACCCATCATCAATGGAATCTTATCAGGGAATTCCACCTCGCCTCCCTACCACAAGTTCAACTGAAGTTTTCATAGTCTCTTCATATGGAATTGATATCGACGAGGAACATACCACTCAGTAACACACACACCTCAACCTACTTCATAAAAATCCACATCGCCACCCATTCAAGAAAATCCATGAATGATTAGGAAAATTCCTATTTGGAAAATGGTCCCTCGGGACATAACCCAAATACCATTCTTTTACCCACCATTAGGGGTCTTAGTGTATCAAGTCGTTGCTACTCTCACCTTGCAAAACATGGTGATCACTATCCCAATTTCATATCTTGACCCACCATCTATGGTACCATTCCCATCCATTCCACCTCAATAAGAGGTCTTTCCCAACAACCCATGGTTCAAACACCATCTCTTTCCACTGTTCACACAGTTGGGGACAACACTACCAACAAAAAGGGAACCAAGAAGAAAAAGGAGTCCACCCTCCCCTCCCAACCTCAGATCCAACCACCATGTGCACTTTGTGCAACAGTTGGACACCCTACCAATTTCTACCCTACCTTACCAGAATTACACAATGTAATTCAACTTCCAAAAGTAGAGACATTACTTCCTACCCTATTAGTTGCATCCACAACCGAAAAACCTTCTTCATTTAGAAACAAATTTTTCCATACCAAATTTGCATGTGCCATATGTTCACAATATGGCCATTATACTCATCATTGTCCAGCTCTCCCTCAATTTTAGGAAATTTTAGCAGTAGTGCGACACACATCATTGTCAGATCCCTCTCAAGCTCCCTCGAATGTCGCTAACATTAATGACATACATTATATATCCATGTTAGTAAATGACAGGAT
Source organism: Picea engelmannii (assembly GCA_009831015.1). Lineage (NCBI taxonomy): Eukaryota > Viridiplantae > Streptophyta > Pinopsida > Pinales > Pinaceae > Picea > Picea engelmannii. The sequence goes on from ML792954.1 coordinate 141,096, forward strand.
GAGATGCCCTTGTGTGTTGTGCCACCAAATGGACCATTTTACATACATGTTCCCCATCATTATTGAATATTGGAGTTGTCGTATGACTACCCTTCAAAATATTCGAACATCCCTTCAAGCCTTCCTTCCTAAACACCAAACTTCTTTACCCCCTCAAGGTAACCCCATTGTCCCATTGGCAGAGAAATAACACATACCTTTGGCCCCACCAACCATACGTATATCACAATGGTTATAAGAATTTCCATTGAACCCACCTGATTCTCCTGTAAGTCTTGTCCATGATATTCTATCATACATGATCCACAAACATGTATGGATATATGGTGAATTTTATCCAGTGAAGACCCTCCACCTCCTCCCACTGGTCCACTTACCATGACAGAAAATGATGACCACCCATCTACATCTTCTGTGCCTTCCATAGATGTCAACATCATCACTAACTTATACCATATGTTCGATGCCACTATGTCCCACTCGCCTTCTCAAACCTCTGACGATCCATTATTTTCATACATGTTCCAATCGAATGAAGATATATTAGAGGCCATGACAACATTATATTTTCCATAGGATGTCATGCATCACCTATCTTTCTTCTTAATACAAGAAGCATTTCAACCCCGCATGGAAAATCATGTCTACATGATTGAGACCAAATATTTAACCCCCCCCCCCCCTCGAACATGTGGATTGGTTGAAGAACCCAATCCCCGTACCTGATGCTTTTGAAGAAGGGAACATGGCCAACATCTCTTCTACCATCAAAATTGACATCTCACTCAAACCTAGCATAGTCGAAGAAATCACCATCAACACTACATGTTCTCTTGAAGATATCACAACTTACAAATCCTTCTTTCAAGAGTTCTGAGACGTTTTTGCATGGTCATACATAGAAATTCCTATATTAGATCCAACCATTGTTGAACATCATATTGAAACATTACCCGATGTTTCCCTCGTTCATTAAAATAAATTACCTTTACACCCTTCAAAGGCCATGGCTATCAAAGCCAATATTGATAAGTTACATTATGTTGGGTTCCTCTACCCCATTGAATACACGTCTTGGGTCTCAAATCCTGTCCCCTTCAATAGAAAACATGGAAATATTTAGGTATGCACCGATTTATAAGACCTTAATCAATCCTTTCCCAAGGACAACTTCCCAATACCCTTCATTGATCAGTTCATCGACGCTTGTGTCGAACATGACGTCCTTTCATTAATGGATGAATTCTCTGGCTACAATCAAATTCAAATCCACTATGCAAATGAATACAAAACTACATTCACTACCCCATGGGGCACCTTCGCCTATCGCATCATACCATTTGGGATCAAGAATGCAGGTGCCTCTTTTCAACGAGAAATGACATATGATTTTCATGATCTTTCCCACATAATCCTATCTTACTTGGGCAATATCACCTCTCACTCCAAGAAGCGATCATAACACTTAGAATAATTATGACTTGTCTTTCAAGGATTTCACAAGTACAACATTCTATTAAACCCCCTCAAATGATTTTTTTGTGTCACACCTGTACGCCTACTTGGTTTCATCATCTCTCAATAAGGAATCACCGTAGACCCCCTGAAATTCCAAGTGATCAATGAGATTCCTCCCCCAAATAAATTGCACTAACTATAGATCCTACAAGGAAAAGATAATTTCCTACACAGATTCATTCCTGATTACATAATCCATGCCCATGACTTATTGTGCCTCCTGCAATGTATGTAACATACCCATCCACCCACATGTTGGCCACACTACCTCAAAAGCTCACTTCAAAACTGATTTCTAATTCTGATAATAATTAATTCGAAATTAAGCATGAAAGACTCATATGCATTAATCAAGATCCATGCTACAACATAAAAGAAATAAACAATGTGCTATGCAAAATAACTAGCAAGCATGCACACAAAAATACATCTCGGAGATAATTAAATACACAGCGGGATATGCATTATACATAATGATAAAACACATAGAGCACTTATCTTTGCAAGTAAAAATTCACCAACTGGATGCAGACCAAGAACGTTCCTCCCAACCATAGACATTGTTGCTCATTTACTCTCAACAATAGGTCACCCCTGATCCAAGGCTATGAATCCACAAGCATGGGTCCTAGGCTAAATCTAAAACAAACAACAATTGCCTAACTAGCTCTCGGGTTTCTCAACCACACAACAAATCCTAATTTCCATCTCTCTTTCCCCTTTATCTTGCACAACCCAAAGAAATGAACACCTTTCTCTGCCATGCAGTTCCTCAGGTTGTTCCATTTCTCTCCAGGGCTCCAATGCTACTGGTCAGGAAATACTCCTACTGGAAATTCCAAGGATTCTCAGTTGTGGATAGTTTTGTTTGAACTACCATTAATCTCATGCACTCAGGCATCCATTCCATCCTGGAATGATCAATAATTTATTATATCCATATAGCAATGGCTCTCCTCTTCCAACCATTCATTTCCATGCTCAAACCAAGAGAATACGAGTTAGAAAGAATGAGGCACCAAAAATGAAAGAGTGAGAAGGGTGTAAGAGTGAATGGAGAAGAACAAGTGAACAACCCCCAAACAACCCAAAAGAAGGGTTTATATAATTACAAGAACCAAGAACCACATAGCCTCCCCACAAAGCTCATTTAACCACTTTTCTCAATTAAAAACAAAATGGGTAAATAAAATATAATAAAAATAATTATCCCCTCTAGCCCCCTCTCTCGTGGAATCATATCCCCCTATCTCTTGTCCTTATCCGTCTTGCAACCAATGATGTATTTTATTAATATATATAGATGTATTACATTTATAGGAACTCTAACCCATTTCCAACTTTATCAGCTCACCAACCTAAGTCACAATTACATAATAATTCCAGTTTATAGGGATCAAACTGGGGGTGTTATAGTGTGATATCCCATACCATTGGGATCAAATTTCCCAAGCTCATTTTGAGTCACTAAAAGAAGCACTTAGTAAATAACCCTTGATCAGTCCCCCAAATTTTGATAGGGATTACATCCTATATCTATTTGTCTGATATGTGTCAGTGGTAGGAGTTCCAGTCCAACTAGGCAATGAACAACGTGAGAATGCCATTTACTACATAAGAAAAAATCTCTCTAGGATCCCTTTGAAATTACAATCATGAGGAGAAGTTAGCCTTGGCAGTGGTCCTCGCAGTCCATAAACTATGTCATTAAATTATGTTGCGTACCACAAAACTTGTGTCATATTCCATCCCTATGAAATACTTTCTCAGTTAGTGCCATATCAATGGAAAATTTTCTTGCTGGATCTTCGTTCTTCAAGAATATGATCTAGAGTTCACAACTCCCAAAAGAAATAAATCCCTCATTCTCAGAGAGATGATTGCGGACCCCCCATAAAAATCAAATGAATCACCTGTTAACAAGAACTTCCCATATGAACACTTACTCTTTCTTTCATTTGATGACCCATGATACTGAGACATTCTTGTATAGATTTGCATGAAAAAATTTAGTCCTCATCTCTCCTAAGATGATCGCTGACACATCCATCATTAGGCCCCTCGATATCTCATCATAGGAGATGTACTCTACCACAGGGGGGCATACACCATACTTCGTCATTGCCTCACCATAGAAGAGGCAGAAAAAGTCCTAAATGACTTCCATAGTGGCACTTGTGGAGGCCACCTCTCCAACATGTCCACTATGCATAAAATAGTTTAGGATGGTTACTTCTATCCCATCTTATTCTATTATTACAACCATGCTATCAACTGCCATGACAAATTTCAATTATATTCACATAAATCTAGAGCACCACCTGCTCCCCTAAATCTAGTCATCAGGGAAGGCCCCTTTTGTAAATGGGGTATTGATTTCATGACTTACAACCCCCATCCAACAATGGGCATAAAAGTATGTCGTAATCATCGTCGACTACTTCACCAAATGGGCAGAAGCCATGCCAATGTTCAAGAACATGGAAGACACTGCATCTCACTTCTTATTTAACCAAATCATTACCTGCTTTGGAGTCCCTCTCCTACTGGTGTTTGACCATGGTAATCATTTCGAGAATGATGTATTTGCAGAGTTATCCACCAAGTTAGGGTTTAGTCATGAGTTTTATTCACCATACTATCCTCAACACCATGCTACAACAAACTATGGAAAACCATAAAACCAATTGGAACCACATGTTATTCTCATTGTTATGGGAATATCACATTGCACTAAAAAATGCCACCAGTTTCACACCATTTCATCTGGTTCACGAGTTTGAAGTCATCCTCCCCATAGAATGAAAAATCCCTACAGTATGTACAAAAATAGAACTCCTACCCAACACCATTCTGATGGAGCAACAATTTCTCACACTCAAATCTCTTGATGAGGACCGACAATCCTTGTTACAAAATAATGAAGCGACCAAGAAACAATCCAAAGCATTCTTTGACTCCCATGTGAACCTTTGATCATTTAGTGAAGGTGATTTAGTATTGGCCTACAACATTTCCCATGAAACCTTAGGCCATGGTAAGTTCAATTCCCTTTGGTGGGGGTCATTCATCATTCGCCATTTCCTCACTAAGGGAACCTACATCCTGGCACATCCTAAAGGGGCTACCTGTTATACCAAGATTTGCCTCACCCCATGAAACTTGCTCAGAAGGCCTTTTCCATTTCCCTATGTAGACTTTAAGTCCCTTTTTCAGTTCCTAGAGATTAAAATTATATTTTTCCACATATACATGCCCTAACAACAATACAACATGCATATGCGTAGGTTGCACCATTACATCCCGTGCACATCGGGTTTTGTGCCCAAAATTAAAAAATGGTGTCAGGTTTCCATGTCACATCACAAGATCCATGATCCTTGACCTTCCATATACTGGAAATGTTCTGACTCGGACCTTCAGTTCCATTTGAAGGCTATAAATGGGACATATCGAAGTTGTGGAGAAGAGGAGACGAATTCAACTTTGAGAGAAAATTTACTCTAGAGAAATTATTCACTTCACATTGAGTCTGTATCCCTTTGTCATTTTAAGTCTGAACACATTGTTCATCCCCCAAGATATTCCCTATTTGATGGAGAACCTCATTGTCTCTCTTATATGATCTTGCCTTTGGTGGAGGATTGAAGTGGTGGAGGCCCATCTGGAAGGGACTTAGTTTCTCGGTTCCGAATGTGTCGACACAAAATTTTGTCATTCATATACTTCTGTTGATTACATTTTAATAGAAATACTCTTTTCTCGTCCAATTAATGTCTTGCAAATATTTGAATTGTTATTCCATGGGCATATTTGTTATGAATGTTGATGGATTATGTTATTATATGTGCTAACTTTATATATTATCACAATATGCTTGTGTATCTTGGTTGTTGAGGACAAGTTGCAGGTGTATTACTTTGAGTCAAGTGCTCAATGGTGGACTTCATCGAACGTCTAGACGAGGTAGGCTATTTATCTTGTCTTGTTAGCATATTTGTTTATATAGAATACTTGAGATTAGAGTTGATTTATGTATTCATTTCCATCTATTGTGGTTTACCCTATGCCATAGAGTGATTTTCCTCGTAATAGAATTGGCGATCATACTAGGGAGGGAATATTCCTTTTGGGGTTTGGAGTATTTTTCTCTTTTGATTGCTCTCGGTTATCTTGGGTTTCTTGTCGTCTGATTTCTTGACATCCTATTTTCATTTTGAGTCTGATTTTCTTGGACTTATCCTTAACCTGGTAGTGTTTCAATACATATATGTGGGTTTTTCCTGACAGATGCATACATACGCGAGTTGTCGTTCTGTAGGAAGCGTATGTACACAGTTTTCTCCTGAACAGTCGCGTACATCATCCTTTTTTGCTTGATTGATGAGTTTGATGTTTGTTGGGTAAGTGTTGATGGTTGATGAGTCGTCTTAGGTCTCTGTCATGACTGCTAAGTGCTTGCATAGTGATAATAAACCTTTCTTTGGTTGAATTTTTGGGCGATTTTTCTTTCTCGTCATCCTTTTCATTGGTTGTCCTTGCATCTTGGGTTGGGTGTTTTCTTCTTGATATTCTACTTGGTTTTTCTTTGTTTACATACAGTAGGGTATTTATATCAAGATGTCATTTAGTCCTTGCATTTTCATTCTTTTATATTGAAAATACAAAAAATATACATTTTTCATTGTTGGCATTTGATCGTTTGGGTTCTTATTGTTGATGTTAGTACATGTATGGAAATATTGCATATTATTTGAAATTGAAAAATTGAATTGAAAGTTGCATTTTGAAAATATTATCATTTATTGAGAATTGAAGTTAGGACTTTGCATTATATTCATATTCATTTATTTTACTTGTTGAGTCATAACATCATCAGTTTCATGACCACACCTTCTGATTAAACAAAGGCACTAAAGTAACGTTGATAAATTAAAAATTTATTAGAAATGGTTTTATTTTTCAGGGTGCACAAACTAGATTAAGATTTAGAGCCTTGGAATAAGATTTTGTGAGTAAACTTCTCCAAGGCTATTAAACTCATTATATGTGTCTGACTAAGGGAGTGGTGAAATCCATTGTAAAATTGGTGACTTCAGGAGGCTCCGCTCACACCGAAGTTAAGCACGAGGTCGCGCGAAGTTGGATGAGGAAATATCCCTTCAATACCTTCTTATCGTCAAAGATATTTATGGGGATCTATTTGTATATGGGGGGTCTTTCTAGTACGTTTACCTCTGTGAGAGGTGGTGCTTTCGATATTTCTGGATTTTTTACCCTACCCATATGGTGGAACTTACTTACGATTGTTCTCTTGTGCATTGGTTATATGGTGGTGGCTTAATCGCTTGACATAGGTAGCCACATAGGTTACTTGCGGGGGTTATTTTGCAGGTACCCTGGGTCAGATAAGGGTTGGGCAACACACAACCTTTATGGAGGATTGCCTCTCCGGGGGGATCTGACCGACTGGTTGTTAATACCATGAGGGCCCTTATAATTGATTCTGATACCTCCGATCTTTTGCAGGGAGTCTCAGGCCCCTCTTGGTCGAGGCATACCTGCTTTAGGGAGGGGGGCCTCTTTCAACCACTTTATTATGTTTGTGTGCATATTGGCCTTTTGTTTATTTTGGTGTGCTCTTTGATTGTTAGTTGTCCTTAGGATTTGTTTTTATATCTCAAGTCTTGAGTCATCGTGGACCCATAACAACTTCCTCACAAGTCTCGCCATTTGTTAAAGTTACCACCGCATCTTGAGTATTTTCCTTCTAAAAGGAATAAATTTATCAAACGTGGTACACACACCTCCACCTACCAGAATTGTGGTCATACAAGTATGAGTACTGAGTCGAGTCAGAAATATACTCAGATTCCTTCAACTCCCATACCCACTATAGTTAATGGTACTCCTTTGTCACCTTCAACTACCATGTTTGTAGTTCCAGAGGTTCCCATCATCACTCTTGTTTGTCCTATAGTTAATACTCAACCTATAGTCACGAACCCTTTTGGGCCTCTTTTTCATTCACCAAGATACAATACTCATTCCATTCCTACGACCTCTAGCCCTTTTTCTTATGGTATGTCAAATTTCACATCACAATTTTCATCCTCCATTCCAGCGTCTAATTCGAATACTAGTATTGGACGTGGGGGCATGGCTCCTCCACATATTCCATTTTCGTTTGGTGGTGCTCATATTCCTCAAACAAATCCTACAGTTGGAAGCCTACGTCCTTTTCACCCCGTGTCTAATCCCTCCTGGATGGAGTAGTCAACCTGATGAACAAAATGTTTCTTATGTTCCATCCTTTACACCTACCTCCTCCACACCGATTTTGACCAACATGTTTGGCATGATGAATCCACCTCTATCCTCCAGATTCACACCTAGAGGAGGTCAGTTTCACACCTTGGGAAACCCCCAACCTGGAGCTACTCTGGTTGGGGGAAATATTTACAATCCTCATCATAACATTCCTACTAGAATGGTGCCCAACCAACACTTTATGAATCAGTTCGAAGGGGGTTTTTAAAATCCTGGACAGGGCCATGGTGCATACCAGAACCATGGATGGGCTGTGATTCCCCAACAACAATCTTTCTTGGGAGCTTGGGGCCAAATGTCGCAACCCCGTCTCCCTTTTCTAGCCACACTCAATTTGCTAGACTTGTCAAGATTAATGAATGACCCTGTGCATCATGACCCAACATGGCCCCCCATCCCCACCAAGCTTTCTTCGTATATTCTGAAATTTGAGGGCAAGATTGTTGAGGATCCTGGTGATCACGTCACTACTTTTCATCTTTGGTGCTCTTATAAATCCCTTAATGATGATTCTATTCATTTAATATTGTTTCAACGCACCCTCACAGGGGTCGCAGTGAAATGGTATATAGAGCTACCAGGGGGGAGCATACAATTTTTTAATAAGATGGTTTTATTCTTCCTCAACCACTTCCAATTTCTAGTTCGTTACGATGTTGGCATAGAAATTTTGCCGGCCTTCTGCCAAGACAAATCCACCCATATCTCATATCACATCCAAGAGTGGCATAGACAAAAGAGGTTGATCAAGGCCTACATTTCTCCAGAGTTCCTATTGGAATGATTCCTTAAGTCTTTACATCCTTATATTTTGAAGGATGTTTCTACATCCATAGTTACATCTGAGGAAGAAGCAATTTTTAAATCCCAATAGTTAGATATTATATATGCTAAGTCTGGGAGGTTATACAAACTTCTTCCTGACGCACTGAGGTCACGTTACGACCCTAGACAAAATCTTGGGCCTCATGCCGATGGCATTGTAGGATCCATAAATGTTAAATATACATACTTGGTGACAAGCTAGTTGAAATATTTGTCTCTAAACTAGTATCTAGGAAGGGAATCTTCGTCTGTGTCCTCCACTCCCACTCAGTCGGCGGATGTACATTCTGTGCAATCGTCGACCAACCCGAATGGTAACTAGCACCCAGGAGGGAATGAAAGGAAAGGATGTGGTAACAATCGTAAGGGTGGGAGGAATAATAATAATAATAAACCCAAGAACAACGTTAACAATGATAAATCGAACAATAATGTTGGTGAGAGAAAGAAAGAAAGGAGAAAGGTGAAGTTTCCTTCAAAGATTTGTACTGACGATAACCTTACCCACTTGTTCCCCAAGCTCATGGAAATTGCGAGGCTTTTATCTCTATTGCCCACTGTGCTGACTAATCCTTTTCCACATAATCAACACATGGCCTCGATCTCCTCTAATGCTAGAAATGCAGTGAGTGGAAGTCAAAACCCACCGACGCAAGTCGATGACCGTCTATGCATCAATATGGTCAATTATTAGGTTAATGTAGCCACTTGGTCTTGCGATTACACTTCTTCTTAGACTTATCTAGGTCCAAAGTCTCCCCCTCCTCCGGAGATTCCTTTACAGATCGAAAAACCAAAGCCTTCGCCTCGTATTCTAAAAGGAGTACTCAAATGCTCTATCCACAACCCTAATGCTATAGCTTCCCAGAATTACTCTATTGTTGAGGATTTGGGTCAAACCCCTTAAGCAATGTCATCTCTGGAGGTACTCCAGACGTGTCCTTCATAGAGGAATGCCTTGTTATATGTGTTAAGATCTATAGACCCCTGTGGCTCTAAGGTTATCAAGTTTGACATCACAGATGTGAAGCCTTTCTTTCCTTACCATGTGGCCTTTAAAATCCATGAGGATTACTCAAAGTATACCATCAAACATATTGTTATTGATGTAGGCATTGCAACATGTGTGATGTCCCTAACCTGTTGGAAATCCATTGTCTCTCCAACCCTCTCTCAATCTCCGACCATGTTGACCGCATTTGATGGTTGTTCTTTCTGTCCCCATGGTATTATTCTTGCATTTCCAGTCCAGCTAGGTGGGAAGACAGTGGAGGTGGATGTTGAGGTGGTTGATGCCCCCCTTGATTATAACTTACTACTAGGACATAACTGGAAATTTTATATGATTGCATTCGTATTGTCTGTCTTCTGTACTTTATTTTTTCCTCATGATGGGAAAATCATGATGATCGATCAATTGTCCTTTGTGTATGCTATCCCCATTGCATCAGTTGGACTGTCGATCCCCATGATCAACAATTCTCGGCCGACAACTGAGAATATTGGTGTCAGAATGTATTCCTCCCTTATGGGTACCTTTGATTTCATTGCACCAATTCATCATATCTATGCCATGTACAGTAGGTCTCCTTCGTCAATGAGGTTTGTTCCTTTCCACAATTCATATTTTAATGATCCTTGGACCCTAGCTTCTCGGACCATGTCTTGTGAAGGTCAGTCACATATTGGAATGGAAGTTCCATTGTCGGCAGCAAAGATAGTGTATCAGGTTGTTCTCGACTCTACTGTCGACCCAGATATTGTCTCCTCGCAGATAGACGACGAGGATCCTGTTCTCCGACCCATATGGTCCACTTCATCGTCTTGATCACATGATTGCTTCAATGACACTTTACTTTCAGATAAAGCGATCTTAGAGGCCATTAGTGGTCCTGATAGGCCATGGGATGATATGCATCATCGGTCTTACTTTCTCCCAGAGCTTGTTAATATCAAACAAGACGATTTTAGATATACCTTGAGTGAGATAGTCGATCACACCGTAGTTCCACTTGATACGCACGAAATTTATGCTGAAGGAAACATGGCGAGTATCTCTCCTACTGTCATGATCAATATATCTCGTATTCCTGGTAAATTTGAAAATATACATATCGGTGTGGATTGCTCGCCTGAAGAAATTCAGATCTACACCGATCTCTTCAAATAATTCTATGACGTATTCGCCTAGTCATATGAAGTGATGCCATGAATCAACCCTCGAATTGTCGAACATGAGATTAATAGCTACTCGGATGCTAAGCATGTTCGGCAACAACTTAGAGTTGTTAATCCGAGGAAGACCCCTGCTATTAAGGCTGAGGTGGAGAAAATACTAAATGATGGTTTTATCTACCTGGTTCCCTTGATTGAATGGGTATCCAATCTCGTTCCCATAAATAATAAGCAAGGAACCATCTGTGTATGCATGGAATTTCGAGACCTGAATAAGGATTTTCCTAAAGATAACTTCCTGACACCTTTCATTGATCATATTCTCGATGAATGTGCGGGAAGCAAAGTTTTTTATTTTATGGACGGATTTTTAGGATACAACCAAATTCAGATTAAACCCGAGGATCAACATAAGATGACATTTATTTTTCCTTGGGGTACATTCTCATACCAGAAAATGCCTTTTGGCCTTAAAAACGTCGGAGCAACCTTTCAATGAGCCATGACCTTCACTTTTCATGATCTCAAGCATATAGTTGAATAGTACCTTGATGATCTCCCTGCTCACTCTCACAAGAGAGTGGATCACTCTACCCATATTCGGCTAGTTTTTGAAAGATAACGCTATTATCGCATTTGTTTGAACCCTCATAAGTGCATCTTTTGCGTTAGGTCGGGTCGTCTGTTAGGATTCTTAGTTTTCGAGTCTGGGATCATGGTGGATCCTTTAAAGGTTGAGGAAATACTTCGGTTTCCTCCCCCGCGTAACATTCGTTAGCTTCAAGGTTTACAGGGGAACGATAACTTCTTACGTCGGTTTATAGTAAACTATGCCAATATTACTAAGAGTTTCATGCATCTCTTGAAGAAGGACACTCTTTTTATATGGGATGATCAAGCCCAGGAATCCTTCGATGCTCTGAAGAAAGCCTTAGTATCGATGCCTCTGTTGAACCCTTCAGACTATAGTAGATATTACTTTCTTTATATCGTCGTGTCTGAAGGGACGTTTAGTATGGTTTTAGTTAAGGAGGGTTATGAGCTCCATGCGCACATCATTTACTATCTTAGTCGAAACTTAGTCGACCCTGAACTCAAGTATTATCATGTTGAGAAGATAGCTTTGGTTTTCGTTCACGTAGTTCAATGATTATGACACTATATATTGTTTTCCAAAACCACCGTAGTTGCTAATGTCAACCCATTTCAATATGTCCTTACTAGGTGTATCATAGGGGGTGTTGGTCCTAAAGTCTGCACCTAACCGCTAAAGGGCAGAGATAGGCCACCTCATGTTATGAATGGTTTGTTTTTTTAATTTATGGGTGATTTAGAGGGTTTGTTTACCAAGAAATGAGAATATTTTGGTTGGCCAAATGACATGGATGAACATCCTCCTTGGCTGGTGCCACACTAAGGATAGACAAGTGAGACAGTAAAGGTAAAAACAAAGAAAAATAACAAACCATTCAATTAACAATTTGCCGCCAGAAGTTTAAATCTTAAAATATCATTTCAAGCATTAAACATGTACCAAAAACACAATTATCCCCATAGGTTGCAACAAAAACAAATATTTATCACAGCATAACTGTTATCACAGGTTGCATATTAATAAAGACAAGTTATATAGTAGCTGAAGGAAAATACGCGTACTTCACACAAATCAAAATGTATTCAAGATAAGAAACACATACGAATTTGGACACAAACACACTTTCAACAATAGTATCTTCACCAGGTAGAGAGATTTAATCCACGCGCAGAATGGGTCCAACCAGTTGTTGTATTGATTTTTTCTCCCAAAAAAATGAACCCTCAAAACATACAAAAACTACATATTTATCAGAGTTGTAGAGGTTTTTGTCCATCTAGGACTGAGACTTGACTCTATACTACCAGTTGTAAAACAACTTATTAACTTAACTAGAAACTGTTGGAGTATAGTAATGTATACTTCACACTTGAATTAATCAGAAAGAGTGGTTCTTATCACACATAAAAGACCACTTATTATGCCTGAAATTAAAAGAGTTTTGAACTAAACAATTAAAAACTACTATTTGCAATAAAATTAGACTGATGCATGCATTCGAGCGAACTGAGATCTGACAGAAAATGACTAGGAGTGACAGAGTTGAGTTCTGTATTGATCATGGGCATGCATGCATGCTATTGGATGCCACTGGAGATAACTGAATGTATTGGAAGTGAAAGAAGCAAATCATCTGGTGTTTTCCCGGACTCTCTAATATTCTTTCTGCAGACTGGATTATAGTTTCCCCAATTATGGTTTGGCGTTGCAGAGTTCGGATTCCATAACTTCTATTCTGTACTTGTTGTCTATCATTGAACTACTTCCATATGAGAAATTTGATGACGTGGACTGGCTCGATGTTCCCTAGTTTGGTGCCCCTTTCAAACTTTAAAATATGCCATTAACAGAGATAATTCATTCTAATATTTCGGCATTCAGGATTTTTGGAGAACAAAATGTTCATATCTCCTAGAGGGTCGGAGTCATTAACCACCAATTAGGCTAATTAACCTGAGATTAATAATTTAATCATTAATTATTTTGAGAGTTCGGGACTATGAATGCTAAGTTTGAGAATCTCTCAAAGTGACAAGGAAGTTCAGGACCCACTTTGGTTGTTCGGGGATACGACACTTCGGGGGTTCGAAGAACTATGATTTCTTTGATTTGAAATCCCCCAGAGTGCTAATATCCTGGAGTTCTAATCATGCTTATCTTAATTAACCTGGGATTATCCTTTAATCATTGGGTGTTCGAGAGTTTGGGCTCCGACTCTTTTGGAAACTATGTTAACTCTCGATCAAAATATCCCAGAGGAAATTTCTCCGAAGTGACGTGGAAGTTGTGACGTCACAACTGATGACGTGTCATGAAAATAAGGGTGACACATGTCACCCGGAATGGGGAAAATGGCACTGAAAATTCTTGAAATGAGTGCCACATGTCAGTAGCTGATGGATGCCACGTGTCACCATGGATTAATGCTACGTGTTAGTGTAGATGAGTGCTACGTGTCTCTGGCACTTCAGGACTCCGGCTCTTTAGCTCTTTGGGATTTTTTTAATGAAGAGTGTGGATATCTCCTGAAAAACTAACCTTCCGGAGTGACGCCGAATTTCAGAGCTCTGGCCCTTCGAGGCTCTAGTACTTCGAGGGTTCATGATTGTCTTGAAGTAAAACCTCATGGATGTTTGATCCTCTAGATATGACATGGCAGTCTAATGTGTCATATCACTGACGTTTCAAATAAAGAAGGGTGACATGTGTCACTCAAAATAGTACAAATGACAGACCCAAATATGCTTGAAATGAGTGCCACGTGTCGTGATAGGATTGTGCCATGTGTCATGATAGAAGAGTGCCACATGTCTTCATCTCTTCGTCACTTCGGCTGATCAACACTTTGGCGATTTGGATCTGACATGTCCATGATGTCACTGTCGCTGATCAACACTTCGGCTCTTCGACTGATTGACACTTCGGCTCTTCAGATTTGATGTGTTCCTGATGTCATGGTCGCTGATGTGTCCCCATGAGGAGAGTGACACATGTCATCCATAAATGGGTAGATGGTGTAAACAAAGGTGTTTGAAATGAGTGCCACGTGTCTCCACTAATGAATTCCAGGTGTCAGTGCTGGATAAATGCCACGTGGCTCCGACGTTTCAACATTTATAAGTTTTGAGTGCTAAGTATGGAGACCTCCCAGCTGGGTGATCGCCAAAGTGATGTAGCGTTCGACGCTCATGAGTTTTTAACAAATATTAGCTCGAATTTTTCAATGTCGAATTCGTGGAGTGACTTATGTGTGACTCTTGCGATTAAACCTCGCGTAAGTTCTGGAACCTCGAAATTGCGAGGGCAGTTGATCTGATGGCCTGTTGGATCTCCACCGTTGAATGTTAACCTGCTTGTTTGGCTTGAAATCTAACCCCGAAATGAACTACTCCAGATTGCTGCATCTTTATTATGGAAGGTTAGTACGCATACAAAGGAATTGGTGGTCCTGGATGTCTCCTACGCACACAAAACAACTTGGTGGACCTGGTGCATGCTCAATCAATGGAAAACATGATGACAAGTATTTCGAACCAAATCACGACATGCAATTATACTTCAAGAAAAATAGAAACAAGATGTGAAAAGACTCAATCAAAAAGAAAAACGATAGAAACCAAGTCATTTAGAGATGGGAAGCCATCTTAACCAACTAGAAGAGGAATAATTTTGATGAAGGCATACAAAAATGAGAGAGGAGGGGTTGGGGTGTTGCCTTAGGTCTCAACAGGGGAAAAATATAATAAATGGATTGTCATCTTACAAGAGTTTGAAATTGATTTTGCTTCAGCGAAATCCAATAAATATCTAGTTTTTGCAGAGTTAATATCGAACTTCCCTTGGTTAGATGAGGATTTTATTCATGTCGATTCATTTGTGGATGAACACATTTTCCTTGTCTCATCGTTAGACCCCTGGTATGGAGATATTTTGATCTACCTTCAAACCTTGAAGTTCTCTCAGCATCTTTCGAGACACGATCGATGATGCATACAATATCAAGCTAAGAACTACCTTATCGTCAACGACACTTTATATCACCGAGGTGTAGATAATATCTTGCATAATTGCTTAACTCATGAAGAAGCTGAGTCCATTCTTAATGACTATCACAGTGGGGCTTGTGGTGTTCATCTATTTAGGCTTGTGACAACCCAACATATTTTGCAAGCCGATTATTTTTGGCCATCTATTTTTAAATATTGTGTCGAAGAGGTCAAGAAGTGTCAGCCTTTCCAGGTGTTCGCTTGGAAGATGCGACCACATCCAACCCCTCTTCACTCGGTCATTATCGTCGATCCCTTCACCAAGTGGGAGGTGGATTTTTTGGATTGAAACCCAACTTCGGCTGGGGGGCATAGACATATTATCATGGTCGTAGACTACTTTACTAAGTGGGTCAAGGCCATGCCTACAATTAAATCCGATGGTAAGACTGTTGCATTTTTCATGTTCAATCAAATTATATCCGGGTTCAAAATATCGAGTGAGATTTCCATTGATCATGGTAGTCACCTTCAGAATGAAATGATGAAAGAATTAACATCAAAACTAGGGTTTAAACATGGTCATTATTCCCCCTACTAACCCCAGGAAAATGTACAAGTAGAGGTTGTGAACAAGTATCTCGAGACCATTTTGTAGAAAACTGTCAGCCAGAGCAAATCTGATTGGCATATCATGCTTTACCCTACGCTTTGGGCATACCGAAACTGGGTTAAGACTTCCAACGGTTATTCTCTGTTTCAGTTAGTACACGGTGTGGATTTGATTCTTCCTATTGAATGCAAAATCCCTTCTCTTAGACTGGCAGTTAAGCTCCTACCTGACACTTCCAAACTAGAAGAATGCCTTGTATGCCTAGAGATCCTAGATGAGCAACGTTGATATGCCTCTATGGCTATCGAAGTGAATAAATGACATGTCAAGGTCCAGTATGATAATTTTGTTTATCCTCGTAAATACGCTGAGGGGGACTTGGTCGTCTTGTATGACCAAGCCAAAGAACCACTAGGGGTGGGAAATTCCAATCCCATGTGGCACTATCCTTATATCGTGTGACTTGTCTTAGAAAAAGGAGCCTACGAATTAGAATAATATGAAGGGAATATGATGGTTGAGCCTAGGAATTGGTTCTACCTGAAACGATATTACGCTTGAGCCCTAAGATTGGGCGTAACTCTTTGTATACTAATGTATTCTAGTGTATATATATATTTTCCTTTGTGTCATCAACTTCTTATCGAGTTTTCCCTTGGTTGGCAGATGTCAACGGAGTCATCAGTTTACTCAGTATTCACAAAAGGTTCCAGTCATCATACACGGAATGTGGCTTACGCCGCTTGGGTCGTTTACTCACCCGAGGTTCAACTGGTGTCTTCGGGTGGTGTTTGTCTAGGGCCATCAATGAATAATGTGGATGAATATAGCGTTGTTATAGATATTTTATGCGATTTTGTTTCACATGGTATTCGTTCTTTAGAAGTTCACCTGGACTCCCAATTAGTAGTATGTTAGTTGAATGATAATTACCATGTGCGAGATCCTACTCTACTCTGATTGATCGGAAAAGACCTTTTAAAGGCTAAGGTTGAGTTTTAAAAGACGAGTTCATTAACTGTTTAGGAATTGAAGAAAGAGGAAGAATTTAATGATGTAACATGGCATCCATAATAAGATATGCAGATCTGAAATTAAGCACAAATAATCAGCAAATGATAACAACAAAGTTGTTATCGGAATTCGGAAATATCACCTACGTCTTTGGGCCTTTATCTCAGTGGGTGAGGATTTCTTATTTCTCTTCAAATCATCAAAAGTACATTAGAAAAGTGTCAAATGGATTGCAAACTAGTCTGGTTGTGTTCTGCTAGAGATCAAGAACCCAACACAACTAACGACACTAAAAATGGTTGAGCGAAGCTCTCAGAATTGGTCCACAAAGTTCCTCTCCTCAATGGCTTCCCTGCATAAAAATTTATTTGCCTTTACAATTCTTCAACATTTCTCCTCTTTTGAACCTATCCAAGGCTGCTAAGAACCTCTGGTTTATATAGGTATGAATTTGGCAACAACCTCCCAACTGCCCCCCAAGATCTGGCCTCAAAAAGGGGTTCAGATCGTCAAATAATGGGCAAAATCTCCCAAAAACAGGATTAAAATCAAATAAAAAAGATATTATATAGTTTTAAAACCCAAAATTGGGAAAATCTGAGAACAGACCCTGAATTTCGGGCTCCTGGTCCTATGGCGTTGTTCCATGTGTCCTTGGATTGGCGTGTTCGCCCCTTACCCTTCGGGTCCTGGTCATGTGGCTTGGTCCATGTGTCCTCGGGCCAAGTCTCCACGTGCATATAACTGGTTAGGCCCTGGTCTCCAGCCCCTGGTCGATCGGGGCTAGCCCCCGTCGACCAGGGATTATCCCTGAAATCACACCACCATAAAATTAAATTTATATTGTGTTGAATCACAAACAAGACACACGTATAGGAGAGTTGGTTATCGCTTGGTTTGTTAAGTCATTGGTGCCTGTGGAGGTCAGGCGTTCGAATCCTCGGAATGTTATAACAACTTTTTTTAGCTCACATAGGAAAAATCTGGGGTGCCATGTGGCACCCTTTGATTGGGCCACATGTCACCCTATGATTAGCCCGTACTAGTATAGTCATCGTCCAGTCAATCAACCGCGTCACCTTTGTACATTCCAGTCAGTTGTCCAGTCAGCACTACCACGTCACCATTGTACATGCCACATCATCATCGTACCTGCCATGTGTTCTCCATACTTACCACGTGTTGCACTGTCGTACCTACCACATGTCATGTATGTACTGCACAAATTTCATCCGTACAACCATGTGTCAGCCTTTCATTGGGCCACGTCACTGTACGAACTTCCATTTGGCATTCGTACAGTGCCATGTGGCAAATTCGTACAGTGCTAACTCAGCCTGAAATGTCGAATCCGAGTGACATGTGTCACCTCTTGGTGATGCAACATTAACATGATGATGTCATCATGACATCATGCTGACATCATCCTAATGTCACATGTCGTACTCATGACATTAGTGTTGACTTTGACCTAGTTGACTTTTTGCCTATTTGGGAATTTGATCAGAACACGATAACTTTCGCATATAGTGTCCTTTTGAGGAAAAACTTTATATGACCGAAATCAGCACAACGAGATGAACGCAATGGTGTTGGTTTCATATGATTTCGATAACTTTGATCTTTAGGCCTTCCTAGACCCATTTTGGTTCCTGGATCCATTTTGGATCACGCCTCCCCACTAAGACCTTTTGGTCCTCCAAAAGGATACTAACCAGTAATCAAGTGTGGGATAAGACACCCCACCTGTTCTCTATCTTTAAACTTTGTCCTGTGTACCTGTCTCATCAAGATCAATTGCAAAACAACCATGACAATTGGAAGCATATTGTTAGCCACTATTACTTTGTCACATCTTACTGAAGCCACTACCATCCATGTTGAAAACATTAGGAATGATTATGATTGCAAATGAGATAATATGTTTGTAGTACTTGCATGACATTAGCTTATCTTGAAGAAAAGTATGATTGAACTTCCATTCTACAATCATCTCATGTTCTTGCTTAAGATCAATTGCTTGATCTGGCAAAATTATAGGTGTGTTGCTTGCATGAGCTGCCTTCCTTAATTGTTCCATTGTTTGAAGAGATTGATTTTATTTTAAGTGATGAGCATGTACAACATATTCATTTCCTTCTTTGATTAAGTGATATTGATTATGTTCCCTGTAGAAGATTGCTTTGCGATCATACAAATAATGACTGCCTAAGACCATTCCACATTCATTGAGTGGCACCACATCATAGGTTACCTCATCCACAAATTTTGATGAAATTGAAAAATTTAAAGTGCACTTCTTTGTTATGTGTAATTTATGATTGTTTCTTGTCCATTTAAGTGAGTAAGGTTTATGATGCATCTGAGTGTTTAATCCCAATTTTTTAACCACTTCCTATGAAATCAAGTTAGATTGAGATCCACTATCCATCAATGTGTCTACCTTAGTATGCCTCATTATGACCCTTATGTGAAACAATTTACTTCTAGAATCATATCCATCACCAATTTTACCTATCAAACCAACTGCTATGATTTTAGACTCATCACCCAAATCTGATCCCAAATCTATTGGTCGTGTTGTTGCTGCAACTGTTTGCCTCCCTTTCCTTTCTTTGAACCACTTCATTTTCTTCTCGATATGCAATTTCCACCAATGGTCATCATCATGCCCATCTTTCTTGCAATGCTTGCAAGAGAACTTTTCTTCCCTTCTTGTCACTAAATTTTCTTTCTTACCATTCCACTTCCTTTTGTCCTATTTTCTTGAAAACGATTCCCCGGATACACCAACTCATGTTTTCCCTGCCTCTATGTATGTTGCTTGAACATAAACCTGATCAAGATTAGTAGGTCCAAACATAAATACAATGTTACGAATATGTGAAGGTAAACCTCCTACTATACTTCATAAGAGTTTATTGGGTATGTAATGGAATGTCTAACATTAATACCATCTTACAAAATTCATCTGTGTATTCTTGCACTATCTGTCCCTTTCTTAGTTTAAGACCTTGCCATTCAATAAAGCCTTCTCTTTATAACCCAAAGGATAAAATTGTTTTTTAAGTGCAGAAACAAAACCTTGCCATGATGGAAAAACATTACCCACTTGTTGCATGCCATTTTGCAACTTGCTTTTCCACCATATGAGTGTTATGCCTGCAAGTCAAAGCGATGCCAATTTTATTTGAGTTTCCTCATCTTTGATTTGTTTCACACTACAATACAATTCCATATGTCTAACCCAATTATTAAGCCTCTCTGCATTGACTTCACCATCATACATGGGTAATTCAAACTTCACATCAAGCTTAAGTAAAGGCATATCATGTTTATGTTTATGGGAATGTTTTCTTGCGGTGGATTTGGAAATTGTACTTGAAGAAGAAGAAGTTGATGGAGAAGAAGGAGGTGAAGCAGGAGGTTTAGGAGGATCCTCTCCTTCTTCAATTTTGGCTTTTGAAGATTCACCTAGAATTGGTCTCTTCCGCTCCAATTAATCATCATATAAAACCTTTACCATCTCTAACATGGCGAAAAAGGTCTTTCGAAACTCTATCTCGTCATGAGAAAGTCCCTCTTCCGATGCCATCTTCTGACTTTGAGAAGTTCTCTTTCTCGATCCAATCTCAGGATTCTCTTCAAAAATCTCGCCTTCCCCACGATTTATCGTTTCCTCGATAATCATGAAAACTCAAAAACCAACCGTCAACCTACTTTGGTACACTTGACCTGAAAAGACCTTTTAAAGACTATGGTTGATTTTTAAAACATGATTTCATTAACCATTTAGGAATTGAAGAAAGAGGAATAATTTAATGATATAACATGGAATCCATAATAAGATATGAATATCTAAAAGTAAGCACAAAGAATCATAAAACCATAACAACAAAGTTGTTAACGAAGTTCGACAATATCGCCTACGTCTCCGGGCCTTTGTCTCAGTGGGTGAGGCTTTCTTATTTATCTTCAAAGATTCAAAAGTACATCATAAAAGTGTCAAATGGATTACAAAATGGTCTGTATGTGTTCTTCTAGACCTCAAGAACCCAACACAACTGATGACACTAAAAACGGTTGAGAGAAGCTCCCAGAATTGGCCTGTAAAGTTCCTCTCCTTAATGGCTTCCCTCCATAAAAATGTCTTTGGTTTTATAATTCTTCAACATTTCTCCTCTTCTGAACTTGTTCCAGGCTGCCAAGAACCTCTGGTTTATATAGGTATGAATTTGGCAACAACCTCCCAACTTCCCCCCAATATCTGGCCTAAAAAAGGGCTCCAGATCCTCCAATAATGGACAAAATCTCCCAAAAAGAGGCTTAAAATCAAATAAAAAATATATTAAATAGTTTTAAGACCCAAAATTGGGAAACTCTGGGTGTAGCCCTTGAATTTTTGGCCCCTGGTCCTATGACGTTGTTCCATGTGTCCTTGGACTGGTGCGCTTGCCCCTTACCCTTCGGGTCCTAGTCATGTGGCTTGGTCCATGTGTCCTCGGGCTAAGTCTCCACGTGCACATAACCGGTTAGGCCTTGGTCTCCATCTCCTGGTTGGTCGGGGCTAGCCCTTGCTGACCGGGGCTTATCCCCAAAATCATGCCATCGCAAACTTAAATGTATATTGCATCGAATAAAAAACAAGCCACACATATAGGAGAGTTGGTTAGCGCCTGGTTTGTTAAGTCGTTGGCTCCTGTGGAGGTTGGGGGTTTGAATCCCCAGAATGTTATAACAATTTTTTTTAGCCGACATAGGAAAAATCCGGGGTGCCACATGGCACCCTCTGATTGGGGCACGTGTCGTTCTGTGATTGGTCCATACCAGTACAGTTAGCAACACAGTCAGCGTCTAGTGAGTCGGCCATGTCACCTTCATACAACCTAGTCAGTTGTCCAGTCAACACTTCCATGTCACCATCGTACATGCCACATCACTGTCATACCTGCCACGTGTCCTTCATACCTGCCACGTGTCGCACTATCATACCTACCACACCCGTACTACACAACTGTCATCCATATAGCCACATGTCGACCTATCATTGGGACACATCAATGTACAAAATGCCACATGTCAACCTGTCATTGGGACACGTCAATGTATGAACTGCCATGTGTCAAATCCGTACAATGTGAACTCAGTCTGAAAAAGCTAAATCTGAGTGACATGTGTCACCTCCTAGTGATGCCATGTTAGCATGATGGCATCATTATGACATCATCCTAACATCACCTGTCGTATCGCTGACGTCAGTGTTGACTTTGACCCTGTTGATTTTTTGCCTGTTTGGGAATTTGATCAGAATGCAATAACTTTCGCATACGGTGTTCGTTTGAGGAAAAATATTATATGAATGGAATCAACGCGAAGAGATAGAAGCAATGGCGCTGGTTTCGTCCAATTCCGAGAAATTTTATTTTTAGGCCTTCCTGGACCCATTTTGGTTCCTAAATCCATTTTGGATCACCGACGATTCCTACGGGTACGACTTTTGGAATGACATTTTTATTTTATTACTTATCATCACATACCTAGAATTTCTAATTATGTATCCGATGCATACACTAATTATGTTTTAGATTGACATTTGTCACATAACTAAAGCAAAGAAAACACATTCACCAATGTACACATTGTAATATAAGTAAATCCAAAGACCAATGTTTTTTATATTTCATCTCTCCAAAAAATACGGTGTCCTAGTACAAAATTGGGGCTCACACCCTCAAAATACATATATGGCCGATCAATACAATAACCACGACATCTACGCCTATGGCATCGGATGTGTGTCATGATAACATAGTACGACGTTTGCGAGATATCGAAAGATTCCCACCCAAGCATGGGGCACACCTACCACTTGCCATTGCATCTCCTCCAACAGATCCTCTACTTGAACCATGGGAATTCTTTGCGTCAAATGAGATAGGTTTCCATGCATGTTTTGAAGCACTCTCTTAGCGTCTCCTCCCGCTGGCTCATCACCCCGGTGTCTTTGTTGATTTCATGGGAGTCCGTCCAGCCTATGCGGACCCACATCTGCATAACAATACATGTTTTATTTAGTACTTGACATCATCCAAAAAAAAAAAAAAAATCCTATACAAAAATACAAAAAAATGAAATATTCAAAAAAAAAATTCATACCTATGTCTATGTAGGTGGAACCTGGTGGTAATGGCATGTCCAGATCTCCTTTGAAGTCTATCCCTGCATATGGGTAGTCGTCTAGAGCTATCACCTGCCGACACTACCAGAAGAAAATCTCGTCGTTGTAGGGTGTTGGTACCTTACCACCCCCAACCGCCTCATCACCTCAGTCCACTGTGCCATGGATGTATCGCGAAGTCCATGCTGAAAAATATCAACTCTAGGGCCCAATCCTGGAACCCACTCGAAGAAAAAACTACATAAGATAGACTCAAACCCGAAGTTCCTCTTTCTACCTTGTTTGCAGTTTGTGAGTTGGTTCTTCATATTGTCTAGCAGTGAGGTGCACCAGTCATAAACCGTGGGTCGCAAGCACTCCATTGAGTAGAACATAAGTGGCCTTGATGCCTGATGCAATGAGGCTGACCATGTGATCTGTGTCAACACTAGGACAATGATCTTGAGACTCAGGTTGTTGATTGCTTTGATCGGGATTTGGCTCCCTACCTTCTCGGTCCCTACAACACAATGAGTGTCTATGTATTCCTCTGTATTTATTCCACTCCCAGCTCCATGGTCTTTGAGGTTCACCACCTCACCTCGACGTGATATTCCTGTCAGAAATTATATGTCCTCGACTTCAATCCTCAATGGTTTCCCATCGAGGTTGAAGGCCTCTGTATCTGGATCCCAGTAGTTCACCAGCATATGGAGCAGTCTCACTTGAGCCCTCATGCCTTTGAGAGCCCAAAATTTATATATCCCACATCTTCTTAATGCCATTTGGTCCCCTGGATCTCTTTCTACTGGAACATCAACATGTTCATGCTCTCTTTCTCTCCACTCTAGCACCATCCTGCAAGTTTAAAATCAATTTTTGAGTCAATACCATTTTAAAAATTCAACTCACGGACTTGTACGCGAGTTGCAACTTACATAGTCTCGTATAAGGCTGCATATATGCGGTCTTTTTTTATAACAGCCGCGTATAGGGTTGTGCACACGCGACCCGATGATCTACAACCCGCGTATACCCTATTTTCTAATTTACGCCTTAAAATACTCAAGAATTGAAGCCTAAATTAAAATTTTAAACCAATAGAAATGAAGAGAAGGGCAAGAAGACTTACTTGGTCCAAACGGTTTTCAATTCCGTCACTCGTAGCTCCCGCAATTGGAAGTTGAAGATCAAGGGAAATTTGGTCCAAAATGCACTATTTGGGGGAAAAATACAAATGATATGGTAAATTAGTTATTTTTTATACTATTTATAGAAAAAATTTAGCCACTTCCCCTACCCCAAGAAAAAACATTTCCCCGAGTGTCCATATCCTGCATGCACCTCCTTGCATTGAGAATAGGTATGTTCCACTGCTGAAACTAGTTGTTTACTTGCGATACGTGTTTCCTCCTTTGTATCATAGCATTCATTTGACTATGAAAAAACAAAAAAAAAGACGGGTGAGAAAATAATCTTATCTCATGTTGGTAGCAGTCGTGTCACCTTTGAAAAGAGCATAAAATTTTGAGTCCACTTGTCATCAAAATTTTGGGTTTAGCATGACCTTAGGAAGTTGAGCTCGTTACTTATATTTTACTCCCTTGACTGGTTACTCTTCCAGTCCCTATGGAGAGTTTGATTGGTGCCTCCTGCATCACAAATTTTCATGATTGAGTCTATGCTTCCAGAGTCATCTATATGTCCCATGCTCTTGTTCAAAGGATGTCTATCATTTTGTGTCGGCCATTTCTCAGAACTCTTGACTTTGCATGTCGGCCATATCTTCAGTGTGTCTCATAATTACATGAAATTGTAGTCCTACCATGCACCCTGGTCCTACTTTCCTTATGGGTAGGTAACCTTGAACCCAACAGTCGACGTATCCTCATTGGTTGCTGACTGGGGGGTTTCCCTTGTGTTCAAAGACAAGAAATCTATTCACAAATTGGGATTCATGTTGTGTCTTGGATGCCATTAGCCTTATTGGTGGTTTCCTCGCCTTTGTCGACAATTTTCCTATTGGTTGCTATTCATAGGGCATTTTTCGTGCACTTCTTCCATCTGGTGCATGCGAAAGATGCACAGGGTCATTGGTTTGTTAACATATTCTTCGTCTAAGTTCCTCCAAATCATCAAGCTATTGTTTTTTACCTCATGATGACTGATGAGAGATGCCTTAATGGTCTCCTTTCAGCGGGTCTCCTTCCATTGACTTCAACCCATCTATTATGAAAACGAGGCCTAGAGTCCTATGAGTACCTAAAGGTTTGCAGTCATCAGTGGAAGGTTCTCTCACCATCGACAGTTGGGAATACATCAATGTCTCCTGATCGATGGATTCTTCAAGTGTTCTACCTCAACACCTTTATTAACACTTGTAATAATATACTCGGTGCCTTGATACCTACTTTCATTATTGGTAGGTTGTCTCATGTTTGTTAACAATATATCTTAATGACCGATAATCAAACGAAGTCTCATTGTGTTCAACCTCAACTCCTTTATTCACATGATGTAGACTTGCACCTTTGGCGGATTGTGTAGAAAACTTGAAGATATTAGTTCATAGTCGTACCTTTCCTGAGTTGTTGCTATCATTCATTGGACCAGTACCTAAATGACTTCATTGATTATGGGAGATCATATTGTACTCCATTGTATACATATATCTTCAGATTGATTTTGAGACTAGTTGAACTTGCCTTGCCCATGAACCTGTTGACAGTTAGCTTCGACAGAATTGAGCATGCACGGGAGCTGCGATTGCTAGAGAAAGAGTGCAATATGGCCATTTTTAGCTCTGCATATCCATTTAAAATTCAAATGAAAATTGTTCTCCACGCATATGCCAAAATAAAAAAGGTAAATACATATGCTAAAAAATAGATTTCAATACTTGAGGGAATACAATTTGGCCATTTTTAGCTGTGTATATCCATTAAAAGTTCAAATACATGCATTTATGGTTAACTCGAATATGACTATATAGGAAAAATTAATGTACTCAGATAACAATTGACATTTAGTGAATTGGAAATAACATGATCATCACCTCCCCTGAAAAATGCAAACCCTCCGGCATGCTGGTGGCTAGATCCAGAACTATATAGTTTTTCTAGTGAAGGGCTGCTCTAATTCTGGAATTTTCTACAGTTAGATCTGCTCTGTAAACCATAGAAGTATTTAATTTCTGGCTTCTCTTATAAGAGTTGTTTTATTTGAATATACTATTGGAATTCAGATATTCCTGATAACATCTTAGATTTGGCATTTCCGTCCAACAAACAGTGGGCTAGAATGAAACTTGGAGTATGAACTTAACGATCTGAACAAGTGTGCCATATTGTCCTGTCATTACCATTATATTCTGCTTCTAGGACAACATTTTTCATTAACAATGCCAGATATTTGCATGAGATGACATGTTTAATGTAAAATTGTCCAAGAAAATCACCATGAGTTGGTGCAATTTTCATTAACACTGATATTTGCATGAGATGACAGGTTTAATGTAAAATTGTCAAGAAAATCTCCATGATTTGGTGCAGGTGTGTTCCTTTGCAACAGATTCCGAAGCAATTTTTTTTTGTTTTATACATAACTTTCAATATAAAATATATGACCGCGTGAAATGGATGTTGTGCCCACACGAAAGGGATAGTCTTCACGCTGTTGATGGTAATGAGAATGTGTAAGTGGGGAACTTGGTGATGAAAAAGACTTTTTGAGTGGATGCGCAACCCAAATTCGTATTTTGTTGAAGGTAATGTAATGGATAAGTGGTGTTTACTCATAACCAAGCAATACTCATTTTACTGAACAAGTGCTTATCATTTTACCTTAACTAAATTAGTACCAGTATAGAATCTCTATTTAAGGGTATAATTTCAAAGCAAGCAAGTGAAGAAACTTAAAGAAGCAGGTTTTTAAAGAGCTAATCAAAAGAGAAACTGATATTGACATTCAAGCTTATACCCTAGATGCCGAGCACAAAAATAAAAGCACCTCAAGACTTCCCATATAGCACTGGAGAGTTTACTCACCTTCCAGTTATTCATTATCAGCCACAGCCAAACCTGAGCTAGGACAAAACCTCAGCGATCAAGCTTTATGTGGACATGATATTTTATAAGTTATCAAAAATATTCTCTTACAGCGTTATCTTCAACCTAAAGCTGAAGAGAAATTGATATCGATAATCAAGTATTGGCATTCAAGCTTATAGCTGTGTAACTAGCATATAAACTAACATTGAATAACTGCTCATTGTACTACTTCTACTGGAGTAAAAGTTTGTTATTTGTTTGCAATGTTCTATGGTAAGAAATAGTATCAATCATATGAAATGAAGAAATAAAGCATTATGAGAAGTAATCAATAACATAAAAGGAAATTGGAATACTAAAGCCATTTGAGTTGAGAAATCTAATACAAAATAAATCTGAGAAAATCAAAAGACTAAATGGGAAAAAAAATAACAATTATATGAACCAAATCTACATACATCTAAATGAGACGATAGACATGGAGGCCTCACCGCTTGATTGAAGGTCTGTTTCTGCTGAATTTAAAGGCTTTTTTTTTAAAACGTTTGGTAAGAACTATCAGTTTTTCACGATCAGACATTTTCTTCAATGTGCAGAGAGAACGAAAACATTTTCTTCAATATGTAGAGAGAATGAAACTCTATTGGCATCTGTAAATTTTAATCATAAGATCAAGAAAACGTGGTTGATTAGGATGAATTCCAATTATTATTATTTTTATA
>ML792954.1:178582-194833 GCA_009831015.1 Picea engelmannii
ATAGATGTGGTAACCACTTGTGCTATTTATCATCAGCTTGAACAAGGTGAAGCAGTAGGACAGCTAGTTAATGCGCTATATAGGATAAAGAGACAATTTCAATTTTGGCAAGCCTTTAAAGCACTTAGACAGCCAACAGACCTGATTTCCTATGGGCAGATTGAGGCCATAGTATAAAATATTTTATGTAACCTGTTTTGCATATATAAATCGAAAATAGAAAGGTACCATCTAATTTACAAAAAACAAAAAAACAAAAACAAATGGAAAGTGACTTTGTAGGTGAAGTTGGATTTTTATTTTCTCCAGGTCCATATGTAACTAGGATAAATCCTTCGAAAATATTATTCTGATTTTGTGAGCATAGCTCAATGGTAAAAGAAAGAGGTAATGTTGTGATTTTTTAAAATCGTTATCTATAGAATGAAAATCGTATATATCATTTACGCTTACAGAAACGATTGAACAATTACAGAAAACTTATTTACATCTTACAGAAACAATTGAACAGTTACAGAAAACTTGCATATCACAGAAAACTTACATAGTAATTTTTGTTAAAAATTAAATGAGAGATACAGATACCTGTCACGGAGAGCTTAGTAGGTTTAATCAGTTTGAATGTACTGCTTCAAAGTAGTCTTCGATTCAAAGTTCCGTTGATTCTCCTGAATTATTAACTGCTATAAAACAATAAAGAAAACCTCTTCCCTATCCTTTTTATTTTCTACACGATCTTTATTTTTTATTCATTTTACTTTATGCAATCATATTCCCCTCGATATATATTTCATCTTATTGCAGTACTAGCAGGGTCGGGGATCTTCTTTCTCTCAAAGTCATGGAAAATTTAGCATCAAATGCCCCAGCATATGTCATTTTAGTTGTTGGTTGTAAAATTTAGCATCAAATTCCCCAGCATATGTCATTTTAGTTGTTGGTTGTAATGGCTTTACATCTGCATGGATATTTTTTTTGAGCTTAGTAATCCTCATCGACATTTTCATTGTCTCTTTTCTTGAGCGATCAAAATTCATTCAGGTAGTATATGCTATTCTTTTCTCACCCCATTGTCTCATAAAGGCAGCTTCTACAGATGGAAAAATATCAATTGAAGCAACATGTAACTCTCTAAACGATTTTGTAAAATCTCCCCCTAAAGTTTGGACAAATAGCCTCATGAATATGTTGTCATGCTCTACAATTAGTTGTTTGTAAAGTCACGGAAATCACTCATATGCTCTTCAGCTGAGCGAGTTTTAACCCCATCAGATATTTCATGTAATGCTCAGGGAGGTCATGGGTAATTTGGGGCAGATTCAATGGGGAAAATTTGGAAGTAGCCCAAGGATTTATAGGTGGTGTGGGAGGATGTTTATTTCCCCAGGCCTTTCTCCACCTAAGCCATCCATGAGATTTTTTAAAATAATTTTATGGGATTTAAAGGATAGAGGGGGGATAGGAATTTTCAAAAGTATTCGATGGGAAGAACTGGACTCTTGTCTAAATTCTACAGGAGAATTATGGAGGTCTATAAACAGTTATGGAGGAAATTTTGCAACAGAAAGCGAATCTTCATGTATATCAGTGAGATATATAGATTCAACATTTTGATGATCAACAAAAGGAGATATTTCTAGATAAGGGTTACATGAGAAAGAGGAGGTCTGACGCTCTTTGATATTCCTTCGGGTCACAATATTTTTTGGATATGAATATATCGGAACCTGATCAGAATCAAGGTGGCTTCTGGTGTGTCTTCGGGTAGATGCCTGGTTTTCCTTCTATGGAGTCACCAGGTTAAATATTAACAGCCAAGTTCTTGAGGCATGTTCACCATCAAGTCTCAAAACATACAATGTTGTATCCCCAAGGAATATTTCTTCAACTTACGTCCCTGGAAACGACACCATTTCCAATTTTATCCATTGAGATGCTCTAGGTTGTTGTTGGACCAATGTCGAGACACCCTAGGCACCAAGACTCGAGATGAATCTCAAAGCCAGATTTGCAATAAAATAATTGTGCAATATTTGGGAATTTTTCCCTCTCTCTATCTCTCTATTTTGAAATTGTAGGACCTCAAACAATCTAAGCTCAGATAAAAAATGATCTCAAGTATCGGAGGCATATTTCTATGAGTGTTTCAGACAATCAAGGTTAAAAGGATGATGAAATGATGGGTTAGAGGAAGAATAAAATAAACATACAGGGCACTACTGAGAACGAATTTTGTAGATGATGGAAAAGGAACAACATGCTGGGAAATTAAGAATTCAATAGCTCTAACAAGTGTAAACAGATCAATAAACACATGTGTCAAACAGTTAACATATTCCTACAGTCAAATTCAAGGAGGTACCCTCTAAATATCATCCAAATGCATAAAGAAAATGATGATAAATGATCATACATTTAGAGGAAATCACTTATGTGTCATTACCATACATCATATAGTAACACTGAACATGAATAATGGCCTACTGTCTGAGATTTTATAAATCTGATCTGATACAAGAAAAGAAAAAATGGTAGGAGATGCTTTACAGGAACACATATACAATAGAAGGAGGAATTATAGACTGAAACCTAAACGCAGGGGATGAATCTTCGGTTGCCTACTACATTTACCAACTGATTGTGCTCAAGGTATCTCTGGTCAAACAAATCTAGTTACAAGAGACTCTTAAACTCCCCAAAGTGTCATCCTTGACAATGGGAACCTATTTTCTCTTTTATTTCTCTCACTCATGCCCTAAAATGCTTCTTGAAACCACTTCCAACTTCTTGAAACCGTTTCCAATTTCTTGATTCTTGAGTGGTTTTTCTCTGGTAAAAATTGAATAAATTGCTTTCACCTGCTGGATTTTCATTATGAATGAGATCATGGAGCAATTGGATATTTCTAGATTGCAATATCCACTAAATATATGTCCTTGAAGAGTTCCTGAAATCATTTTCCTTTTGGTTGGAAGCTCGAAATATCAACTTCATATATTGTGTGAGTTAGTAGCCATCAGATCGGTTTCAATGAGTAGTCTCAGTCATCTATCGGAGGCGCACCCTTTGGAGCTATCAGGGCTTGCAAAAGCGTAAAACACAACAACTGTTGGATCATCTTGATCAGATCTAGACCATTGGTCGGAGTTGTATTGATCGGGGTGTTGGAGATGGACTGGGAGTCGTCGATCGAGCTCGACCATGGGAAAAAAATTGGCTAAGGAAAATATATCGTGTCGACACTAGCCTGGACTTGTGGAAACATTTTATTTTCTAATGATGATGCTGACATGGCTAAGATACCTGACACGTGACACCTGAATTGGATATGTGTTTGGGCACCTTTGGTGGGTTCCATATGTCCATGTGGCAATCTATGATTGGCTTTGAGAGGGCTCTGTTGGCGGGTTGTCATGAGATCTAGACCATTGATCAGTCCCACTTGAAGGAGGTATGAGAGAATATCTATATCATCCATCAAAGGTGCCTCTTGAGAGTGGTCAGGGTTGGGCCATGAGGGAGACTCTGAATAGGGAACTACGATGATCGTTGATTAGAGGAACTAGAGATGAACTGGAGTCATAGATCTAGTCGTAGTCGAAAATACAAATTGGCTAAGGAAATTGTCATGTTGATGTCATCCTGGACATGTGGTAGATTTTCATTGGCCCAAGATGGCACTGACATGGCAGGGGAGTGGGACATGTGTCACCCATTTTTGGTGTGTTGACCTGTGTATCTAGCAACTTTCACTTATCCACGTAGCATCCTCTTATTGTCCCTGACAATTCTCTGTTGGCATGTTGATTTTTCATCTCTTCTGTATTTCTACGAAGACGACATCGTCGTCAGAATTGTGAAAACTTGTGTTAGGGATTTCTCTTCACATTTCGTTGATGATGATTTCATATTCATATTAGTCATTAATATTTCACCAACGCGAGGATAACCACTGATATCTCATCAGAACAAGGAGATCCATCGATATTTCATTGAAATCGGGAGAGTCGCCAATCTATGCTTGACTAAAAGCCACAATTGGCTAAGGCATTGACAAGGTCATGTTAAATTCACCTCTGAATATGTGGTGGATCTTCATTGGTCCACGTTGATATTGATGTGACATGGATTATAGAACACATGTCACACATTTTGATGTGATTTGATGGGATTCGAGGAGATTCTCGTGTATCCACATGGAGGATTTATATTAGCTCTAACAATTCTCTGCTAGCAAGCCACGTGTAACACTGAATCGACGTCTTATAGGTCATGGATCAAATTTGGGCCATTGATCTCTCGGGATGGTGTGATGGAATATGGACCATCCATCGAAGGTACACCATCGGAGTGCTTGAGGCTTCGATCCAAATGCGACTCTAACGAATGGACGATATCGACCGTTGATTTGAAAGAGAGTGTGTGATGAGATCTAAGACATCGATCTTTCGGGGTCCGGAAAAACTTCTGAAATGTTGGTGCTTGGTTCTTTAGGTCGTGATCTTATGGCAATCTCCTTGGCCAATAGAATTAAGACTTTTTCACATGTGACAAGCCCCTTTTGGACGTCTAATAAGCACCTGAGGTCTTTAAAAATTGCCTTAGGCGCAAAAAGGCGTG
The DNA here is from genome assembly GCA_009831015.1 of Picea engelmannii. Lineage (NCBI taxonomy): Eukaryota > Viridiplantae > Streptophyta > Pinopsida > Pinales > Pinaceae > Picea > Picea engelmannii. Next base: position 183,203 of record ML792954.1, read on the forward strand.
GAATTTTCATCATTTCTTCATTTTTCCTTAGTAAAATTTTACTCTTGACTATTTCAAGGGTATGAAGGTCCCCTTTCTACCACTAATTTCTCCAATCACGGCCTGGCCATTTCAATAAACCTTCATATCTTTGACAAGAACAAATATATCACTAACACGGGGGTAATATGGACCACACAAATCACTGTGAACAAGCTACAAAGGGGTGGAGGCATGTCAAAAGGAAAATTTGTAAAAATTGTCCCAATGATGTTTTTCGAGGACACAATCGACACAAACACCATCTCTGCAAGAAACAAAAGGAAGATCAATCACCATGTGTTTATTACATAGTTTTTGCAATGAGTGATAGTTTAGATTACCAAACCATTCATGTCAAAGTTTGCTCAAGTCATCGGTATGAGAAATAAAAACCAATGGAAAAGATGATGACCCAAAGTTGTCAAACTTGTACAACCTAGTAATATCATCGACAATTTTGGTTGCTATGACATGATTAGGATCTCTTAAATCCTTAATTAAAACTTAGTGAGGTGAAAACTCTATGATTTTACCTTCACCTGAATGATTGATTTGATACACCGATAGAAGGTTGCAGGAATTACTTGGAAAACATAATAAATCATTGAAATGATCGTTATCTACCTAAACTATTCCATACCCTACAACACTAAGAGATTTATCATCACCAACAAATATTTGTTTGATGTTACATTCATTTAGAGAATAAAAATGGTTTTATCCTTAGCCATATGATAATATGCTCCAAAATCATTAAGCCACTCATCAGAAGAAGAAGTAGAATTTGCATTGAAGGAAGAACCAGAAGAAGAAAGTGCATATCCATGAGAAGAAGAAGAATCAATATTGATGTTGTGCTTCTTCATTGTTGCTTCTAAGGCTTCCATATTTTTAAAACATTTAGACTCCACATGACCATTTTTCCCACAAAATTTGCAATGGTTGTAAATCTTGTTACTTTTGTATTGTGCTCATTTGTCACCATTAGGAGCAAAATTTGGCGAAGAGGGTTCGAGACCCTTGTTTTGTTTGTTTTTGTTGCAAGGATGTAGCTTCTTGGGATTCCTAGATTTATCTTTTCGTTGGGCCAGTAAGGCTTCATTGGATGTACTTACAGTGCTAATAAATCTAAGTTGCACAATCTTATCTTTCTCTTGAATTGGAGAATCACAAAAAGATTCAAGAGATGGTTCTTTATAAGCACTCCCTAGATCTTCTCTGCTGGCATAAAAATTAGATACAAAGACAGAATATGCACTACCAAACTTAGTAAGAATAACATATATGCATCGATCATCCTTCAGATCTATTTTGCATACTATACATAAAAGTATAAGTGTTTTGAAAGTAAATAAATACTCTTCAATGCAAAAAGAATCATTGGGACTTAAAGTCGTTAACTGATTTACAACTTGGTGGGCTCGGATCGAATAATATTGTGTTTACCAGGCACAACTTGATGTTTTTCCCAAGCTTCATAGGGGCATCAATTCCTTGAAGGTGAAACCTTAAATCATGAGAGATGGACATTCTAATTAGTCCATGTGCTTCATCATTATTATTATCCCATTTGGATTTATTTTCATCATCAGTGGGTTCTTATTCTTTTTCCAAGGTAATCAAGTACAATCCTTTACTTCTTAGTACATCCTCCATATGGGATTTCCATGAAAAGTAGTTGATGTTAGTAAGAAAAATATCACTGGGAGAAGACATATTAAAATATGCATATAATATGGATTTAAAATCTAAAATTGATGGTCTGAATGAAAACATCTCAAAAAAATAGGTTGTTTAAAAAAAAACGTCCCTAAAAACGGACTTTGGATGTGAAAGTTATACCCTTTTGAAAAACGACATAAACAGTAATCAAAGAGCCACGTGGAAAGTATAATTTATTCCATGTGGTAATGTCCCTCATTCACTAACTTTCATATAAGCTCACTTTTACAAATAAGTTACTTATGAAATGAAGTGACCCACTTTTATAGAATAAGTGGGAATCATTTTTACAATGAAGTTACTTTGTAAATTAAATTTAGATACAAAAAGTAACTTAGAAAAATATTAAAGTTGTTTTATAATGATTTGTTTTTATAATTTAAGTGAAATGCATTTTACAATGAATTCATGAACTTTTTCAAAAAGCAACAAAAAATAGACTTGAACTCAAGACCTCTAACTAAATAAAGAAAATTTCAACCAAGTGAGCTAGTGCAAAACATATTATAATCTTAAGGAGGATGGGGGTGTTGTTGTTGTTGTGGAATATGGCCTTCAAATGCATGCTAAAAAAAACTTATTTTCATGTGTTCATACAAAAAAAAATCACTTCTCGACAACAAAAAGGGGTTAGATATCAGTTAGCTTACCCCAAAAATGCAAGTTTTATATATGTTTATGATTTGTCATGATCGAACAGAGCGCACGAAAAAGAGCATATGCAGATAAGAAAACACTTCCTGCTATGTTTCTGATGTGTCGAGATCGCATAGAGCATAGGGAATATGTAGACTAGAAAGAGTAGCAACTGGGAAACAAAAACAAAAAACAAAAATATTATTTCTATAAAAAAAATTAAAAGGGGCATATTCAGACTTTATACCTCTGGATCTGTCTGAAATGGTCGTATATTGGGAAAACAAAAACCTTTTCGAGTGGAAAAAAAAAATCAAACTAAAATGATCGCTCTAGATGCAATAGAATAGTCCTCTTGGCCCAAAAGTGTACAGAAATAGTAGAAACTAGAGATGTGATAAAATGGCTTCAAGATCTCGATCTACAATGAGAGTGAGTCTTCAAACGAGATCTGATACCATGTTCAAAAACATAAGGTATTCCACATAGGAAGAACACCTTCAATAACCACTCACAAAACCATAGCATAGATTAACACACTGATTTTTTTGCGTGATAAAACCCCAATGGGAAAACATCCACAACCCCAGCCAATGTGGCCACTTGAGGCAATTTATTAATGCAAAAAAAATATTACAAGAGAGTTTCTCACAATCGATCATCGGCAAATGACCCTCCATGCTCTTTAAATAGAGATCATGGATCAATCGGGTGCTAAGCCACAAATCAATGTAGTCATTAATATTGAGGAGAATATGATTCCTTGGATCACTCTATGTTTAGAACATATCATGACCATCAGATTATAAATGCATACTAAAGAAACACACTTCAACCTAATGACACATTAGACAAAGTTGATCTTAACTAAATCCTAAGTGTCTAAATATCCTAACAAATGGCACCAACTCCTGTTACTGGGTACTTGGCATCATAACCAAGTTCAACTTGAACTCTCGACTCCTACTCTATTAGACTTGAAAATTTATCTTGGGATGATGTCATGTGCTTAGATGCTCCATTGTCCATGTACCAAACATTCCTTGGAATTGTACTGGTAGAATGGAAAGATATAATTGAGACATCATTCTCAAACTTGGAGGAAATCTCGCTCATCTGAGTTTCAGCTGAGATTGTTACCTGATTCTATTGTTGCTTCCCTTTACCCTTCTTCTCTAGATACTTCGATGCATAATGGTCATTCTTATGACATATGAAGCACTTGATTTTACTCAAGTCCTTCTTCCTTATCTATGAGGTTGAATCCTCACTCTTTCCCTTACCCTTTTTGGGTCCTTTACCTCTTCCCTTCTTGGTTTGACCAATTGGGACTAGGTTGTTGTCAACACCCTTCTTTTCATGCTTTGAATCCATCCAAGTCTCTTACTAGATGCAATCATCCCAAAGCCTTGCAAAATTAAGGAAGGTTCTCACAAGAACAAATACCCTTGACAAATGGTTCTCATGAATTTGGGAATCAATTTAGTACCATGTTCACTAGATCTACATTTGCAATCTTCTCCCCAACTACTGTAATTTGATCATGGATCTATGTGACCTTCATGAGGTAACTAGTAACAGTGTCTGATATGTTCATCTCTATGGATATAAGTTTTTTATGCAATATCATCTTCCTATTAATGTTCTCACTCTGGTAGAGGCTAACCAGGGTATCGAACATCTCCTTCGATGGTTTCTTCTCGGATAGGTGAAGAATCAAATGATCATTCACGACATCCAATATCCCCTGCTTGGTATTCACTTCCTTCTTATTATATGCTTCCAACTACTGTAGATATATAGGTGGAGTAACTACCTTCTCGATGATATCCCATATATTGTTTTCTTCCAATAACAATGTTACCTTGGCTTTCCAAGACAAGAAATTGGAGGCACCATATAATTTGTCATCAAATATTAGGCTTGTTGATGCCATTTCTGAGATCCATTTCACAAACTCACAAATCTGAAAAATAAAACAAAAAATAAGCCATGCAAGAGTGCTTAGTCCTTCAAGAAGTAATAATGAAACCCTCTAACTGTTGGTATTTGTTTCTGGTAGTTGATCTATTGTTGTAAACTCTCAAGGATCTCAATCAGAGACCAGCTCTGATACCATTTGAATTTTCCAAAAGTGCTAAATGACTATTGTCCTATGTTTATATTAATTAAATAAATAAGATATGAACTTATTTAATCACATAAATTAATATTATTGAACATGCAACAATCACACATATATAGAAAATGAACAACATAAGCAATAAATGAATAACACACATGCATAGTGACTTTCCCCTTCAAATCAACTTATCATTCCAATGATCAAAGCTTACAAGGTACCTCCATAGACTATTGTAACTTAGTAGTTGTACGGTAAACAAAACACTACAAAACAAAGAAGTAGAACATGCTGAATTAGAAGTATGGCTTTGCTGAAGAAATAAGGCAGCAACTATTGTTGTACGATTTTATGACATTGTTGCTATATGGACTCTCTCTTGTTGTTTGCTATAACAGATCTGCACTTTCTCCTCTCATATGCACTCTCCCTCTATTGGTCTTTGCCTCTCTCAAGTGTTCCCATGTGTGTTCTAACTTCTCGCATCTTGTCATATTTATGCTTTGAGAGAGATAACTAATCTCTTCAATCCTAGAAACTAATCTCCTTAATCCGAGCAACCATCTTGTCTCAACAATGAGATGTACGGATAAGATTAGAACAAATATAACTCACTAATATTTTATAATATTTCATTTAGATTACTAAGATTAGGAGAACATGGGAAATTAGACTTTCAATTTATTTATTTAAGTGAAATTACAAGATGGTATTATTGTTGGGTATGTGTTATATTCTTTGTCGGGCACACATAGGGGTTCGGGGGCAGTGCCCCCGAGAAAAAAATTTCTACCTTGGGAAATGTGTCACATATTTAGGTGGTTTTTAGGAACATGGTTTCTTTGCCGATAGTTTTATATTTTCGGTTAAGGAATTAGGGTTGTTGACTAATCCAGGTCACTGGGTTAGGGTTTTGGATGTCGCTGGCTCCTATATGTATATTATATTGTAAACAATGTAACACAATGAAAATATAGAATATGTTGGTTTTCCCGGTTTGGGTTTCCAGGGGAAAAATCTCTGTGTAATGTTTGTATTTGCCATTGTATCTTTTCTATTCTTTTACTGAATATATGTTTGTAGTAAATATTGTACAAGGTTAAAATCAACAATTATTTCCCACTTTTCCTAAGTGATCACTAAGAAGTTGTCTTGAACTACTTCTCACACATTCACACCTAACCTGTGCAAGAAGCTCATGCTTGAACTACATTTCTCAACAATATCACGGTCTATTAAGGAAGTATGGTGTTCCATTACTTGATTTTGGGTTCACTCATTTCTTCCACCATTGATCCTCCTTGAATCTTAAAAAGACAACACCTTGTCTTTTTACTGCAATCCAATGTTATATCTATACTGCAATCCTGAAGAACGAAGGAGAATCTAGATGATACTCCCGACTAACTAGGGTGTGTCTTCCAACACTGAAATCAATCACTTTGGTGTTTTATCCCTGGAAATACACAAAAGTACACAAAGCATCCTAACTTCTCTTTGCAATCCAATTCTCAATATCAATATTCGATAATGAGAGGAATTAGGGTTATCCTCCCCTTTATACTTGATCCTCATTCTAATTCCTCATTCACTTTATTTAATTAAAGTGATTTTTCCTAAGTTTGACTTTAATTATTATTTTAAATCACTTAATCACTTTTTTCCCACTTTATTACTTAATGTCACTTTCAACTTAGGATTTTCTGATAAATGACACTAAATAATTCTTTTATTCCCTTTTTCTCTCGACTATAACCTACAGGAATCAGTATAGGCTACTAAGTTGCTTCTCCTAGATTCATCACTGGGAAAGGAACATTATAGTCCTCCCTTCCCAAGATTTATTGTCCTCAAGCAACTGTAATCTAGGGTGTTGTATAATCTTCTCTCCCTCCCATGTAACGTCCTCAACTAGAAGACCTCTCCACCTGATCAAACACACCCTAATAATCTGACTCCTCAACTTCCTCTCTCTGATCTCCGGAACCTTCTCAGGGTCCAACTCCAATTGACCTTCCTCATCTAATGGGGTTAACTCCATGGAAGTAGTAATATATTGTCCTAAATCCTTTTTAAGGCATGATACATGAAACACATTATGGTTTTTACTTCCCTCTGACAACTCGAGCTCATAAGCCACCTCCCCCACTTTCCTAATAATCTTGTAAGGGCCATAGAATCTCAGATTTAGTTTCTTTGCCCCACTCCTTTTCAACAAAGAATTTTTGTAAGGTTGTAGCCTAAAAAATACCAAGTCTCCCTCCTCGAAGTTGCACTCATCTCAGTGTTTATCTTCATATATCTTTTGTTGATTTTGGGTCACTTGTCAATTCTCCTTAAAGATCTTGAGGATCTATTGACTCTCTTGTATCCAATATTTGGATTTGGTAGCCCTACTATCCCCAAATACCACATCTACAAATTATGGATCATTGTATCCATACAATGATCTAAAGGGTGTCATCCAAATGGACATTTGATAGGTAGTGTTATAACAATGTTCGCCCATGTGTAACCACTTAGTCCATGCTCGTTGTTGCCCCACCAAAAAGTTCCTCAAATATCCTTCCACCCACTTGTTTACAATATCAGTATGCTCGTATTTATGTGGATGATAGTTGGTGCTCGGTGTCAAATCTATACCTACTAACCTGAATAGCTCTTGCCAGAAATCGTTGATAAATATGATGTCCCTATCACAAACTATGTACCTCAACAATCCATAGAGTATGAAAAACCTCCCTGAACAACAACTATGTGACTTTTGTTTCCTTGTACTTTGAAGGTATCAAAAACAAATGTGTGAACTTGATCAATTTGTCGACCACTACTTAAATACAGTCTCTACCTTGCACCTTGGGTATCCCCATGATGAAATCCATCGAAATTCTTTCCCATTTTTTCTATGGGATGGGTAATGGCTGAAGTAACCCTGTAGGATGTGTCTACTCCGACTTGTTCTGCTGACAAGTCACACACTCTCTAGCGTGCCTCAACACATCATCTTTGAGACCCTTCCACAATAATATCTCCTTGATTTTCCTGTTGGTTTTAAAATACCCCTGATGCCCTGGTAGTGGTGAATCATGTGTTGCATTCATAATCTCATTTTTTATGCTAGATTCTTGAACCAAGTAGATCCAATATTTATAGAATATGTCATCGTCTAAGACTCGGTATTTTTCATCCTATACATGTCCATCCATCACCTCACAAGTGAATTGGTTCTTGGAGTACTCCACCAATAAGTGAGCCTTCCAATCAATTGATATCTCTAATAATGAACAACTCGTTGGTCTAGCCCCCTCCTCTAGCTCAATAGTATGCTCAAACCCTCTGTCTATAGGTTGTCCAGGAGGAATCTGTCCAAAAACCTACTCATGCTTCCCCAACAATGCATGTATCTATGTGTGGTACCTTTTTCTACCATTTGATTCTCTCTGCGTAGTGATCAAGCACTTGGTTGCATATGCTACATCACCATTCCTAAATATTCTCTCCATCCTCTTTGTTGAAACTATCCTCGGTTTCCCATTGGACATTCCCCTCAACACCACCTTCTTTCCCTCAACATCTCTGAATCCCATCTCCAAATTATGGTAGTTCATGGTGATCATTCCCATTGAATACAGCCAGTGGACCCCCAATACTATATCTATATTAGATAGTTCAACTACATAAAAAACATCGGTCATCGAATAGTTTCCTGATTTCAATTCTAGATTCAGAATTCTATCTCGACAGGTCATGTTGTATCCATCTGCTACTGCTATGTTTAACCCCTCGAAATCCTCTGTCTCCAATCCTCTCCTGGCCACCAATGATGCATCAATAAATTTGTGGGTCGCCCCACCATCCACCAAGGTCGTGAATCTACGCCCTTGAATGACTCCCTTGATCTTGAGGGTGTCATATCAAGGAGTTCATGATAGAGTCGCTATGACGCCACCCTTAACCGACGCACGTGTCTTTACCTCCTCACGTGGTGGTGCCCCCATCTTTGGTCGTGTCCTCTCCCCTGGTTGTGTCTCATAAGGATGCTCCTCTTCGGAGTTGTTGGAATCATTGTCATGTGTAGGTCATGTTGTCTCCTCGTCATCGCTATCTGAGACCACCTCTATATAATGGACCTTACATTTTCCCATGCACCTATGTCCTGGCACCCAAGGCTCTTTTCATGTGAAGAGAAGTTTATTCCTCATTAACTCCTGTCAAGTCTCATCATCAAGCTTATCCTTCCCTTTCCACTCCCTCTGAAAGGGTTTTTGGTCTTTTTTTTTTTATGGAATGTGTTGGAGATATTACACACTCACCTAGAATTATTTTCTTAAGTTTGATATTCCAATGTTGAGAATGTTTCCTTAGATGAGAATATTCTCTTTAGAGAATATTCCCCTAAAATATAGGGCACTCCTCTTTAGTTTAGATTTAGTTACACTCAGTTAGACTAGTGGAATTCACTCATGCATGGAGACCTCAATTTATCACCAACGGTTGCATGCATTTCACTCACTTCCACACGTGTGACTCAGTTAATTGATGATTGGATCGATCAGTTCACTAGGACTAGGTGGTGGTTCACTCTAGTGTCTATCATTGAGTGTCCAAATCTCTCTAGATCACTACTATGGTGCATTAGTCACTCATGTAGCCTATATATATTGTAAAGTATTCACTCTTTGAGTGTGGAATATGGTTAATATAAATTATTACATTCTTTCCTCCATTTTTTGTCTCTTCTCTTCACACCATTGCATGTTGTGTATGCTTCATTGTTAGCTAGATATTTTGTCCAAGTATCTCAAAAAATCTACATGGTATCATATCCCACAAGCCTCTAGCAAGGATCATCACCAACACTCTTATTTGTAGGTCCAGAAGGGAGATACAACAAGAAAGATGGATCATTCACCAAATTGTTTTCTCATGCTTCATAACTATTTGGAGTGGAAGCGAAAAATTATTCTTCAGATCAGATGCAAAGGCTTGTACCAAATAACCAAGGCAATGGAAGTAGAACCTGATTTCGCCGATGAGAAAAATGACTTTCTCAACAGACAAGATATGGCCATAGGATGTATCTGCATGTTTGTTTCTCATGAACTTTTCCATCAAGTATATGATGAAGCACAAGACTCAACTCCAAACGAATTATGGACTAGATTGGAGGTTCTATTTGGGAATAAGGAAGATTACATGCAAAAGGTTGATTAGATAGAGCCAGTAGAAAATCCACTGGAAGATCAATCCTCTCAGTTTGAATAGCCTTCTACACAAGTATTTTCACAACTTTTTGTTTCATTCATTGAAGATGATATTGACTCCATTTTAGATCTATTTTTTGAATCGTATACGGAAGATATCATCCATCCATATCATGAGCCACATGAACACATTTTTTCATGTGTCATTCATGCATCCCATGAGCCACATGAAAATACTCCCATGCATGCATCTCAGGAGCCAAAAAGGGGGTCGCGCACATCAAATTCAATTTTGAAATTTTCTTAGCAAAATTTGCAGAAAAAAATTTGGATATTTGAATTTCTCTCAGAAAAAAAAAAAAAAAAAACAAATTTCAAAAAAACATCGTCTGAAACGGAGTCTGGGAAGTGAAGTTATGAGCATTTTAAAATCAACAAAATTTCAACATTTTTCCGGAAGCGGCCGCACGATTTTCAAATTTTCATCCAAACTTCATTTGGATCTTCTTCGTTACAAAAAGAGAAAGTGGATATGTGTGGAAACCTCACTGGTGCATCTACTTCATCAAATCCATGCAGACATCTACATCTTCAACAAAATATTCAATGAGCACAAACTTGAACAGTTGTGAGGGGACACAGTTGCTTAGCAACTGCTTTTTGTTCCTTCTCATTTTTTTCTCTTATACATTATACTTTGAAGGGGGGGGTTTTCCATGAGGTTTTCCCTCTTTCCCCATTTTTTCAGTGTCTCATTCTTATATGAATTATACAATGGGTACCTAACATGGTATTTTTTTTCAGGTCCCATTCATCATGTACACCCTAGTAGTGTTCAAGGGAGGTGTTCACCTAGAATTATTTTCTTAAGTTTGATAGTCCAATGTTGAGAACACTTTCTTAGATGAGAATATTCTCTCTAGAGAATATTCCCCTACAATAGAGGGCGCTCCTCTTTAGTTCAAATTTAGTTACATTCATTTAGACTAGTGGAATTCACTCATGCATGGAAACCTTAGTTTTATCACCAGTAGTTTCATGCATTTCACTCACTTCCACATGTGTGACTCAGTTAATTGATGCTTGGATGGATCAGTTAGCTAGGACTAGGTGGAAGTTCAGTCCAGTGTCTGTCAATGAGTGCCTATATATCTCTAGATCACTACTATAGCACATTAATTACTCATGTAACCTATATCTATTGTAAATTATTCACTCTTTGAGTGTGGAATATGGTTAATAGAAATTATTGCATTCTTTCCTCCATTTTTTGTCTCTTCTCTTCACACCATTGCATGTTGTGTATGTTTCATTGTTAGCTAGATATTTTTTCCAGGTGTCTCAAAAAATCTACAGGATGAAGGGTTTGGAAAAGTTCTTGTGCTTCGACACTACATCCTCCATGTCTCTAGTGCACATGATATCATCCTGTAGTGTGTGTGGTTTGAATGCTTTCACCCATCCTCTCAATGGTTCTGAGAGCCCCTCGGTGAACAACATATTAAAACATTGCTCTGACACGTCTGATGTTGTCACTGCCAACCTATGAAAGTATGTAATGAATGTTTCGGCTAACCCTCTCTATCGCAGCTGTGCCAAATCTCTGAAGTGAATCTCTGGATCTGTTTTATCAAATCGATCCATAATCTTCTCTATGAATTCCTTGTAAGATGCAATGCGATTGTGACCCAAGGTCACCAATCTGTGATACCACCACTCGTGGGCCTCCCCCTCAAGATGTAAAGTGGCTAAACTGATGGATTTTGATTCGGACATCTGTTTGAGCTGGAAATAGGTATCAAGTTTCTGCACCCATGCTTTGGCTGTGTTAAGGTCCTAACCCGCACATAGGTAGATCAATGTATTCGGATGTAATAAAGGTCAATATTAATAATACCTTTCAATAAAATAGAATAAGGCGGATGT
>ML792955.1:28877-69574 GCA_009831015.1 Picea engelmannii
TAAGAAAGAATGCCAAAAACCCTAGACATCCAAAAACCTAACCCTAGGAGATGAAACGCCAAAAGTCATGTGGGCCCCGTTTGGGTAAGCTAGTACATCAACTTCCCGGGGTCGTAACTTTTGCATACGATCTTCGTTTTAGGTGCGTGATAGCCTGTTGGAAAGGTATCATCGAGGAGATTCATTTTGGGGGCTCAATCATGCCTTCATCTATCATTGAGGAGCTTGATACCGAAAAACCTTCATTTAGGCCCTAAAAACTGCTAAAAATAGTAAATTGCCAAAAATGTCAGAAAATTATTTTGAGCCAGTTGGAAAAGGTGGGTGGCCACCAATATCCATCTGGATCACTAATTGAGAGAATCGGTTCATGAGAACATTGTCTCTCTTGAATATTGTAGAAAAAAATATCAAGTTGATGATATCTTCACCAAACCTTTAGCTAAAGCCATATTTATCAAGCTTCGTACAATCCTTGGGCTTCAAGAAGATGCAATTATGGGGGGGTGTCCTAGTGACATAATTTCACCTCCTGAAACTACAAAGTTGTGTGATCATGGGGGGTGTTATAAAATTAAGCATTGATGGTTCATCACACATCTCTTGGGATCAGCAAGTCGAGAGTTCGGCCTACATTTGGATACAGTTGTTCAAGCGATTGACCAATATAGTACACTATTCAATTGGGTAGTCGACGTGCATGTTGGTCAAAGAATCGACCAATAGTAGAATATAGTTGGGTGGTGGATCGAACAACCAAACAATCGATTGCGAGTTGGATGTGAAAGTGGTTGGTTTGAGTATCCTTGTCGAGCCAACTCGACAGAGTGGATTTGGCAAAGTCAACTCTAATAGTCGATGGTTACATGTGGCCAAGATCTTCTAGATTCTATAGAAGTTGGATAGATATTGAGACTATAAAAGTAGACCCCTTGGGTCATTATCAATATAAGAGGTTGTGCAATATATCATGTGGATCACTATGTTCAACATGCACTGTGATATTCTGATCATAATGGGTTTTGCTTAAGTGTTGTAACGGTGTATTTAGACACCACCTTTATCTTTGAAATTGTTTTCCTCTTCGATTATATATAGTATTGTGTCCTTTGTTTCATGTCGTTTTCCACCCTATTCCCCTATAAAAGCAAGATATTATATTAAAAGGGAGAAAGGTACTAAGATGTCTCTATCCTCCCTCTAGACTTCCCGAATCAAGATCCTGCAAAATTCAATGCACAATTATTCAAATGTGCATGAAAATGTAGCATAAATTCAACTAGATGATACAAAATATAAATAAAAACTAGAATTACTACAAGTGAAAAGGAATAACTTGATGAACTTGGAACTTGGTGCACCAATAGTACCAATTTACATTGGGATACTAATTATGAGTGAGATGCTTCTTAAGGGATAAGAGGAAATGTAGAAATTGTGTACATTTGAAAGTATTTCAGGTTTTTCTAGTTTGTCATCTCATATATATCTAATGAACACAACCTAAAATGCACTGGAATTGCTTATCCCTTACATTATAGATCAGGTGACATAAAATATGCATCTTTGGAAGTACTGGGAGAGGATACATGAGGCCAACAATTGGAAGGGGACAACATATTTCAAATGATAATATACATATGTAAGTTGATCAAACTATTATATTGTACCAAACTTAATTTACCTATGCACTAACATAATTCTCTTGGAACAATTATTAAGAGGGAAAATACTAGTAAAAAGGGAACAACATTCCATCCCATGAGATTTAAATTATGATAATTATTACATACCCTATGGATAATTGTAATATACATGTCTACATTATTAAAGGAAAGTTTGGGAAGCATGTAACATTCTAACTTCAAATAGAATTTTTAATGTCTTTCTAATGAAAATAGTATGACAAGTTTAATTTGGTGCATCGATGTGTTTGTTTATAGCATGTACACTGGCATGCAATATTTTATGTGCACCGAACATGATATCTTTGTTAAAACATTTGTAAATGAAAACTTGCACAAAATAATAATTATAAAAGTTTGCATTTATAATTTCGCTAAACATTGATTTAAGGTGTGGTTAAGGTAATGTAGCGCACTAGTGTGCTAACATTTTAAAGATGCACTCTACATGGAAATAATATAATATAATATGATATAACTAGACCACATGTTTTCATCAATGCATTTAAAAAAAAAAAAAGTGGGTATTTCATTTTGTAAAAGTGATTTAAACAAACCCTAAACCCTAATCCATTGTTGTGTCAATTAGAGGGGAGACTTTTGCAAGAGATATTTCCTAGGTAAGATATTGGAGTGGATAATTTTTTGAAGAACCAAATTTGTAAGGGACCACCATGGACTGCATACAAATATAGAAAAGAGAAATTTCAGGTATGTAACTTCATTCTATTTATCTCAACAAAATAGAAAGGTTTCATAGTCATATTCAATGTTGTAACCTTAGTTTTGTTGTTGCTTCCTTTTTTTATATACCATTGCAAACCCTAGTTGTAAGGGTTTAGTTTCTACAATGAGATTATTTAAGGGTTTTTAGGTATTTAAAGAATATTTTAATGGAATGGGGCCCCCGGTTGCATTGGATCCCAAACAATGTCCATGTTATTATTTTTCTTTAAATGTTTTGGATTTCATGGTATGCATTATAGTAAGTACACATCGATGCATTTTTTACTCTATGGTGCACCACTAGTGCATTGTTTTTGTTTTAATAGATTCTACAATGTGCAACGTACAATAAATATGCATCAATGCGCCATGTGCTATAAAGTGTATTATGTGTCCCTCTTAATTATATATATATATATATATATATATATATATATATATATATATATATATATATATATATATATATATATATATATATATATATATATATATATATATATATATATATAAACAAAATGGGTTTAATGGTGCATGATATACATTAAAAACAATGATATAAGATGATAGAATATGTCAATTGGGTGTAGCTTGAGTGGTGTGAGGAAAATTGTTACCCTCCCCACTTGGGTTCAAATCCCACTTTTTGGCATGTCTCTCTTAGTGGGCCAATTGTTCTTGAGCTATATATGATCTATTCATGTGTTTTTTATGTGGAATTGTGCCTTGAAGAATCTAGGGTTTACCTTAGGTACCATCCTCAAAATGAGAAGAAGTGCTCAGGACGTTTCCCCTGGAATATGTTACTTGGAAAAATATAATTAAAAAAAAATGATGCCATATATAAGATAGAAGATGGTTGATAGAATATCAAGAAAAACACTTGTGTCAATGAGTGCGAGGAAATGTTTCAAATAGGAAATTAGGTGGATCAAAAGGTGATGAACACAAAGTTTTTATTTGACGTTTTACTAATAATGTACTTCTTGTAGTGCCCCATTTATTTCTACTAGTTTGGCAGAATAGATCTTATTATTTGAGGACATTTTATTTACAAAATAAATTGGATTATTGACTTGTGTTATAATGATGAAACTCAAACTCTTTCATTATTTTTATTAAATTTAATTTATGATTTTGAATGAGTTTTATTTAAATGTTTATATGATCGCATGGATGGATTAAATGTACATTTATATGACATAATTGACATTGTCGGTTCATATCGTTAAGATACATTGAAATGAAAATGTTTGATACATTAACTTGTAGATGCTACTAATGGTATGCCTAGTGTGACAAAAAATCCATTGGTGTACATTGAAGTGGAATTGCATCAACATTATATTAGAATCTAGATGGATTCAAGGTATTATAATATGTTATATGATTAATGATATGTTTTAATTTTTATTATGGAACAATTTGATGCAATGATTTTAGTGTGCCTAGGCATAGGGAATATGCTTACCAATTAATCCACATATTGGTAATGGAGTTTTGTGGAAGTGTAAAAAGTATCACCGGGAGAGGAGGAACAACATTCCTATTTCCACCTACTAGAACTCATTTTCCATGTTGAAAATTATGTGACACTTTTACTTAGATGTTGCACACTTCCATGAGGGTAGGCCACATATTGGGTCACTCATGAGGTTTAGCTCAGGGGAATACAATAAGGTGGTATTTTCATTCCTCAATGAACATTAATCCCTCAACAAGGTAGTGACAAATTTGAGTTAATGTGGTTTCAACAATGGCACCATTTCCACCACCAAGAAAATTGGATGCTTGAAGAGCATGCATAAACATGGTACCCTTGGTACTTACTAAAATGTAAATCTTGAAGGGCATGGAGAAGCATGGAACCCTTGGTATCAATTATAAGTTTTCAAGTAGACATTGAAAGATGTTGATTAAGCATAAAAATTGTGGTTGATTTAGCATGTGCATTTTTTTAGTAGGAAAAGAATAAGTATCTAGTTTATGCATTTTAGTTAAAAGAGGAAATGTTAATTAAATGAGAAATAGTATGATTGACATATAGATTATTACATATCTCATAAAAAGGAGAAATAAAATAGTTTAATTAAAATCCATTAGAAAATAAATGTAAGGCCCATTCCCTAGGCTTCATAACTAAAAGTACAATTGTAATCATATACCATGTGTAAGTATTAATAATAAATTTATTAATAACAATTTCCAGTATTTTAATTCTTATAGTTCACATTGACAACAAAATCTCAATATTTATAACTTGATTAAAACAACATAGTAGACTAGTAAAATACCTCTTTAAGATGAAGGCCTTTGAGTTGTTGAACAGTCTGCTACCAAAGCTTGAAACTAAATTGTTTGAAATTATTTCCTCTTAGCCAGCTAGGAACAGAGCCTCTCCGACTCCCTAGCTCCAGGAAATCAGATTTCATGGCCCCGAGCCCAAAATCCGAACAACACCAGTGCCCTACTAAAAATCCCCAAAGAAATTTTCCCTTCCCATCTCCTCCATTCTCCTTCCTCTTTCTCCCGATAATTCCCAAAAACAAAGATCATTTTCCAAGCCCCCCCCCCCCTCCCTTCTTTATCCTCCTCTCTTGAATCACCCTCCCTCATTCAATTCTCAACTTCCTTATCCTCTCATGAATTCTCTCACCTACCTTTAAATAATAAAATAACAAAATAATTCAAATATAGTTATTTCAATAATTAATTTAATTTAACTTAACACCTAGGTTTCCCTTCACCTCTAATACTTAATACCAAATCTTCTCATCATTTGAACTCGGACTCAATGTCCTAAAGATGGATCATGATCTGGATCTGAAACATCGACAATCTATTGACAAAACTGTGGTCATTCTGATTAATCATGAAAACTCCAACCACAGAAATCTTATTAATCAAAGTAATTTTAATTAACTAAAAACTAATTACTAGTGCACCGACAAATCAAGGAGAAGAAAAAGGAATTCAAATTCAAATAATAGTGTGAGAAAATAAAAGTGGGCTTGTCTGATATTAATGAGGGTTAATAATTAAAAAGAGTAGTAACTACATATGCACCCACTCAAATAGGAAAAGAGGAAGAGAACAAGAGAACACCTCGGAGTGAAAATAGGAATGGGATAGTTGAGTGAGGATTAATCACTAATTTATATTTGAATAAGAAATTAATTAAGCACTTGTGCATGGGAGTGACACATGGATGGATGGATAATAGGTAATTAGTAAATTAGAAAATTAATTTTTTTCATGAGATGGACAAATGGCTTGAGCCATAAAGACGATAAAATGAAGACTTGAGCTAGAGGAAAAATACTTTTTGCACCCTTATGTTGGATGGTTGTCATAATGCTAAAACTTTTTAATGGTGATTATTGAAGAATTTGGTCTATTGGAAAGTGTTCTTGAGGTGGTGATTCCTCTCAAACTTAGCATATTCACTCTATTTTCATTTTGATAGTGATTACCTTTCATACAACCCCATTGCATCTTTGGGATCCTTAGAGAAGGATAGTACCCACTGGAGTTGGTAGAGTGGTCAATTGGTGAACTATCTAAAACTCGACAATTTAAAGAAAGGAAGAAGTTGCACATGTATGAGGAAGAGAAGGTAAATCTACGAAAAACTTTCATGGCCACAATGGAGTGCGAAGAAATTGGGAAAAAACCTAGTTAGGGTCGTCCATGCGGGTCACCCAATAAACGTCCCGCAAGGCACCCCCGCAAGTTGAGTAGAGCATGTCCTATGAGGCCTCGATGGACACCTTCCCTATGTCACGCGAGGCACTACTAGAAGTGAAGATTGAAGCTTGGTTCAAGCTGCATAGGCTGAGAAAAGTCTCATGGAGGTTCAACAGGGATCAAGTATACCAGATCTATCTACAGGTTCAAAAAGGTATGCTACATGATTGGATATTTGTGATATTTTGAGGTATGGACATATGAGGTAGAGTAGATGCTCTTGGGACATCATTGGCTAAATTACATATGTTGCATAGGGCAGATCTATAGAGGTACAGTGCTGGTATACGTGGTGTTTATCATTGGCACATTTGTTGGGATTTATTTGAGGCATTTGTTTGGATATGAATGAGGAATGGTATTGTGAATTTGGGTATATTCCTAGAAGTACTATTGATGTATAGTATTTGTTGTATTGAATGGTTATGAGGTAGATATGGTGAACCAATATTACCAATTTACATTGGGATACTAATTATGAGTGAGATGCTTCTTAAGGGATAAGAGAAAATGTAGAAATTGTGTACATTTGAAAGTATTTCAAGTTTTTCTAGTCTTTCATCTCATCTACATCTAATTAACATAACCTAAAATGCATTGGAATTGTGTGCCCCTTACATTTATAGATTAGGTGACATAGAATATGCATCTGTGGAAGTACCAGGAGTGGATACACGAGGCAAACAATTGGAAGGGGACAACATATTTCAAATGATAATATACATATGTAACTTGATCAAACTATAATATCGTACCAAGATTAATTTACCTATGCACTAACATAATTTTCTTGGAACAAATATTAAGAGGGATAATGCTAGTAAAAAGGGAACAAATATTAAGATGGATAATGCTAGTAAAAAGGGAACAACATTCCATCCCATGAGATTTAAATTATGATAATTATTACATAAACTATGGAGTATTGTAATTTACATGTCTACATTATTAAAGGAAATTTTGGGAAGCATGTAACATTCTAACTTCAAATAGGCTTTTTAATGTCTTTTTAATGTCTTTCTAATGAAAATTGTATGACTAGTTTAATTTGGTGCATCGATGTGTTTGTTTATAGCATATACACTGGTATGCAATATTTTATGTGCATCGAACATGATATCTTTGTTAAAACATCCACAAAAGAAAACTTCCACAAAATAATAATTATAAAAGTTTGTATTTATAATTTCGCTCAACATTGATTTAAAGTGTAGTTAAGGTAATGTAGCACACTAGTGTGCTAACATTTTAAAGATGCACTCTACAAGGAAATAATATAATACAATATAACTAGACCACATGTTTTCATCAATGCATCGAAAAATCAAACAAAAAAAAGAGTGGGAATTTCATTTGTAAAAGTGATTTAAACAAACCATGAACGCTAATTCATTTTTGTGTTAATTAAAGGGGAGACTTGTGCAAGAGAAATTTCCTAGGTAAGAGATTGGAGTGGATAGTTTTCTGTAGGACCAAATTTGTAAGGGACCACCATGGACTGCATACAAATATACAAAAGAGAAATTCCATGTATGTAACTTCATTCTATTTATCTTAACAAAATAGAAAGGTTTCATAGTCATATTAAATGTTGTAACCTTAGTTTTGTTGTTGCTTCCATTTTTTTTTATATCACTGCAAACCCTAGTTGTAAGGGTTTAGTTTCTACAATGAGATTTTTTAAGGGTTTTTAGGTATTTAAAGAATATTTTAAAGTAATGGGGGCCCTTGTTGCATTGGATCCCAAACAATGTCCATGTCATTATTTTTCTTTAAATTTTTTGGATTTCACGGTATGTGTTATAGTAAGTACACATCGATGCATTTTGTACTCAATGGTGCACCACTTGTGTATTGTTTTTTGTTTTTTTAAATAGGTTCTACGGTGTGCAACATACAATACGTATGCATCAATGCACCATATGCTATAAACTGCACTGCTTTTCCCTCTTAATTATATATAAACAAACATTTTTGGGATTAATGGTGCAGGATATACATTAAATACAATGATAGAAGATGATAGAATATGTCAATTGGGTGTAGCTTGAGTGGTGTGAGGAAAATTGTTACCCTTCCCACTTGGGTTCAAATCCCACTTTGTGACATGTTGCTCTTAGTGAGTCAATTGTTCTTGAGCTATATATGATCTATTCATGTGTTTTTGATGTGGCATTGTGCCTTGAAGAATCTAGGGTTTACCTTAGGTACCATCCTCGAAATGAGCATAAGTGCGCAGGATGTTTCCCCTGGAATATGTTACTTGGAAAAATATAATTAAAAAAATGATGACATATAGAAGATAGAAGATGGTTGATAGAATACCATGAAAAGCACTTGTGGCAATGAGTGCCAGGAAATGTTTCAATTAGGAAATTAGGTGGATCAAAAGGTGATGAACATGAAGTTTTTATTTTATGTTTTACTAATAATGTACTTCTTGTAGTGCCCCATTTGTTTCTACTAGTTTGGCGGACTAGATCTTATTATTTGAGGACATTTTATTTACAAAATAACTTGGTTTATTGACTTGTTTAATGATAATGAAACTCAAACTCTTTCATTTTTTTTATTGACTTTAATTTATGATTTTGAATGAGTTTTATTTAAATGTTTATATGATAGCATGGATGGATTGCATGTACATTTATATGACATAATTGACATTGTCGATTCATGTGGCTAAGATACATTGAAATGAAAATGTTGGATACATTAACTTGTAGATGCTACTAATGTTATCCCTAGTGTGACAAAAAATCCATTGGAGTACATTGAAGTGGAATTGCATCAACATTATATTGGAATCTAGATGGATTCAAGGTATTATAATATCTTATATGATTAATGATATGTTTTAATTTTTATTATGGAACAATTTGAAGCGATGATTTTAGTGTGTCTGGGCATAGGGAATATGCTTACCAATTAATCCACATATGGGTAATGGAGTTGTGTGGAAGTGTAAAGAGTACCACCAAGAGAGGAGGAACAACATTCCTATTTCCACCTACTAGAAATCATTTTCCATGACCTAAGTTGAAAATCTTGTGACACTTTTACTTAGAGGTCGCACACTTCCATGAGGGTAGGCCACAGATTGGGTCACTCATAAGGTTTAGCTAAGGAGCAAACAATAAGGTGGTATATTTATTCCTCAATGAACATTAATCCCTCAACAAGGTAGTGAAAAAGATGAGTTAACATGGTTTCAACAGTGGCACCATTTCCACCACCAAGAAAGTTGGATGCTTGAAGAGCATGCATGTACATGGCACCCTTGGTACTTACTAAAATGTAATTCTTTAAGGGCATGGAGAAGCATAGAACGCTTGGTATTGATTATAAGTTGTCAAGTATACATTGAAAGATGTTGATTAAGCATATAAAATGTGGTTGATTTAGGATGTGCATTTTTTTTAGTATGAAAAGAATAATTATCTAGTTTATGCATTTTAGTTAAAAGGGGAAATGTTAATTAAATGAGAAATAGTATTATTGACATATAGATTATTAGATATCTCATAACAAGGAGAAATAAAACAGTTTAATTAAAATCCATTAGAAAATAAATGTATGCTAGAATGTGCATGAAATGAATATAAATTAATTTTAATTAACTAAAAACTAATTACTAGTGCACCCACAAATCAAGGAGAAGAAAAAAGAATTAAAATTCAAATAGTAGTGTGAGAAAATAAAAGTTGGCTTGTCTGATATTAACGAGGGTTAATAATTAAAAAGAGTAGTAACTACATATGCACCCACTCAAATAGTAAAAGAGGAAGACAACAAGAGAACACCTAAAAGTGAAAATAGGAATGTGATAATTGAGTGAGGATTAATCACTATTGTATATTTGAATAAGAAATTAATTAAGCACTTGTGCATGGGAGTGACACATGAATGGATGAATAATAGGTAATTAGTAAATTAGAAAATTACTTTTTTGCATGAGATGGAAAAATGGCTTTAGTTATAAAGCCAATAAAATGAAGACTTGAGCTAGAGGAAAAATACTTTTTGCACCCTAATGTTGGATGGTTGTCATAATGCTAAAACTTTCTAATGGTGATTATTGAAGAATTTGGTCTATTAAAAAGTGTTCTTGAGGTGAGGATTCCTCTCAAACTTAGCATCTTCACTCTCTTTTCATTTTGATAGTGATTACCTTTCATACAACCTCATTGAGGCTTTGGGATCCTTGAGGAAGGATAGTACCCATTAGAGTTGGTAGAGTGTTCAATTGGTGAACTATCTAAAAATGGATAATTTAAAGCAAGGAAAAAAATTTACCCACAATTCAAAAATCCAACAAACCAAAAAACCAATTAAGATAATTCTTACAAATCTACTTTCTAAATATTTATGTGTTAATTAAATAAATTTGTAAATCAATTTCAATCGAAACCATTTCTTTGAAACCAATCCTGTATATCCGAGAATAACCCAAATTGACTATTTCCAAGATTTAGAACCCCTAGACATATTGAGTTCTAATTTAGCATTTAAATTATCAATCAAAAGTATTGCAAGATATACTGTTGTAAACATGTACCAATCAACCTGCACCAAACAACATATAATCAACTTGTACTATAAACAACATGTAATCAACATGTACCATAAACAAGTGCATCAACCATGCACCAACCTGTATCTCAACTTGTACCATCAATGAGTGCATCAAATATGTACCAATAATGCATCAAATAAACATAAACTATGACTCGTCAAGATGTACCAACATCATCAACTATACACCTCATGTATGTGCCAACTCATCAACTACTTGTCTCAACCATGTACCCAACATGTACCTCAACCAAAATCCCTCATCAATTTCATCATCCAAATCTGATTTGTAACTCTATAATAGACTTGGTGTATATGATCACATACCTACAAACCTTCCTTAACTTTAACAACAAGAGACTAGCATTTTCATCAAACTTTACTTTAGTCTCACATGACTAATTTTGGAATAGTCAACAACCCTAACTTGAAATGATCTTAACTATGTACCTATAATGAATAAAGATATGAAAATAGTACACAATGTTCTTCAGTGTCTTTATGGAATTCCTCCAAGTTTCACTGCTTGGAACCTCTTAGAAAAGGAGTTATAGTAAAAATGGTATAGCTTGTTGAATTCTGGATTATTCTAGAGAGTGAACTTGTAGAGTGTTCCTCGCATGGAATATTTGTTTTGTGGATCTTAAAATGGTACACAGTATACTACAGACGGTACTCTAACCAATACATTTGGTCTTACTGAATTTGGATATGTTATGAAGAAGTTATGACATTTTTACCCAAAACACATGTTTTAGACTAGTTTCAGGACTAGCCACAAACCCTATTTTCCATGGAGTGTAACTCCAAAAATGAAACAACCCAAAAGCTGAATTTTGTATCACGGGTACTTGGATATGTTTCCTCAACAGCCTCCGGATTTTTTCGTCTGGATCATTCTAGAAAACAATTTATTGCAAAAATGGTGAGATGACCTGTAAATAACATACCTTAGAAAACATCATCAAAAGAATTTATCCTCCCTTGAATTTTAGCATTCTTTACTTCACCTTCCCTCTGAAATTTGCCTTAGATATCCTTTGGTTACCTCAGTCACTTATAGATATTCAGTATGCTCAAGTTTAATTGAAATGAGAGACCCTTGCCTCTTATTTATACTTTTATGTAGCTTCCTTAAGGGGTTACCTTCTAACCATCTTAAACCACTTTCCTTATTTTAGGGATAACCCACTTCTAACCACTTGTCCACTTAGTAATTTCTCCATTAACTTTATTATTTACATAATTTCTTTTTTATCCACTTTGACTTATAGTACACTCAACACTTCACTTTGTTATTTAAATAATTTCTTGTTTGCAACCACTTTGACTACTTTGACCTTTTGGGGCTTCTAGATGACTCATGAGGGTTCTCCAACTTCACATGGCCATAACTCTCTAACCATGAGGAGTTATGTGACGTTCCACATGCCACCAAAAATGGAACGACATGTACTATCCATCTAGAATAGTCTTATTTAAATAATTTATTCTTTGCAACCACTTTGACTACTTTGACCTTTGGGGGCTTCTAGATGACTCATGAGGGTTCTCCAACTTCACATGGTCATAACACTCTAACCGTGAGGAGTTATGTGATGTTCCACATACCACCAGAAATGGAATGGCATGTAATATCCATATAGAATAGCCTTACCTTAAAATATATTAAAAATCATACCATTATACATCAAACAAACTTGGGTCCATTACCCAAACCTTTGTGCTACCGGAATTCGCTACTGGACTTTCTTCAAGGGTTGAAATCAATGAAAACCAACCCAAATAATCAAAAATCTCTCCCTTTGGCATTGATGGAAACACTTTGATGCAATACTTGTTACGAGGAAACCAGGGTGTAAACCAAGATCCTCCTTGGTCTGCGAAACCAGAGATTCTAGGTTCAATCCCAAGTATGGTCGCCAATTTTGTTACGAGGAAAATATCTCTATGGCTAGGGGTAAACCACAACAGACGGAAATGACTGCAGAAATCAACTCTAATCTCAAGTACAATATATAAAAAAATATTCTAACAAGACAAGATAAGGGGCCTACCTCGTCTAGACATTCGATGAAGTCCATCATTGAGCACTTGGCTCAAAGAAATATACCTTCAATTAGTCCTCAACAACCAAGCAACGCAAGCATATGGTGATAATATATGGTGTTAGCACATTCAATAGCATAATCCATCAACATTCATAATAAATGTGCCCATGGAATAATAATTAAAATACTTGCGAGATATTAATTGGATGAGAAAAGAGTATTTCTATTAATATATAATCAGCAGAAGTGAATGAGTTACAGACTTTCGTTTCGGCACAGTTCGGAACCGAGAAACTAAGTTCCTTCTAGTTGGGCCTCCACCACTTCAATCCTCCACCAAAGGCAAGCTCATATAAGAGAGACAATGATGTTCTCAATCAGTAAGGGAAGAGCTTGGGGGTTGAACAATGTGTTCAAACTTAAAGGACAAAGGGATGCAGACTCAATGTGAAGTGAATAATTTCTCCATAGTAACTTTGCTATCAAAGTTGAATTTTTTCTCCTCTTTTTTCATAGCTCAAATTTGGCCCATTTATAGCCTTCAAATGGAACTGAAGGGCCAAGTTGGAACGTTTCCATTATATGGAAGGCCAAGGATCATTGATCTCATGACATGACATGGAAACCTAACACAATTTTTCAATTTTGGGCACATTTCCCAATGTACGCGGGTTGTAGTGGTAAAACCTGCGTATATGCATGTTGTATAGTAGGCAAGGTGCGTATATGTCGAAAAATTATATTTTTATCTCTGGGATTTGCAAAAAAGGGACTTCAAGTCTGCATAGGGAAATGGAAAAAGGCCTTCTATGCAAGATTGCATGGGGTGAGGCAAATCTTGCTATAACACTAGTTGGAATAGGTGGGTGGCCACCAATATCCACGTAGATCATTTGATCTGTCAATTTATCCCAATCCTCGAAGGCACCTTCTATTTATGATTATGCATCTCTAGGATATTTCATCATTATTTCTTTTTAACTATCATTTGTGTGCTTTAATGCCCTTAACAATCATGTTTCGCACTTGACTTTTTCACGCACTTAACTACCTCTGCGTTGTTTATGTTATATGTGTGATACTTCCATTTTTATGTGCAGTTCTTCTTGACTTATTTCCCATACTTATTCATGTCTACCTTTGTATTACTTCTTTTTTTCCACTTTTTATTTGTTTTCTTCTTTTTCTACTTTTTGTTTATTTTTTTTGTATTTTACCTCCCTACTATAGTACAACTACTATGATACTTATGTTCTTGTGTAGATCATATTAATGCACAGACGGTTGGTCTTCTTTATAGAGTTTCATCTGACTTCCATTCACCATGCCTCCCAGGGATTCTCCATTTAGTGTTTCGAACAACGCAGCACCTACCTCTGTCACATGTTGAATCACATATTGTCCTAGCCAATGCATTCAAAACTTTCCTGGATGCTGTATAAAATTATTATCATACCATAATACTAAGTCCCCCACTTGAAAAAAAAAATGTTTAATGTGTCTATCATACCATGCCTTCTCTCTCGCCTTATGAACTTGTTGATGGAACCCTGCGACAAAGTGATCTTCCTCAAGTTGTACCAATTGTGACAATCTCTCCTCCACTGCGCCAGAATCTGAAAGATCAGTAATCGTTGCAATGTGCAAGCTAGGGACAATAAAATCCATTGGCATTATTGCTTCTTGCCCATATACCAACCTGAATGGTGTCTGTCCTATCAACTTTTTTCTCATAGCCTTGTATGCCCATAGTATCGTAGGAACCCTTAAGTCCCAATCATCTCTCTTTACATTGCAGATATTTGTCAAAGAATTCTCTAAATTTTATTAAAATCTTCTACTGTCTCATTGGCATGAGGGTGATATGGCATGCTCCTCTAATCATGAATTTGAAATTTATCAATCAATGTTGCAATTGTCTTATTCAGGAAATGTGTTCCTTGATCACTAAGTAGAATGCACGGGCATCCAAATCGTGTAACTACATTCTCAAATAAAAAACTCGCAACATTCTTCGTGGTGCAGTCTATGAATGGTGTTACTTCTTCCCATCTGGTCAAATACTTTGTCGTTGTGATTATGTACCGAGCTCATGATCTTCTCGTTGGTGGGTTGATCGGTCCAACAAAATATATTTCTCATTTATCAAATGCTTACAAGGTAACTTGTGGGTGTAAAGGCATCTCATCCCTTCTGGATGGATTTCCCACCCTTTGAAAAACATCGCATTCCTGACAGTATTCTTTAGCATCCTTATGAAGTGTGGGCCACCAAAACCCTGTGCACAAAATCTTTTGTGTGATTGTTTTCCATGTGTAATTTCCTCATGTGATTCCTTCATGTGATTATGAGAGTATCATTGGTCTTTCATGCTCTAACACACATCGTCTTAATATTCCATCTGCACCTAACTTTTATAAGTTCCTTGCAATCAACTAATAGTTTATTTCTTTAACCACTAATTGTTTCTTCTGTGCAATTGTCATGTTTGACGGGGCCATTCCTATACTTAGAAACTGCACAATGTCTGTGAAGTAGTCGTCCACCATTGTAACTAAAAATAATTGTGCACCTGGCAAGTTGTCATTGAGATTCCCTGCATCTTCTCTTGAGACTATGTGTGATAAGTGATATGGTCTTGCATTCAACTTCCCTAGTTTCACAACAACCTCAAAATCATATTTCTGGAACAATAGAAACCATCTACATATTCTCCCCCCCCCAACACTGGCTTGTTCACTAAGTATCTTAGTGCATAATGGTTTGTGTACATCTTAAAATGAGAACCCAATAAATAATGTCTAAATTTTTGTATCCCATATATCATTGTCATTCCTTCTCATTCTATGGTAGTGTAATTATTTTATGTTATTGACAGTTTCTTGGTTGCAAAAGCAATTGGGTGTTCTATGTCTCCTTCCCCCGATTGAGATAGTATTGCACCCAAAGCTATGGACGATGCATCCACATGAACATGGAACTCCTTCTTCCAATCTAGGAAGATCAAAATCAGCTTTGTCGCTAATTTCTACTTCAATGTATCCAAACCCTTCTGACAATCTTCATTCCATTGGAACTTAGCTTCTTTCTTCAACAGCTTCTTTGTAAGTGTTGTAATTTGTGCATAACCCTTAATGAACTTCCTGTGATATCATGTATGACCCAAGGTTTCTCTCAACTGTCTGACTGAGGTGGTAATTGAGTGTAAGTCCAAAATCGTTGCAATCTTGGTAGGATCCACTAATAATCCCTGCTTACATACCACATGGCCCAACAAAATTCCAAAAGGCGCATCGAAAATAAATTTCTTTAAATTCAGTGAAATCTAACATTGTCTACACCTATCCAACATTAGCCTGAGTAATTATATGTGATATTTGAATAAGCTAAACACAATCTAATCATCTAAGTACACTTCAAGGAACTTACGAATAAATTTCTTAAAATTTGCAACAACAACTCTTGAAAAAAATGCAAGTGCATTCTTCAGTCCAAAGGGCATCACTGTGTATTGATAATTTTCCCACTATGTTGCAAAAGTAGTCTTATGTCTGTCTTCCTACATAATCCTTTTCTAGTGATATCCTGAGAAGTCGTATGTTAAAAAATATGTCTCTTTCACTCCTATATTCTCTATCACTTCATCTGTGAAAGGTGTTGGAAATGGATCATGTAGACATGCATCATTTAGTTTCCTCATGTATACACAAATCTTGATTCCTCGTGTTTTATTATCGTGTACCACCATTGGACTTAGCCATTCTGATTCCACCATTGGTTCAATAATTCATGCTTCCAACATTTGTTCTAACTCTACTTTCACCTTCTCTTTATACTTTGGATTTAACATGTAGGGTCTCTGTAGCACTGGCTTAGAATTTGGTTTCAAAGGGATCTTCATCTTGCCTAATTCCCCAGTTATCCCCTTCATCTCTAAGAATGTAGTTAGGAATAGATCCTGATACTCGTGCAATAAACCTGCAGTCTTTTCCATGGTTTCATCATTCCAATAATCTCCTATTTGTGCAAACTTTGGGTTTTCCTTTGTCCCAATATTTACCTTTCATGTTTTAGTGGCTATGTGTATGCAGCAGATTCAAGCTCTGGCCCTTCTACTACGTGTTCCCCCTCAGTTTTAGGTACTGGTAGATTCCTTGGATATTCCTCACCTTGTTCTTCTTTGGCAATATTGTAGCATTCCAGTAATTCATGGACAGTCATAGAAGCTCTGTGTGCACTACACACAAGTACCACCTCCATCATCCCTTCTTCTGAAAATATATTGGTTTGAATGACCTGTAGGGATGCATATATTATTGGAGATTCATTTTTTAAAGTAAATGTTACCTTAAACCTATGAGTCATCTTATCCCAGTTTGTTTTTTATCTGCACATTTTCAACTCTAGGTACCAATTCTTAGGAATTGTATCTAGTGTGTGTATAAACATGTGCATCATTCCTTCTTTGGTATCGATCCCCATATGTTTCTGCACTGAATAATATGATATGTTGGGTCGCTTATCCATGTATACTTTTGCACAATATTCTCTATCTCGGTACCAAATCTCACTTGCATTATTCTTCTACACTACGACCAGTCTTTCATTCCCTCTTTATGTGCAGCCCACCATCTGGCTGGAGTGGCCTTAAAGAAAACATCTAGTGCCAACAATACTTTTTGTTTGGGTACCTGCAACTTAAACACCTTTACAAAATATTTGATATCAGTCAATCCATCATACTTGGGTGGATCACATAACTTTGCTCCAATCCATCGCAATGATCGAGTTATGCGTGCACATTGTCTAGTTGATACTCCATGGATCCTTAGGTTTCAATGTTCTAGACCTTCCTCTGAGTCTGACGCACACGAGCTAATGCTTCTCCAACTTAGTGCACCATCTAAAGTGGGGTTAACATAATCATCCATCCGCGCAGTCATATTATAAAAGTCATCAATTTTGTTCCCTCTCATTGTCTCTATGTACCTCTTTCCTTCTGTCGGATCCAATGGTGTAGTAACCTTCAAGTCCCCTACCTCAAATATCATTTCCCTCCTTTTCAGATTAATGATCATCCACGATCTCAATGACTTCAAAATATTTTATACTGTGCACCCCATCTATATTCACAGATACTCATGTCAACCGACCAATTGGTACTATCTTTTGTTGGTTTTCCAACCTTAGTTGAACCAAAGGCCAAATCAACTTGTGTTTCCCAATCATTTCCCAGGTCTTCTTTGGTAACACATTTGCATCTTATCCCAAGCCTAAGATAACATTATCCACATTGCATTCCCCAATCTGCGCACTTAATCTGAATTCCCCATTGGTCCTCTTCTTACACAGTACCTGATTCACTACCCTCTGTGCAGCAGGAACTTCCCTTTCTTGCGCGTAATGATCAATAATTTCACATAATGCATTCATTACAGTCTCATCTTTCATCAATTCTACGCAAATTCTCAGAAATTCCCTTAAAGTATTTACCTTCTCCAGTGGATTTTCTGGAATAGTACAATCCCTAACAAGAAGCGTAGATGATGTTGATGTTACCCAATCTGGTCCAAGTATCTATTTTTTGTCCCTCTGATATGTCTCCTTTTTTTGCTGAGGGTCGAATTTCAGCATAGGTCATGTTGATTTCCTTATCCATTTTTCAGCCTACTTCCCTCCATTCATCGCATCAGCCCCTATTCTAGTTCCTCTGCGTGTAACGGTTGTTATTATAGGTCCTTCATTGTGTTTCTCGGTTGATATATTATGCACATTAAGATTTGGATCTTGGTTTTGATTCCCTCTTTCCTACCATTTCGCAAGTAGCTGAGGACATCTTATGCTGCATGATCTAGTGCTCTACAATATGTGCAGGTTATACACGAATTTGGGAACTCACGAGCTAAGTGTCCCAGTTGATTACAATTGTAACATATTATTGGTCCTCTACCTCCTCTGTCAAAATTTCCTCTACCTCATCCTCTTCCAAATCCTCCTCGGTTACCTGGATTAAAGATTCTCTTATTATTATATTGTGAACCCCCTCCTTCTATCGCAACATTTTCCTCTTGAATTCTATACATATTTGAAGTGTGTTCTCTCATCAAATCAAATGCACGGAAATCCTTCTCTTCGTGCCCTACTTACTTGCAAAAGTTGTAAAATAAGTTCCCTGGTGTACTTTGGTATTTCTAAAGTAATGGACACTCGATCGGATGATTTCCTCATTTCTTACATATTTCACAGTATCCTCGTCCTGGTAATGGATTCGATGCTCCAGTCATCAAATGCTATGCAAATGTTGGGCATTAGTCCTTGTGGTTTCCTTTATTATTATATTTGGTACATGAGACATGTTCTCGATTCTCCTTCCCTTTTGTGAGTTCTGTCGATTGAATTTTCAAGGAAGCTAACTTTTTTGGGACTTGTGTCATTCCTCCCCCATCTCTTATAGGATATGCTACCAACTTCATTGCAATCTCCAAAGCTTCAGGCTGCGATGCAACCTTCTGTTGAATCAACGACCGGTGAATGTGTGGTAGTAGTCCTGCAATAAACCACTCTTGATGTTATTGATCAGGGATCTGGAATGTCAATCTACCCATCAGATCTTTAAAACATTGGTCATAATCCCAAACTGACTCATTCTATACTTGTTTGATTTCATTCAACTCTATAATGTATTGTGATTCAAACTTTGTCTTCTTGAACTCTTTCAACAATGATTTTCTAATCTCTATTAACGTCCTTGCTTGTCCTGTAGGTGTGGTACTCTGCAGTTTCATGTACCAAACTAATGCACAACCCCTAAATGTTGTTTCCAGTTGTGCAATCTTTACAACCTCATCTTGGACATTCTTCACAACCCAAATTGTTTCACATACGAACATATGTTGTTATGGGTCCTTTGACTCAACTCCCTGGAACTTGGGCAGTCTCAAGGTGTTGTCTAACCCTGCCATGTTGTTTTGTGTAGTGCCTCCCCTCAGTGATGTTAATTGACTTTGACTCGATGCACTACTTCCACTGCTTTGGCTATTGTTATTTTGTCTCCCCCTTCTAACTATAAGTGCTTTTGACAAATCCTCAAATCTTATCTATGATCTGGGTGACACACACGGGGTCGTGGAATTAGTACAAGATCCAGCCTGAGTAGGACTTATCAGCTCTTCTATTGTAGGATTGAACTGAGAATTATCTTCCTCTCCTTCTATGTACAATATTTCTATGATCCGGACTATTGTGCAGGGTTCTCTCCCCTTAGGCTCACTGCACGGCTCTCCTTTCTCAGCCCTAGTCTTCAGCCTCTTGTACCTCCTTCCATTGCACAGTAATCCAAACTCATCTTCCTATTCTGATACAACTTCTCTGTTTCTATGCATCCTTAGTCCCTCCCTACCTTCTTCATTTCCTCCTTCATTTTTTCCTACCTTTAGAATATACTCTTGTCATCCCTCGGTTCCCCTATGTCCACGAATCCCCTTAGCAATCAGACTCCATTGTCATCATACATTTGTCGTACAACAACATCTTTATCCAAGTACCCAATGATTTCATAAACCTTATGTGTGGACCCTTGAAGAAATCCCTCTCTACAACATTGTATGACTGGGTACAACCCATTGCAAATCATGTATAATAACCTCTGAATATATTGTCCAACCAGAAATCAATTGCACGAGAAGTCTTATTACTTACATAATCCAATTATCTTACCAACTCAGGAGTCTAGTTCCTCGGCATTGCGGTTTGGTACCTTCTAGTATTCTCCACTAATATTTCTAACCACTCTATTAAGATAATCGGAAATTATCCAAAGAAAATCGCATGCATCTCTGTGTACACATACCTTTACATCCATTGCTCGTCTCTCATCCGAGGGTTTCTATTCTCTTTTAGAGCAAATTCTTGTTCCTTCCTTTCTAGCCATTTGGCTATTTATTTCTTTGTCGGCCTCCAAAAAATTCCCCCAAACACAAATTATGAGTCCCAGCAATGGAACCATTTGTTGGCATGCAGTTGTAAGTCCCTAGGTTCAAGTTGTCTAACCAACAAAACCCTTTAGATACCGGACAATTCCCCATTCTTCCCGACCCATTACATATTTATACATGGAATATAAAGCTCAAAACCCTACTTGCTTATCCCCAAAACCCTATTACAACTCATTATGACTCATTACAACTCATATTGACTCGTCGTTTAAATGTCATTTTCCTACTTTTATGTCTACATGTTGCTTTTGGATTCTCGATTGTCCTTCTTTCTTCTTTTGCATGTCTCTATGCTTTTTCATGTCAAACTGATATCCTTCATTTTTGCTTGCTTTATCTTCATGTTTTATTCTCTTGCTTTATTCTCCGCCAAGTATGCTTTTACTGCACACTTCAACCTTGCATGTGTCTTTACTATGCACAATGTTCCTACCTTCGCTTATTTCTTCTTTTTTTGCGCATCTCCTCCATACTTAGGATTTTCCTCAAAATTGTATCCAAAATGTGTGTCCAACAGAAGTATACATACCCCAGCCCCCTCTAGATTTGAACATGTGACCTCCAAGGAGAAAACATGTGTTCTTAACCATTAGTCCCACTCGGGTTGTATTATGTGTGTGTGTGTGTGTGAAATATTTAAATTCCTTGATGAGTTTTAGAACATTGATTTTTACAGATTGTTGACCATTTCTAAATTCCTTTACGTGTGTATTATATATATATATATATATATATATATATATATATATAGAGAGAGAGAGAGAGAGAGAGAGAGAGAGAGAGAGGAATATTTTTAGATCCTAGTTTAAAGAATCATGTCCAAATATGTGTAATTTATCATTTAATTGTAAGGACATTGGTTGTTTTTTCTTTTGTGCCACTTCATGACCTTGGATTCAATAGTTTGTATATGACGTAAAATAGTTGTTTGTTCTATGCTTATTCAGTTAATTGATATCATTTCCAATATTAATGGTGGTGTCAAGGGATTTGTACATTTTTTCCCACTTTAAACATGATTTTTAATTGTTTTCTTCTTGATATTGTTTTGTTTATAGGTATATTGTTTCACTAGAAATGCCTCAAATTTATGGATATTATACAATGCCATGACCCTCTAAAGTCGAAGATATTTCATGTGTACCTTACTTGAATGTTGAACTTAATAAAGACATGGATGAATATTTTGTTGATGATTTAGAAATGTTTGGACAACAAAAAGGTGGATCTAGTAGTGAGAGAAAACGGAAAACCTCTTCAAAACATGAATTTTGAGAAAAATGGAAGATAAAATGTCCTTGGGGATATCGTATCAATGTTGCAAATGGAAGGACTTGTATGAATTACAAACTTTTCAAGAAATATAAAGCTCAAAGTCCATGGGGTAGTGGCACTAGATATAAAAAAAAAAATCAATATAATTTTGCGGCAACTCATTCAAAATAATGTACTCATCTAACATTAATTCAAAAAAAATTGTTTAAAACTCAAAGATTGACAAAGTCCATTCCAAATCATATGAAGGTTATCAATGAGGCCAAGAAAGAAAAGGTGACAACCACCATGAACCTAACATATTTTATTAGAAAAATGGATATTGCAATAGTTACTTATGAAGATCTTTGTTAACTTCATATGCATTTACAAACACCTAATATGTCTCTTCAAGTGGAGCATTCTTCTTACATAAACATAAAAGATGCAACTAAATTTATTCATTATATCTCATATTACCTTAAAAAGGTGCAAGTTGAAAAATGTTGGATAGTCCATTTTTCTTTGTGATGTTAGATGAAGTATAGATAATGATTTGGAAGAACATATTGTTATGTATTCTCTATATCTAGACTCAAAAGGCATAGGCCCTCCAATGTTACAACTTATGAAATTTATCAAAGTCCTTGATGGAAAAGGAAAAGATTATATATGATAAATTCATTAGTCTAAAAGAAACAAATGAGTTGAAAATGAAAAACTAGTATCAATTTCTATTGATGGTGATTCTTCTATGGTTGGAAGTGAAAATGAATTTGTCACATTGTTAAAGAAATATTTGTCAAATCTTATTGGTACTCATTGAATTAAACATCATGAGGCACTTGTAGCATCAAATGCTTCAAACATGATACCAAAATTCTTGTATGTTTAGAAATTAACAAAGTGTATTCATGGATTGGGAATTTGACAAAGAGAAATAATGAACTAATTATTTTATTAGAAGTAATGGAATTAAAATCCTTACAAGTTCTTCAAATCCATGTGATTTAATGGTTATCTATGATTCATGTAGTTGAAGACTTGTTATGTCGATCTTTGTGATATGAGCTTGTGGAAAAAAAAAATAAAGAACTCATGGTATCATAAGACAAGGATTTTCTCAGTTCACTTTTGTCTAAATATGCTTGCTAATGTTTTAATGGAATTGAATAAACAAAATAGGAAATTTTAAGAAGATCATTTTGATGTCACATCACTCATAATAGGGATTCACCATACATCAAATACTCTCAAGAGATATTTCTATAGGCTAGATTCTTTTGAAAATGATGCAACACATGTCAGTAAATTATTGGAAGACTCTAAAGATGGATTTCTTGAAAATGTTAACAAAGAAGGGACTACACATACACATGATTTGTTGTATATTCAAATCCAAGGTGAACAAATGTCACATCCAATTGAGACATGTATCGATGACTTCCTCAAGAGTTGCATGCAACTTACAAAGAATTATGTCAATTGTTTGTGAGCTTCAATTCAATATTCCTAGATCTTCATCTTTTTAGTGTAATGAGGTTGTTTATCTCTCATCATTATCCATCAAATTGTATGCAAAACAATGGCTTGAAATATGGTTTTCACATTTGCAACATAAACCGCAAAATGAAGATGTCAATGTACCTTTATTTGACATTGCAGTGTGCAAAAGAGAGTTGTATGAAGAATTCATTGATGTGCGTCATTTAAATGGATAAAGACTACCTATGAAAGATTCATGGAAGGTATTTTCTCAAATGAAAGACTGGCATTATTGGTATCCAAATATGTTAAAATTATGGCAAGCAATACTTGTAATACCAATGAGCATTGCTACATGTGAACGAGGGTTTTCAAAAGAAAATATGATCAAAGAGATAAGGAGAACAAAGATGTCAATTAACACACTTGATGCATTAATTCATATATCATTAACAAGTCCTAACATAGCAAAGGTGGAGTGGGCATCAAGTTTACAAGATTTGGTATAGTTCAAAAGAAATGAGATTTTATGACATGGGGATTATCAAATTACGCGGTTGTTATATTTTACATAAAAAAAATTAAACATAAGTAACTTTGTGATTTTTTATTTTCTCTACAAGACATTATAAGTTCAAATTCATTTATGCTCGTAATATATAAAAATCGAATGTTCTTTGTATATCCATGAAATGTAGAATATATGGGTTATTCATTGTATAGCTAGTTTGTCATTTCAGCGTATAATTTTTTATAAGTTGATCTATGCTTAAAATATCCATGAATTATCTTTATTCTAACATTAATTCCTCGTATAGTTCTTATTCCTTCAATTTCATTTCTTGAGAAATGTTTAAGTAACGTTTTATTGTATTCATTTGTGCATAATCAAATTAAAACCATGAGTCTAATGGAAAAATTCAAATTATAGAGTTTTAACAATTCTATCAAACCCTATTACATTCATTTGTCAAATATTTTCATAAACAAAAAAAACCTCCACGTATTCTCCTAAATCCACATGATAGTCTCATAAAACATTCACTTATTTAGTATTTCTTAAACCAATAGATATCTAAATGTTTATTAATTCTTAAACCAATAAAATATAAAACAAAAAAAATTATAAATAAATATATAACTACCATATTAAATTATATTATGACCATGAACCTTCCATGTATTCTCATAAATCCACATGATAATCTCATAAAATATTCACTTATTATTTAGTATTTTTTAAACCAATAGATATCTAAATGTTTATTAATTCTTAAACCAATAGAATATGAAACAAAAGATTTTATAAATAAATATATAATTACCCTATTATGACCATGAAATATGACCATGAAATAGGTTTAATCTTTCTAATTGTATTTGCTTATCTTTTTCTTTGATAGAGGGAACTTTCTACCAAATGTCTTTGTCTTTGTTTTTTTTCTAATTAAATCACTCTCAAACAAAAGAGTTCTATAAAAACACACACTATGAAGCATTTGTTTTGATTGGTATTTCTCTACCAATAAAGTTATTCCAATAAGTCAAATGCAATGTTTTTTAATAAAGTAAATGCATTGTTTATCCTTTCCAATTATTTTAGTTGGATCATTGATTTGATTTTTATTTTTGTATATGCATCACTTAACTCAACATTGTGTTTCCAAATTTTAACCATTTTATTTTCAATATGAATAACCCTATCAAAATCTACAAATTTGATATAAAAATGTTTCAAAGAAGTTTATAGATCTATAATTGTTGTCCAACTGGCATTTTGAGAATGGTTGGATATGATCTTCTTGTAATGGCCTTTGCATATACAAAGTTTTGCTTTCAATTTATTTTATATTATTAACTTAATAATTTGAATGATCACAACAATTTTATTGTGTTTTATTATCTTTAAACTTTGCAAGATCGATAGAAGATTAATGAAAAAATATGATGCTAACAACTAATGTACTCACGTTGGCATTGTAATCAATGGTGTCTATGGTCCCTCCATAAAATAAATTTACTAATTTGACAGTTTTGGACCATTAATTTTATTCTAAAAAGTTTAATGCAAAAGGGTAAATTTATATTAAAATGTGATTGTCGACTATACATTGTTGATCAAGACGTTTTCTGAAAGGGAATATAAAAAACAATTTTGAAGTGAAATTCCAACTCTTCTTGTCATTCATGGAATGTGAGGGAGTCCCGATAAGATTTCTACAATAAAGTTTTTTTATGGAAAAAAAATAATAATAATATATATATATATATATATATATATATATAAAAGAGGTATAATCTAATGCCTCTGAAAATTGAATTTGATCTTATCATGCCCACAAGTTACAATAAGGGAAAAACAATGATTTACATAAAACCCAAGAAGACACACTATTATCAATTTACATATCACATACATATGAGCTACAAGGTAATGACAATGATTGTCACGAAGTCTAAGAAGACAAACTCTGGCGACATCTATTAGAGCACATGTCTAAACCACAATCAACAAACCCCACATAGGGGAGCAACTCGCCCGCTAATGTTTAATCATGGGTCATCTTCACAACAACCACTTCAAGTTGTCATTAGACAACAACTCAACAAACTAGATAATTATTAATTACACACCTACGCAAAGAATAGGATTCATCGATACCTTGCAAAGGCCATTACAATAATCCGTGCAAGGTTACATCAAGCATATTCAATAACCCCATCAAATAAATTCCATGTAAAGGAGACACACACATCAAAGTTTAAATTTAATTATTATGAAAACAACTACTCTAAATTATCACTAAACCACATTACAACAAATTTTATTGATTTTATATAAATTACATAATTTGATAACCATATAATTTCATTTTTTCCTAAACCAACTTAGATCCATATTAAACCCGGTTCTATCAAGCATCATCGAGAGGGATCCAATCTCTTAAGGTGTAATTTTTTTCGCCTGTAATTTTTTTTTTATTGAACCAACTTTATATTTATTATTTTATTTTTTTTAATTGAGTCTACTTTTTTACTCTTTTTTTTAATGTGGTGTTATCTAACATAACATAACGCTAATGCCTCAACAACTCCCCATACTAGGCTATAGAGCACCTTGCTACTCTTGATGTAATCAAATCTAAAAAAATATTACAATTTAAAACTTTTAAAACTTAAAATTCCAAACTCTCAAATTATATCAATATCCTAAAATTGGTCAACCCCCAATTAAGAGGTTTCATCAATTTTTCATCAATTTCATGAGGTTATCAACCATTAATTAAGATGTTTCAATAGTTTAGCTAGGTTGATCAACCACTAATTAAAATGTTTCAATGATGGAGAGGCACACTTAATTCAACACAATGACTAAGTGGATTGGTTGGTGAAAGCATTTTTAGTGGCTTTTGGTTTGTGAAAGTATTCTTAGTGGCTTTATATAAGATTTAATAATTTTATATTTAATTATATAGTTTAATAATTATATAATTCCATTTTTTTCGATAAAGTTTAGCATAGCATTGAGATTTAAAAACTTTGAAATTTAAACTTCCAAATTATAGCAATGTCTTCACCAAATTTATTAGGAGGTTTTCATAGTTTGGAAAAGTTAATCCACGTTTATTTCAAAAGTTTCAATAGTGGAGAGGAATATGTTAGGGACCTAGCTCCTCACATAGGTAGAATAATATATTTCTATTAATAAAGGTTAATATTAATAAAGCTTAGCAATAAGGAAGAATAAGTCAAATGTAAGAAGACCTAATAGATGTTTTTGTTTCTAGAAGGATCTTCCTCTAGATTGTTCTTTTGATAGACATATTTAATATAAATATGAGTCGAGGGTATGAGAAGTTTTGTCTTGGATATTATTGTAATAGAGCTCTTCTTTGTTGGAGGTTGCCCCCTCGAAGAGGGAAGTGAACATTGCTCTCAGTAATCAAAGTGTTCTTTCTAGTGTTATTCTGGTATTATTTTGGTATTATTATGGTGTTGTTTTGGTTATATCATTGTTTATCTACCATTTTTAGCTAATTATTTATGTTCTGCATACTATTTTATATCTGGAATATTATAAGTGGTATCAGAGCACCTTCCTCAGCGAAAAATTGTGAGTTAATTTTTTTTAGGTTAGAAACGTATTTCGGCATCTTTAAGCTACAGAGATATGTCGTTACGCGCATAAACCGGCGGTCGAGGATTCATACACGCAGGATATACAAGTGGTACTTAAGCGCACATATGTTGGCCACCCTTGTAACTCTTGTTGGTACCCCTTCGAGTGGTAGCGCATCAGACAACACCTGTATATGGATCGGCCTAGATCTCTTGAAGCCCTCCATAGATAAATTGATCGGTCACCTGACTGCTATAGTGCCACCGAGAACAGCACTCGAGAAGATACTCTCTAGTACCTAGGTAGTCGAGTAGTACGGCGAAGGGCACGGTCTAGCCTCCTTAGTTGGTGCCTTGAGATATTGGGTCGAGTACTATTGTTGGACCCCGCACGTATATCAGAGAGTTATAGCACAGGGAAAACTCTTGTCTGTAGAACCCTTGAATACTCTAACCCTTGGGACGGAAACAAAAACAGAACAGACAATATCTATTGCCGCGCAACTGTGTCTCCCGTTGGATTTCTCTCTTCGCCCTTATTGCAGTCATCCCTATCATTTTTTATCAAAAAAAAAATCTTGTGGACCCGACCCCCTTCCGACACCCTTATTTGGGATTTACCCCATTGGATTCAACTTGTCGCCCTGATCGTTGTGATACACTTCATCCATAACCCATTTTCCATGTGGTCCCACCCCCTTTTCGTGTTTCCTCTTCATCATGGCCCACACCCGTAGCCAAGACTTGGAAGCTCGTTTCAATACCTTTCACTCTAATTTCACAGAAACCCAACAAGAAGTGAAACAAATCAATGGCAATATTTTCACCGTCAATAAAAACATGCATTCCTCCATCAATGCCAAAATAGAGGACCTCAAACAAGACCTTACTACCCAGCTTGAATCTTTCACTATGATGATCTGCGCCAAGCTGCATATCCCTGCAGATCTTCCCTCATCTAACCCACCTATGCAAACCGAAGGTGAAACTTCCTCTCATTCCTAGAATTTTTAGCCCCATCACTTTCAGTGTGACCTGCGTCTTTCGTGTGTGGATGTGACCAAATTTGATGGCTCGGATCCCACTGGTTGGGTAACTCAAATGGAACATTATTTCTCTTTGTATGGCATTATGGATGAGTTGGCCAAATTCCGGTATGGTGTTCTCCATCTAGACCAAGAACGTTGGCAATGGTGGCAATGGAGAAAAAATGATTGCCAAGGGTATGTGGCTTGGACACACTTTGTGGTGGAGCTTTATGAACCCTTTGACACTGACACCAACCATTTAGGTCGTTTGACAAAGTTGAAACAATCTGGCACAGTGGAAAACTTTATAATCGCTTTTGAGCGATTGGCTTTTTGTACAGAGGACATGTCTGATGTTTTTTTTCGGGAATGTTTTATCAGTAGCCTCAAGGATGAGATCCGTGCCCATGTCCTCATGGCTCGACCTCAAAACCAAAAACCCTCTTTTATTCCTCGCACTAAACCAGTGACTCCCACTCCTCTTTCTACTCCACTAAAGATCCATAAATTGACCAGGGCTGAAATGGTTGAACGACAACTCAAAGGCCTTTGTTATAATTGTGACGACAAATATTTTCCTAGGCACAAGTGTAAGGAACAAAATATTTTTATGGCCATCTCGGAGGATGTTTCGAAACACGATGTTGAAGCTCCCCTTGTGTCTATGTCACCTAAACCCACTGAGATGACCCCTCCCTCGGACCCTCCCAAAGTAGAACCGGTCATTTCCCTAAATGTTGTTACTGGGTTCTCTACTCCCCAAACCCTCAAGCTAATTGGTTACATTAAACATAGTAAGGTCATCATTCTTGTTGATAGTGGAAGCACCCATAATTTTATTCATCGCCACATTATCTAAGAAACTAATTGCTATATCAGTGTCGTCAATAATTTTGAAATCATGATTGTCAATGGCGGGTCCATGAAATGTGGAGGGCGTTGTGAAAATGTGTGTCTCCAAATTGGTGAGTACCACATGAAATTGCATATGTTTGCTATCGACATGGGCGATTGTGACATTGTGTTGGGTGCATAATGGCTAAGGACTTTGGGTTCCATTATCATGCATTTTAAGGAATTAACCATGCAATTCGACCAGGAGGGCCAACCATATAAGTTCCAAGGAATCACTATCGGTTCCCTGGAGATCATCAGTTCATGGAAAAGATACCCAAAAAAGGTCATTCTGACATTATTTCCCAACTCCTGAAACACCCTTTGTGTCGCAGGACCTCCAATCCATCATCTCTAAACATCAAGTGGTTTTTTCCACTCCCTAGGGACTCCCTCCTTCTCGTGGTGTTCATGATCATTCCATCCCCCTTGTCCCAGGAATCCTTCCTCCCAATATATGTCCCTATCATCATCCCTTTGCCCAAAAAAATGAAATTGAGAAAAATGTTCAAGAATTGCTCAACGCATGTGTTATCTGCCCTAGTACGAGCCCCTACTCTTCTCATGTGGTTATGGTCCTTAAGAAAGAAGGTTCTTGGTGCATGTGTTATGACTTCCATACCCTCAACAAACTCACCATTAAAGACAAATTTCTCATTCGTGTCATTGATGACCTCTTAGATGAATTGAGTGGCACCCAGTTCTTTATTAAACTTGATCTTCGTTCTGGCTACCACCATATTTGTATGAACAAGGTAAACATTCCTAATACTGCTTTTAAAACTCATGAGGGCCACTATGAGTTTTTGGTCATGCCCTTTGGCTTGTGTAATGCTCCCTCCACTTTCCAAAGCCTCATGAATCATGTATTTTGTCCTTTTCTCCGTCATTTTGTCTTAGTTTTCTTTGATGATATCTTCATCTATAGTAAAACTTGGACAGCCCATCTTGCTCATGTGGATCGAGTTCTCCATCTATTCTCTCAGCACCAAGTTTTCCTCGAGCAATCTAAATGTGTTTTTGGTGCCTCGGAAGTCGAGTACTTGGGTCTGCTTGTTGGAAAGGCCAGTGTCAGGGTGGATCCTAAAAAGATTGAAGCTATGCAAGATTGGCCTCACCCAAAGACTCCCAAAAGATTGCGTGGATTTCTGGTTTTAACAGGTTATTATCGCAAGTTTGTTAAGAATTATGGAAAGATTGTGGCACCTCTCACTGCTCTCATTAAAAATAATTATTTCACTTGGTCTCCAGCAGCTGCTCATGATTTTCAAACCTTGAAGATGGCCATGTGCACCACTCCAGTCCTGGCCCTTCATGATTTCACAAAGACCTTTTTCCTAGAATGTGACATTTCCGATAAAGGAATTGGCGCAGTCCTTATGCAAGAGGGTCAACCTTTGGCCTTTACCAGCAAACAATTATCAGAGCAACATTTGGGCAAATCAATCTATGAAAAGGAAATGTTGGCTATTCTACATGTCGTGGATCTTTGGTGCCCTTATCTATTGGAGAAACGCTTCCAAATTAAGACAGATCATCAAAGCCTCAAGATTTTTTGGAACACCTTTCCTCCCCAGAAAAGAAAAAATGGGTGACTAAGCTCTTTGGATATGATTATGAGATAATTTACAAGAAAGGAAAAGACAATGTGGTTGTTGATGCACTTTCCAAAAAATATGAAGATAAAGGGTCCATTTTTTCTCTCTCCTACATTGTACCAGATTGGCTCCAAGTTGTTCGCCCGGAATGGTTACACGATCCCAAAAGTTCGCATTTGATACAACAATTGCAGGCCAATTCTCCAATCTCCCCAGGGTACTCTTGGCTCCATGACAAGATTCAATACAAAGGTCGTTTGTATTTAAGTAAACAATCAAAACTTAAATCCACAGTACTTTCTGAACTTTCATGCTACACCCACCGTTGGGTGCTCTGGGTTTACCAAAACCTATGATCAAGTCAAACGTTCTTTTTTTTGGGATGGTATGAAATAGAATGTTTGCAATTTTGTGGTTGAATGTGATGTTTGTCAACGCAACAAGGGTGAAACAGTCAAATCTCCTGGCACACTACAACCGCTTCCGATTCCACCTGCTATTTGGCGGG
This sequence comes from Picea engelmannii, assembly GCA_009831015.1. Lineage (NCBI taxonomy): Eukaryota > Viridiplantae > Streptophyta > Pinopsida > Pinales > Pinaceae > Picea > Picea engelmannii. Next base: position 60,542 of record ML792955.1, read on the forward strand.
ATATCTCTATGGATTTTATTATAGGCTTACCTAAATCGGGCAATAAATCAGTCATCATGGTGGTAGTTGATCGTCTTTCCAAGTATGTTCATTTATGTGCTCTTCAACACCCATTTACAGCTTCCATTGTGGCTCAAATTTTCATGGATCAGATCTTCAAGCTTCATGGAATGCCTCATTCTATTGTTTCTGATCGCGACCCAACTTTCACCAGCAATTTTTGGCAAAAATTGTTCAAGCTACAAGGCACCCAATTGCATCAGCACAGCTTATCATCCCCAAACTGATGGTCAAACTAAAGTTGTCAACAAGTGTTTGGAAACATATTTGAGGTGTTTTGCATCGGAAAAGAAAAATCAGTGGACTCAATGGTTACCACTAGTTGAACGGTGGTACAACACTTCTTACCATACAGCTACCTGCATGACTCCTTTTGAAGCGGTATATGGGCAAAATCCACCTTAAGTTCTCTCATACTTGCTAGGTGTTTCAAAGGTCCAGGCGGTTGACCAAATGCTTACAGTTCGAGAGGCTATTCTTCATACCCTCAAAGAGAATTTGGTCATGGCCCAGAATCGCATGAAGCAACAAGCAGATCAAGGTCGCTCTGAACGTCAATTTGCAGGAGATCAGGTATTTCTTCTACTGCAACCTTACAAGCAAAATTCCCTCAAGACTCACCATTGTTGAAAACTGGTGCCCAAATTTTATGGTCCTTATATCATTCTCAAGCATGTGGGACAGGTGGCCCATCAGTGAGCTTTGCCCAGTCATTCTAAGCTCCATCCTGTTTTTCATGTTTCCTGCCTAAAGAAGGTAATTGGAACTAAGTGCCAAACTCAAACCAACATTTTCGAGTTGGGCGAAGAAGGCTCCATTTGGCTACAGCCACAAGCAGTTTTGGACCAACGTGAGCATCGACTGCGTCAGCGAACCATCAAGGAAGTGTTAGTGCAATGGAAAAATACAACTCCAGCAGATGCCACTTGGGAACCAGCTATCATTCTGCAACAATTTCCTCATCTCAAGCCTTGAGGACAAGGTTGTTTTTAAGGGGGCGGACATGTTAGGGACCTAACCCCTCACATAGGTAGAATTATATATTTCCATGTAATAAAGGTCAATATTAATAAGGCCTAGCAATAAGGAAGAATAAGTCAAATGTAAGAAGACTTAATAGAAGTTTATGCTTCTAGAAGGATCTTCCTCTAAATTGTTCTTTTGATAGACATATTTAGTATAAATAGGAGTTGAGGGTATGAGAAGTTTTGTCTTGGATATTATTGTAATAGAGCTCTGCTCTGCTAGAGGTTGCCCCCTCGAATGCTCTTTCTGGTGTTATTCTGGTATTATTTTGGTATTATTGTGGTGGTGTTCTGGTTATATAGTTGTTTATCTGTCATTTCTAGCTAATTATTTCTATTCTGCATACTATTTTATATATGAAATATTACAGAATACCTAATTCAACAACTATAACCAAGCTAGATTTAATAATTCTATATTAATTATATAATTCAACAGTTATATAACTATATTTTCTTCAATAAAATTTAGTGGAAAATTGAGATTTTAGAACTTTAAAATTCAAACTTCCAAATTATATCAATGTCTTCAACAACTAATTAGAAGGTTTCAATAGCTTGGTAAAGTTAATCGACCACTAATTCAGAGATTTCAGTGGTGAAGAGGAATACCTAATACAAGACCATAACCAAGTCAGATTTAGTAATTTTATATTAATTATACAGCTTAAACATTTATATGATTCCATTTTATTTAATAAAATTTAAAGTTTAGCAAAGTATTGTGATTTTAAAACTTCGAAACTCAAACTTTCAAATTATATCAATGTCTTGAACAACTAATTAGGAGGTTAAATTTATCCACCACTAATTCAGAAGTTTCAATACTGGAGAGGGATACCTCATTCAACACTCATGACCAAACAAAATTTAAGAATTTTATATTAATTATATAGTTTAATGGTTATATAATTCCATTTTCTTCAATAAACTTAGTAGAATATTGAGATTTAAAAACTTTGAAATTCAAACTTCCAAATTAAATAATATCTTCAACAACTAATTATAAGGTTTCAATAGTTTGGTGATGTTTATTTACTACTAATTCAGAGGTCTCAACTCCCATGACCACGCAGGTTGGTGAAAACATTCTTAGTTCTCTCTAATCTAATCTATTTATTTAAATAATATCTTCAACAACTAATTCAGAGGTTTCAATAGTTTGGTGATGTTTACTTACTACTAATTCAGAGGTTTCAACTCCCATTCCCATGACCAAGCAGGTCGGTGAAAACATTCTTAATCCTCTCTTTAATCTAATCTATTTACTGAAGAAAAAGGGTAAAAGAGTTGCACAGAGCCCAAAAAATCCTGATGTTAACTTTTCGATGCGTGAGATGGTACCTGTCTGATCAAATATGGGACATGTTTAACTTGGGAAGAGTGAGAAATCATGACTATTTATGGTATCCAATGAGACCGTTTTCAAGATACTTTGTTTTTCCATTGCATCATAATTGTAACTAGAAGCCGTAGGCCCTGAATTTAGAACGACCCACTTAGCCATACAGGCCATGAAAATTTGATAATCCTAAATGGAACCAACCATAAACAATAAACAACCGCCATTGCAAGCTCAAGCTCCTGCATCGACTGTGCTGCCTGCACACTTTGCTGATAATTTTAAATGGAAACAACCATAAACAATAAACCACTTCTTCCATTGCACCATAGTTGTAACTAGAAACCGTAGGCCCTAAATTTATAACTACCCACTGAGCCATGCAGGCCATGAAAATTTCATAATCCTAAATGGAACCAACCATAAACAATAAACAATCGCCATTGCAAGCTCAAGCTCCTGCATTGACTGTGCTGCCTGCACACTTTGCTGATAATTTTAAATGGAACCAACCATAAACAATAAACCACCGCCATTGCAAGCTCAAGCTCCTGCATCGACTGTGCCTGCGTGTGCACTTTGCCAGGTGCATAGTTTGATTGGGCTTTTCATTGGGGTGAGATTTTTTAGCACAAATATATTCGATTCTGTAAGAAAATGTTGGTGAACATTAATTTTTATGTAACTTCCTAGGAAGGATGACCACGAAAAAATGCAAGGGCGCCAACCAGTGGAGCGTTGATGTAAGTAGTGGGCTCAGACTGCCTGAAGTATGTCCGGGCATCCGAATATTGATCTCTGGTGTTTGGTCCTCCAACCACTGCCCCCACTAGAAGATTTGGGTTGGGACTTTTGCTAAAGAAGTATTGGGAGCCACCCTTGCATGTTATGTGACTTGGATGGTGTGTTACAGAGGGTAATGATGAGCCTCTGTGGTGGATGTATTTGGGGAAACCAGAGCCATATCCCACCATGTAAGAGAGCTTCATAGGATTGTCTCCCAATATGTAGTCCACCTGCACATCAGAGAGAATGAGTTATGATCACCCATTTGAGATCAAATTCCATGCATACATTTTGCTATCTAACTGAACATTGTGAAATATAGAATGGGTTACAATCACACATTTCCTTCTCAGAAATCCAAATTGCATGCTTACATTTTTCTATTGACTGAACATTGTGAACTATAACCAAACAATGTAAAATATAAAATGGGTTACATTGGCACCCACCAAGTTGGTTCAACGAGTCTAGCTAACTGAATACTGTGAAATATATTGAGTGTACCTGGCTTTTGGCAACTGCCCGCAGTCTGGCAGGGGTGACTGCTATGTTTCCGCAGTGCACAACTTGTGAGGAATGACCCAAGTAATTTGCATAAGCCAAAAGAAGGAAAGATATGGCTGTCACATGTTGCATGTTGCTTCCTCCTGGTTTGTAGATCAGCCCCCCTGTTACAGATACATAATTTCAGGATCCCTGAATCGGAGACAAATTCAAATATGTGCTATACACTGGCCAGCTAGATATAGAGTATCAATGTTCTCTAGAATAAAATTAAAGGGAGATCGATGTCCGTCGGAATTAACCTGGTGTGTGTGCAACATGCTTAGAAGGCGTTTCTGGCAAGAGTGAGCAAATGAAGTTGTCAGCATGTCCCTTGTACGTTTGAAGGAAGCCCACCTTCCCCAACAAGAATTCCTAAACCACCACAACATTTGATAAACATGTAATAAGCAGTATCCTTAACGTAAAACCCCATTGTTAGAAGTTCATGGAATAAAGAATATGATATATGTATGAAATACAAAAATTCCACAGCTTCATGGATGTTGTCGAAGTAATCAAATACTGTCCACTCGTATATAGGTGATATATATACCACTCACCTTGGATACCAGAACGTTTATTCCAGCATGTTTGTTGTCCCAACCGAATTCATTAATGTTCTCGTTAGCCCCCAGAGTGTTGCCATTGATTTGAATGTAGTTGATATATGAACGATCTTTTGATGCTTTATGCAGCCATGCTGCAGCCCATAACAGTTCATCCTGCAAACAGAAGATACATCACACCATTACCATAACAATTCCTGCTTTCACAGATCAGCCTAGCATTGAACTGAAGTTATTGAAAAGAACACTGTGTGGTCTACTTAGATCAATTTGACCTGTGAATCACGAGTAAGGTGCATTCTACAACTTCTATAACAATAGAAACTTTGTTTATGTGTATCACTAGTATATTGACTGCATTGGATACGTTCAAAGGAGACAGTGGCAGAGATTCAGGTTTGATACCCAGATCAAGGTAGCAAAGTAGAGTCTGCATATCTAGAGTCGAAGACATGGTGGATCTATCAAATTCTGAAACTCAGATATGATATTTATATACATAGTCATAATAGAGGGATATCAATGGGATATGCCACAGTAAAGAGATAGCTTGCAATATTCTATTCGTAATAATGACAAGTAGGCCCACAAGGCCATGTAAGCTTGTAACATCATATTCATAATAGTGACAAGTAGTTCACAAGGCCTTCTTAATGGCATCCACCTCAGGATTTGAAATCCAAAACATAGATCCACCTTCAGTATTGGCAAACATAGATCCACATACTTGATATCCACTAAAGTCGCAGTAAAAGGGGCACACTCCTGCTCTGAGGCCGTCACTGTAAGCTCCCCTATATTTGTCTGCAAACTGGAAGACCTGTTGCAGGCAGGGAAAGAAAAGAATTAAGCTTGAACATAGCCAGCTACCTACCAGATAAGCACAAGACTTGATTTATTGAAGAATTAGTAAAGTTTGGAGTGTGGAGGTTACCTGCATTGCAGTTTTGAGAAGACGTTGAGAATATGCCATGTCCGACGATCGAAACACAATGGATGCAGCAGCTAAGGCGGCAGCTGTCTCGCCCGCAACGTCTGAACCAGGCCTGTCTTTGGTGATTTTGTAAACTGTCCTGGGCGTGTCCATGTCTTCCGGTCTCTCCCAGCAATTGTGATCTGCAATTGGATTGCCCACCTGTAGTAGTACACATTTCAATTTACATTTCCCCTTGGCCAACACTATAAAAACCATATAAATATGAAAGATAAAATTCTGTAACTGTACTGCTGGCTTTCACCATCACTTGTGGGGGCTTTCATGGCCACCATGGCCTAAAACATGAATGTCCTAATTGCCTATATCAATAACGGTTTAAAAGAAAGTAACTAATGACATAAATATAATCAACACTATAAGAACGATATAGATATGAAAGAGAAAATTCTGTGAACTGTACTTCTGGCTTTCCCAATCACTGTGGGGTCTTTCATGGCCTAAAACATGAATGACATGTCCTGCCTATATCCAGAAGATATTTAGACTCCTGAAACTTTTCCGGCTGCTTTTTCTAATTATTTTTTTCAGGATACCAGCAGGACATTTGAAAGAATGGATGGAATAGTAAATATCAGATGTACATTTTGGGTGGATTAGAGTTTTTCAAAAGGTTGTAAAGGTTGTATCCATGTGTATTCAAAACTGCAATTCAAATAATGGAAAATTGCAATTTCACCAATAATTAAATCACTAAATTTTAAATTCAAATTGCAATTTTACCAATAATTAAATCACTAACTTTTAAATTCAAATTGTAATTTCACCAACAATTAAATCACATTCAAACGATAATTACCCCACAATAATATATATAAACTGTGCTGATGGCTTTCACCATCATTGTGGGGTTTCATGGCCACCCTGGCCTAAAATGTGAATAGCCTAATTGCCTATATCAAGAACTTTTTAAAAGAGAAACACTAATGACATCCATTTGGCCTATACCAAACACTTTGTTTGTGCTAGTAGTACATATCAATGGGATCATTAGTGTGTATATAATCAGGTTCAGTAAACACTACACAGTACAACATTAAATCTAATATACATTGGAATATATCAGTAAACACCACCACACAGTACGACATTAAATCTAATATATATTGGAATATATACAGTCGAATATGAAACATTTTAGATCGACTGTGTATATCAACAGTCAGTAGAGATGAAGGACCTGCACGTATACAGTGCCCGGAACCGCAGTTGCTTTCAAAAGATAATCTGTAGCCCAGCGAATTGCAGCTTTGGCATTCTGTAGCTCCTCCCCCATGAACTTCCCGAATTCTATCACACTCCACGATAACATCGTGGTAGTGAAAGCCATAGGAAAACCGAACTTCACATTGTCTCCTGCATCATAGTATCCTCCTACCAAGTCAACCTGCACAACACATTAACAGGTCATAAAAATTTCATTGCCATGAAAACACAATTGCCATATACTATGTTACTTCATAATATTCTATTCAAAGAATGGTATACATTTGCAGCCGAGCCATCTCTGAGAGCAGAATCTTTTCTCCATTTGATGCGTTGATTTGCAGGCAGTTTTCCTGATCTCTGGCCTTCGAAGAACAAAATACTTTTGGACAAAGCATCTCTATAGTCATGGCGTGGACTGCTAAATACCCTGAACGGTGCTACCAATAGTATTAAAATCATACATACTTGCAGACTCTTCTGAAACGACACCATCTCCATTCTCAGCAACACCTGCAGCAGCAACCTCTCTCGCCACAACTGAGGATTGTTATTTTGCAATGCACAATATAAGAAAATAAGTGATGGGACATTGGATTCCCTCTACCGCCATTGGCAGATAAAAGTGCATTGAAGAACGCACTGCTGGAGATTATTAAATATGATTTACACCCACCATGGAAGGACAAGACATGAGCAGTGTGAACACCATTCCCGGAGCAAATTGTTTCTCCACAGTTTTTCCAATGGGATATCTCGATTAGGGTGGGAGGAAAAGCTTTAAAATACTTGATGGTGTCGATGTCTTTTATGTTACTGATGGCTGCAGGATTTTTAGAATGAAAGAAGTGGGTTGTGAATGTCTTTTCTATTACTGGTCGCTGCAGGATTCTTAGTCTGAAAGAAGTGGGTTGCCATTAATTTCTTAAAGGGAAGTAGATATATCATAGATCATATCAGGCAACTGCCTTGTACGTCTGACGCAATGCATGTGCAGTGGCAGGATACAGCCACCGTGGCACGGCCGCCCACACATATGGTATACGATGCTCATGCAGGACTTGGTTAAACGTGTAGATTGGTTTGGAATTTTGATCATTTTTCAGTTTTAAAATTGTGTTCAGTTTTGGAATTTTAATTAGAGTATTATAAACGTTTGATTTTTTTTAGATTTTTTATTTTGATTTTTTGTCCGAAATTTGGTGAGGAGAGGAATGGTTGGATCTGCAGATTTGAGTGGTTAAGTTTGTATAATTGGAGTGTCTTAGGTTTTTTAGCTGGCTGAATCCATTTATGCATTCAGAAATGCAATTTAAACAACAAAAAATAACTATTTTATCCATCATTTAGCCAAAATCATTTTAATTACCGAGATCAAATTTAGTTAGCTACCACTATAACCCAAAGGTATATTCAACAACCCACAAGCTAGATATACCAAATACTTTAACAAACAAGTAATTGCAAGGCTACATCCTTGTCCTACAAACAAAAAATCTTATACACCAATTTGATATTGGTTTGAAATTAAATTATTATTATTATTAGAAGCTAAGGACATTGAAGCTAAAAATTTTAAAATCCTAGGGCCAATCCTTATCCCTCACATACACAAGCTCTTCAATTTAGAATTCAAGCAAGGCTTCCCTAAACGGTGGACGCAAAGCTTCATTGTTCCTATTTTTAAAAATGGGGATAGAAACATTCTCTCTAATTATAAGACCATTATGATTAGCCAGATTTTAGCCAAGCTTTATGGAATTATTTTGGAAAAGAAGATTGTCCTTTGGCTAGAAAGCCACGCTCGGGTTTAGGATCATTCAACTGTGGACCATCTTCTTACCTTTAGGATCATTGCAAAGGAGTTCCACAATACTAAAACCAATATTTTTTGTTGTTTTGTTGACTTTAAAAAAGTTTTTGATGTGGTTCCTAGGAAAAACCTTTGGAATAGATTGGAAGAGATAAAAGTATCTCTCGAGTGGAGGGTTGTTGCAATAAGGATGTATGAGAACGTTATTGCTAAGTTTAAAAACACTGAGGATTGGTCAAAACAGATTAATTGCAATATCAGAGTCAAACAAGGTTGTCCCTTGTCCCCTACTCTTTTTGGCATATACATTGACAAGTTAGAAGATTGCTTGGAAAAAACAGGTTGTGTCGGCCTACTCTCACTAGTATAGTCATCAATCTTCTTCTTTATGCCGATGATATTGTTCTTATGGCAAGGAGTCCCCATGATCTTGAAAACCAACTAAGAATCCTCAAGGATTTTTGCTTCAATATGGGTATGACTGTTAAATTGATGAGACTAAGGTCGTGATTATTAAATCCAATAAGATCCCTTATGATACCTTCATATATGACAACAACAACTTGGAGAAAGTGACTTCATACAAATATCTTGGAATTGATATTCACCACAAGCTCAATTGGAATTATAGCATTGAGAAAAGGATTATTGGGGGATGAAAAGCTTATTATGGGCTTGAAAACAATTGTAAATCA
>ML792955.1:74402-91012 GCA_009831015.1 Picea engelmannii
TTAGTGAATTGATATATTTCATGTATTATTGTATTATGCATGATATGATGTATTGTTTATATTTTCCTTCAACGTTTAATGTTTTCTATTCAAAATTATGATTGTATTTTGTTTAATATACAAGTTAATGATTTTATTTTCTAATTGAGATCTGTTCATTCATTAGTTATAGATCTCATGACTTTAGTCCTTAATTGTATAACCAAATCCTAGAACCTCGACCTTATCTAAGCTTGGGACCATGACTATGGCTAGGACCTTACAACCTAATATTCCCACCTAGACCTTCCTTCCTTAAGAAAATCTTAGACCAAGACTCAAGCTCAGGGATATGACTCGAGGTCAAGGCTACAACCTGGTCTTGGGACTAGGACCCGAGATTGGGACTCAAAACTAAGCACATGACTAGAATCCAAGCTCAAGATTAGGATTTGACCTATAATTAGGACTAGGATCTTTCCTAAACTCGAGACAAGGACCCGAGATTAGGATTCATAACTAAGCTCGAGACTAGGATCCAAGTTTAGGATTAGGAACTAAACTATGATTAGGAACAATATCTTACCAAAGATCAAGAATAAGAACTTATTTTTTTTTTTTTTTTAATGACAATTTTAACCAATATCTCCTAGTTATTTTATGACATTAATGTAGACCACATTAATAACAATTATACTACAACTTTCAACCACAAAGAAACTCATTTTTTCACTTCTTTAACAACCATGTTTTCTACTTGTTAGTGTCCTACCCTAACCCCGTAAGTAGATAGATAGGTTGTTATGGGTGGAGGCCACCTATAGTAAATAAGACCCATGTAGCAGTGTGAAAGTAATAATTTTAAGAAGGCATATGGTAGACCTTTATACATAGAAAACTACCAAGAACCATCCACATCTAAGGTTCTGCAGGAGGTGGGATGCCCTACAAATGATTGGGGATAAGAGAGAAATAAGATAGAATGAAAACTATTGAGTTTGATAAATGGAATAATCAATCTCCTATAATAAAAAATTAAGATGTACCTTACAAGAAAAAAAACAAGGTATGATGGGAACACCAATATTGATGGTGACACAGACATCAATGCATCCTCAATTCATGATGTAGAAGTCTTAGTACAAATGTTAACAATAATTTCAGAGACTATCAACAAATTGGCAAATCTGCAAAACTAAGGAAAGATTATGATATTATATGTAGGGACGCAATAAATAATGTTTCAACAACACCCTTTTTAAATAATACATCGGAGAACTCACTCATGTTTCGGGGCGCTACCCCTCATCAGTGGCCAGACGGTGTTGTATGTTTTGTATGCCAACTGCAAAGGGCCTAAGAAATCATCTTAAGTTGCAGATGTTGTATCCACCCAATGCAGGACCCCTTTTTAAATAATACATCGCAAAACTCATGCTTGTTTTGGGGCACTACCCTGCATCAGTGGCCAAACAATGCTATACATTTTGTATGCCAACTTCAAAGGGCCTAAGAAATCATCTTAAGTAACGGTTGTTGTAGCCACCCAATGCAACACCCCTTTTTAAATAATACAACGTAGAACTCACACATGTTTCAAGGCGCTACACCTCATCAGTGGAAAAATAGTGTTGTATGTTTTGTATGCCAACTGCAAACGACCTAAGAAATCATCTTAAGTTATGGCTATTGTAGCCACCGAGTACAAGACCCCTTTTTAAATAATACATCGCAGAACTCACGCCTGTTTTGGGGTGCTACCCCTCATCAGTGACCAGATAATGTTGTATGTTTTATATGTCAACTGTAAAGGGCCTAAGAAATCATCTTAAGTTACAATTGTTGTATCCACCCAACGCAGGACCCCTTTTTAAATAATACATCGCAGAACTCACTCTTGCTTAGGGGTGCTACCACTCGTCAATGCCTAGACAGTACTATATGTTTTGTATGCCAACTGAAAAGGACCTAAGAAATTATCCTAAGTTATGTCTATTGTATCCACCCAGTGCAGGACCCATTTTTAAATAATACATCGCAGAACTCAGACATGTTTCAGGGCACTGCCCCTCATCAGTGGTCAGACAGTGCTCTATGTTTTGTATGCCAACTACAAAGGGCCTAAGAAATCATCTTAATTTACGGATGTTGTAGCCACCCACTATAGGACCCATTTTTAAATAATACATCACAGAACTCACACATGTTTCAAGACGCTACCCCTCATTAGTGGCCACACAATGTTGTACATTATGTATTCCAACTGCAAAGGACCTAAGAAATCATATTAACTCACAGCTTTTGTATCCACTCAGTGCAATATCCCTTTTTAAATGATACATCACAGAACTCACTCCTCTTTCAGGGCGCTACCCCTCATCAGTGGCCATATGATGTTGTATATCTTGTATGCCAACTGCAAAGGGCCTAAGAAATCATATTAACTTACGGTTGTTGTAGCCACCCAGTGCAGGATCTCTTTTTAAATAATACATCACATAACTCATGCATGTTTTGTGGTTCTACACCTCATCAGTAGTGAGACGGTGTTGTATGTTATGTATGCCAACTGTAAAAGGCAGAAGAAATCGTATTAAGCTACAATTGTTGTAGCCACCCAGTGCAAAAACCCTTTTTAAATAATACTTCATAGAACTTGCACCTGTTTAGGGTCACTACCCCTCATCGGTGGTCGAACAGTGATGTACATTTTGTATTCCAACTACAAAGGGCCTAGGAAATCATCTTAAGTTATAGCTATTGTAGCCAACTAGTGCAAGACTCATTTTTAAATAATACATCGCATAACTCACACCTGTCTTGAGGCACTACCTCTCATCAGTGGCTAGATAATGTTGTACATTTTGTATGTCAACTGTAATGGCATAAGAAATCATATTAAGCTACAGTTGGTGTATCCACCCAGTGCAAGATCCCCTTTTAAATAATACATCGCAGAAATCATGCATGTTTCATGGAACTGCCCCTCATCAGTGGTCAAACAGTAATGTATCTTTTGTATGCCAACTGCAAATGCCCTAAGCTATCATCTTAAGTTACAATTGTTGTAGCCACCCAGTGCAGGACCCCTTTTTAAATACTACATCGCAGAACTCGCGCCTGTCTCAGGGCGCTACCCCTCATCAACGGTCAAACAGTGTTGTACGTTTTGTATGCCAACTGTAAAGGGACTATGAAATCAACTTAAGTTACGGATACTATAACCACCCAGTGCAGGACCCCTTTTTAAATAATACATCACAAAACTCACGTCTATTTTGAGGCGCTACCCCTCATGAGTGGCTAGACAGTGTTCTACGTTCTTCATGCCAAATGCAAAGGGCCTAAGAAATCATCTTAAGGTATGGTTGTTGTAGACACCCATTGCAAGACCCCTTATTAAATAATACATCGAAGAACTCGTGAATTTTTCGGGGTGTTACCCCTCATCAGTGGCTAGACAGTGTTGTATGTTATGTATGTCAACTGCAAAGGGCCTAAGAAATCATCTTAAGTTACAGTTGTTGTAGCCACCCAATGCAGGACCCCTTTTTAAATAATACATTGCAGAACTCATGTCTGTTTTGGGACGCTACCCCTCATAAGTGGCAAGACATTGTTGTATGTTAGGTATGCCAACTCCAAAGGGCCTAAGAAATCATCTTAAGTTAAGTTCATTGTAGCCACCCAGTGCAAGACCAATTTTTAAATAATACATCGTAGAACTCACGCCTATTTCGGACCACTGCCCGTTATCAGTGGCCAGAAAATGTTGTACGTTATGTATTCCAACTACAAAGGGCCTAAGAAATCATCTTAAGTTACGTTTGTTGTAGCCACCTAGAGCAGGACCCCTTTTTAAATAATACATCATAGAACTCACACATGTTTCAGGGTGCTAGCCCTCATCAATGGCTAAACAGTGTTGTACATTATGTATGACAACTACAAAGGGCCTAAGAATCATCTTAAGTTACAGTTGTTGTAGCCACCCATTGCGGCACCCCTTTTTAAATAATACATCACAGAACTCACGCTTGTTTTTGGGAACTACCCCTCATCAATGACCAAACAATGTGATACATTCTATATCCCAACTACAAAGGGCCTAAGAAATCATTTTAAGTTACAGATGTTGTAGCCACCTAGTGCAAGACCCCTTTTTAAATAATACATCGTAGAACACACGTCGGTTTCAGGACGCTACCCCTCATCAGTGGCTAGACAGTGTTGTACATTTTGTATGCCAATTGCAAACAACCTAAGAAATCATCTTAATTTACAGTTGTTTTATCCACCCAATGCAGGATCCCTTTTTAAATAATACATCACAAAAATAAATCATATTTTAGGGTGCTACCCCTAATTAGTGACCAGACAGTGTTGTACATTTTTTATGGAAACTGCAAAGGGCCTAAGAAATCATCCTAAGTTACAAATGTTATAGCCACCCAGTGCAGCACCCCTTTTTAAATAATACATCGCAAAACCCATGATTGTTCGGGCGCTACCCCTCATCAGTGGCCAAACAGTGTTGTACATTCTATATGCCAACTACAAAGGGCCTAAGAAATCATCTTAAGTTACATTTGTTGTAGCCACCCAATGCAGGACCCCTTTCTAAATAATACATTGCATAACTCACACCTGTTTCAGGACGCTACCCCTCATGAGTGGCCAGACAGTGTTGTATGTTATGTATGCCAACTGCAAAGGTCCTAAAAAATCATCTTAAGTTACGACTATTGTAGCCACCCAGTACAGGACCCCTTTTTAAATAATACATCGCAGAATCCATGCTTGTTTCAGGGCGCTACCCCTCATCAGTGGCCAGACAGTGTCATATGTTCTATATGCCAACTGCAAATGGCCTAAGAAATCATTTTGAGTTACGGTTGTTGTAGCCACCCAGTGCATGACCCCTTTTTAAATAATACATCACATAATTCACACTTGTTTCATGGAGCTACCCATCATCAATGGCCAGACATTGATGTGTGTTCTCTATGCCAACTACAAAGGTCCTAAGAAATCATCTTAAGTTACGGCTACTGTAGCCACCCAATGAAAGACCCCTTTTTAAATAATACATCCCAAAACTCACGCTTGTTTCAAGGCGCTACCCTCATCGGTGGCCAAATAGTGATGTACGTTTTGTATGCCAACTCCAAAGGGTCTAAGAAATCATCTTAACCAACAAGTGCAGGACCCCTTTTTAAATAATACATCACATAACTCACACTTGTTTTGAGGCACTACCCATCATCAATGGAAAGACAGTGTTGTACGTTCTATATGCCAATTGTAAAGGGCCTAAGAAATAATCTTAAGTTACAGTTGTTGTAGTTACCCAGTGCAGGACCCCTTTTTAAATAATACATCGCATAACTCACTTTTGTTTCTGGGTGCTACCCCTCATCAGTGGACAAATGGTGCTATATTTTTGTATGCCAACTTCAAAGGGTCTAAGAAATCATCTCAATTTATGGATATTGTATCCACCCAATGCATGACCCCTTTTTAAATAATAAATCACAGAACCCACACCTGTTGTAGAGCACTACCCCTCATCAATGGCTAGACAGTGTTCTACATTATGTATGCCAACTGCAAAGTGCCTAAGAAATCATGTTAATTTATGGTTGTTGTAGCCACCCAGTGCAAGACCCATTTTTAAATAATACATCATAGAACTCACCCTTGTTTCAGGGCACTATCCCTCATCAGTGGCTAGACAGTGTTGTATGTTCTTTATGCCAACTGCAAAGGGCCTAAGAATCAACTTAAGTTATGGTTGTTGTAGCCACCAAGTGCGGGGCCCCTTTTTAAATAATACATCACAGAACTCACGCCTGTTTTGAGGCGCTACCCCTTATCAGTGGCCAGACAATGTTATATGTTATGTATGCCGACTACAAAGGACCAAAGAAATCATATTAAGTTACCATTGTTGTATCCACCCAATGTAGGACCTATTTTTAAATAATAAATCGCAGAACTCATGTGTGTCTCAAGGTGCTACCCACCATCAGTGGCCAAAAAATACTGTAAGTTTTGTATGCCAACTACAAATGGCCTAAGAAATCATCTTAAGTTACGGCTATTGTAGTCACCCGGTGTAGGACCCATTTTTAAATAATACATCATAGATGTGACACCCTGTTTCCCCCAGTTTGTAAATATAACTATAAATAGCCAAAATACTATGGAAAACGTTATATGTGTGAATATTGATTCGATGAACCTTTGTTTGAAAGGTAAACGAATGTGAACCTAATTATTTACTAAGAAAATGGACAAGTGTTGCATGACTAATGGAAGGGGGGGTGTAATTAGAAAGACCACAAATGGTATACGAAGAGAGGGTGAAGGGGACTAGGAATGGTTGCGTTAACCTTCACCAAACTAGTTCTTACTGGATTTAATTGCTCAAGACCAGAACCATCCTCTGACCCAGAAATGAATTACAGTCAGGTTGGTGGGTGGGAAGACCTCCTCAAGAGTTAATGAGGGATGGGGTGTGTAAGCACTCATCCGTAAGGCTTCCAGAATTGAACGTTGACTGGGAATTCGGGCCACATGCAACCCTATTGAAAGAGGTGAGAAGGGAAGGTGTGGTGGAGGAAGGGGGGAGAACACACCTGTGAAGAGTGCAAAGACGGGAAGTGAATCTCGGGGATTCAAGGAAGAATGAAAAAACTAAGCGTTCTAGACACCGAAAATGGCAGAGAAGGTTATGATACAAGATGATAAACGAGGCTAGTCCTCCTTGCTTGGTATCATGTAAACCATTGCAAGGATCCTACGGGAAGAGGAGAGTAACCTCTGTTCCTATTGTGGTTGAGCGAAAAGAAAAGGTTGTGTTGCAGAGCATCGTGGTCTAGCTCGGGGTGGCTAGTGGTAAATCCATTTGGAGTGACTGAGCCTCCGGTTGGGTGGAAATGGGCACCCCTTCCAGTATTTTCTTCACATTGTCTGATTATGATAAGTCTTTTNTGAATGATTTATTGGTTTTTTACACACACACACACATATATATATATGAACATCTCTGTGTGAAATGGCTATGTTATGTGTATGCTTCCATCTCCTTGGGAACTTACACTTCCCACTGAAGAGAATACTTTCCCCTGACCCCCTTGCCATGTGAATTTCTAGACCCAAGTCCCTAACCCATTCAGGGTGAGAACTCAGGAAAATAGTGATAGGAAAATACCGAAAGGGAAAGGTTTTCCTTGTCCGAAGGACAGATGGACGAGATCTGTTTGGAAGGACCCAAGCGTTGTCATGGTCGTTGGCTATGGGAAAGAGCGTGGGAGTTAACCCCTCTAGCCCCTCGGATCTACGAGTTATGAGTTCGTGCATCGAGAATATTATGGGTTGGTGCGACCAAAACCTTTGAAACCCAAATTTGAAAAGTAACGTGGATCCTTGATCTATGGATCCTTCGGGACCCACCTCGGTCGTTGTATCTACGAGTTCGTAGTTCGCGCACAGGGAGAGAACAAATCTCTTTATTCATATCTATGCGCAGAGGACCATAGCCATGAGATCCAAAGGAAAGTGCATGAGGTATAACCCTTTGAAAGTGCACAGGAGAGTGGACTTTTGCGAAGTCCTGAAGTTTCGAAGTTAATCAGAACCATCCATCATTAGAGGACAGGTGGCAGCAGATCCAGGAGTTCGAGGATTCGGACCTCGGAATATTTGCAAGGAGAAAAGGTGAATACCCAAGGAGCTGGGAGCCGCAGCAATCCTAGCCGTCCGTCGAGAAGGGACACGTGGCGAGAGATCAGAATTTCGCTGACTCGCAACTCGGGAAGTCAGAGATAGGAGTCGTGAGAACTCGCGAAATCCGAGTTCATGATTTGATCACAGTCATTGATCAAAGGGAGGGTGTGGACCGTTGATTGTCCAAGGAGATATCGGGGATCAGGAAAAGGAAGGTGAGCGGCCCTCCAACTTCGCGAAACACGAAGTTCTGATTCACGAAGAGTTGATCTAAGTCGTTGGGTCACGAGAGATTGTGGACTGTTGATCTGACATAGGGAGTTCGGATTTTGAGATTCCAAGGAAAGGAGGTGGACTAATTTCCACCTTCACGATACACGAAGTCCTAAAGCGCTTAAGGGTTGGGCCCAGAGTCAAAACGAGGGGTCACATTGATGGAGGTTAAGGAACGGAGCTAGCGCTGGGCTAGGCTCTTAGTTCAAGAGTTCGGGAGTCGGGTGAGTCAAGGTTGGCTCTTATGTGAATCCTCGACGACAGAAGTCACGAAGCGCCTTTTTTTTAGGCTTGTGGTCATGGGTAGTGGTCACATGGAGGAGGCTTGCACCTAGTGCTTGTTCGCACGGGACAACAAAAATGAAAATTTAGAGGCTTTACACTATAGAAGCTCCTTCAGAAGGGTGGGTGTGTTACAATAGAAATCACACATGTTTTTGGGTGCTACCCCTTATCGGTGGTCAAACAGTGTTGTACGTTCTATATTCCAATTGCAAAGGGCCTAAGAAAACATTTTAAGTTACAATTGTTGTAGCCACCCAGTGCAAGACCCCTTTTTAAATAATACATCGCAAAACTCATGCATGTCTCAAGGTGATACCCCCCATCAATGGCCAGACAATGTTGTACGTTCTGTATGCCAATTGAAAAGGGCCTAATAAATCATCTTAAGTTACAGATATCGTAGCCACCGAGTGCATGACCCCTTTTTAAATAATACATCACAGAACTCGCTCTTGTTTCAAGGCGCTACCCCTCCTCAATGGCCAGATAGTGTTGTACGTTTTGTATTCCAAATGAAAAGGGCCTAAGAAATCATCTTAAGTTACAGTTGATGTAGTCACCCAGTGCATGACCACTTTTTAAATAATACATCGCATAACTCAAGCCTGTTTCGGGGCACTACCCCTCATCAGTGGCTAGACAGTGGTGTGCGTTATATATGCCAATTGCACATGACCTAAGAAATTATCTTAAGTTACAGTTGTTGTAGCCACGCAATGCAAGGCCCCTTTTTAAATAATACATCACATAACTCACGCCTGTTTCGAGGTTCTACCCCTCATTAGTGGCCATAGAATGTTGTACGTTATGTATGTCAACTACAAAGGGCCTAATAACACATCTTACGTTATTGTTTTTGTAGACACCTAGTGCAAGACCCCTTTTTGAATAATACATCGCAAAACTCATGCATGTTTTGGGGCACTACCCCTCGTCAGTGGCAAGACAATGTTGTATGTTATGTATGGAAACAACAAAGGGCCTAAGAAATCATCTTAAATTATGGTTGTTGTAGCCACCTAGCATAGATCCCCTTTTTAATAATACATCGCAGAAATCACATATGTTTCAGGGCACTACCCCTCATCAATGGCCAGACATTGTTGCATGTTCTGTATTCCAACTACAAAGGGCCTAAGAAATCATCTTAAGTTATGGTTGTTGTAGCCACCCTGTGAAGGACCCCTTTTTAAATAATACATCGCAGAACACACGCCAATTTTGGGGCACTACCCCTCATCAATGGTCAAACAATGTTGTGTGTTTTGTATGCCAACTGCAAAGGTCCTAAGAAATCACCTTAAGTTATGATTGTTGTAGCCACCTAGTGCAAGAACCCTTTTTAAATAATACATTGAAGAACTTACCCCTATTTTGGGCACTACCCCTCATCAATGGCCAGATAGTGTTGTACGTTTTGTATGCCAACTACAAAGGGCCTAAGAAATCATCTTAATTTATGGTTGTTGTAGCCACCTAAGTGCAAGACCCCTTTTAAATAATACATCACAGAACTCACATTGGTTTTGGGGCGCTACCCCTCATCAGTGGCTAGACAATGTTGTACATTTTGTATGCCAAGTGCAAACGGCCTAAGAAATCATCTTAAGTTACATTTGTTGTAGCCACCCAGTGCAAGAGCCATTTTTAAATAATACATCTCAAAACTCATGCCTATTTCAAGATGCTACCCCTCATTAATGGCCAGACAGTGTTGTACATTTTGTATGCAAACTACAGAAGGCCTAAGAAATTACCTTAACTTAAATTTGTTGTAGTCACCCACTGCAGCACCCATTTTTAAATAATACACCGCAGAACTCATGCATGTTTGGCACACTACCCCTCATCAATGGCTAGACAATGTCATAGGTTATGTATGCCAACTACAAAGGGCCTAAGAAATCATCTTAAGTCACAACTTCTATAGCTGCCCAAAGGAGGACCCATTTTTTAATAATACATCATAGAACTCATGCTATTTTCGAGGTGCTAACCCTCATGAGTGGCGAGACAATGCTATACATTTTTTATTCCAACTGCAAAGGGCCTAAGAAATCATCTTAAGTTACAGTTTTTGTAGCCACCGAGCACGTGACACCTTTTTAAATGATACATCACATAACTCACGCATGTTTCAGGGCACTACTCTTCATCAGTGGCCAGACTGTGTTGTGTGTTTTGTATGCCAAATGCAAAGGTCCTAAGAAATCATCTTAAGTTATGGCTATTGTAGCCACCCAGTGCAAGACCCCTTTTTAAATAATACATCGCATAACTCATTCCTATTTTGGTTCACTACCCCTCATTAATGGCCAAATAGTGTTGTACATTTTGTATGCCAACTGCAAAGGGCCTAATAAATCATCTTAAGTTACAGTTGTTGTAGCCACCCATTGCAGGACCCCTTTTTAAATAATACATCACATAACTCACGCCTGTTTCAGGGTGCTACCCCTCATCAGTGGCCAGACAGTGTTGTACGTTATGTATGTCAACTGCAAAGGGCCTAAGAAATCATCTTAAGTTATGGTGTTGTAGCTACCCATTGCAAGACCCATTTTTAAAGAATGCATCGCAAAACTCGCGCCTCTTTCGAGGCACTATCCCTCATCAGTAGCCAAACAATGTTGTACATTTTGTATGCCAACTGCAAATGGCCTAAGAAATCATCTTAAGTTACGGTTGTTGTATCCACCTAGTGTAGAACCCCTTTTTAAATAATACATCGCAGAACTCACTTTTGTCTCAAGGAGCTACCCCTCATCAATGGCCAGACAGTGTTCTACATTCTGTATGCCAACTGCAAAGGGCCTAATAACTTAAGTTACAACTATTGTAGCCACCCAGTGCAGGAGCCCCTTTTAAATAATACATCACAGAACTCGCACCTATTTCGAGGTGCTACCCCTCATAAGTGGCCAGACAGTGTTGTATGTTTCGTATGCCAAATGCAAAGGGCCTAAGAAATCATCTTAAGGTACAGTTGTTGTAGCCACCCATTGGATGACCCCTTTTTAAATAATACATTGCAGAACTCATGACTATTTCGGGGCACTACCCCTCATTAGTGGCTAGACAATGTTGTATGTTATGTATTCCAACTGCAAAGGGCCTAGGAAATCATCTTAAGTTACAGTTGTTGTAGCCACCCAATGTAAGACACCTTTTTAAATAATACATCGTAGAACCCATGCTTGTTTTAAGGCACTACCCCTCATCATTTTCCAGACAGTGTTGTACGTTATGTATGCCAAATGCAAAGGGCCTAAGAAATCATCTTAATTTAAGGTAGTTGTAGCAACCCAGTGCAAGACCCCTTTTTAAATAATACATTATAGAACTCTCACTTGTTTCAGAGAACTACCCCTCATCAATGGCCACACAGTGTTTTACGTCATGTATGCCAACTCCAAAGGGCCTAATAAATCATCTTAAGTTACGGTTGTTGTAGCCACCTAGTGCAGGACCCATTTTTAAATAATAGATCGCAAAACACACGCATGTTTTAGGGCACTACCCCTCATCAGTGGCTAGACAGTGTTGTATGTTATGTATGCCAACTGTAAAGGTCCTAAGAAATCATCTTAAATTATGGTTGTTGTATCCACCCAATGCAAGACCCCATTTTAAATAATACATCCCAGCACTCACGCCAGTTTCAGGGCACTACCCCTCATCAATTGTCAGACAATGTTGTATGTTTTGACTACCAATAGCAAAGGGCTTAAGAAATCATCTTAAGTTACATTTGTTGTAGCTACACAATGCAACACCCCTTTTTAAATAATGCATCCTAGAACTCACACTTGTTTTGGGGTGCTATCCCCTCATCAGTGGCTAGACAGTGTTGTATATTATGTATGCCAACTACAAAGGGCCTAAGAAATCATCTTAAGTTATGGTTATTGTAGCCACCAAGTGCAGGACCCCTTTTTAAACAATACATCGCAGAACTCACGCATGTTTTGGGGTGGTACCCCTCATCGGTGGCCAGAAAATGTTGTGTGTTATGTATGCTAACCGCAAAAGGCCTAAGAAATCATCTTAAGTTATGGTTGTTGTAGCCACCTAGTGCAGGACCCCTTTTTAAATAATACATCGTAGAACTGACTCATGTTTTTGGGCACTACCCCTCATCAGTGGAGAGACAATGTTGTACGTTCTATATGCCAATTGCAAAGGGCCTAAAAAATCATCTTAAGTTATGTATGTTGTAGCCACCCAGTGCAAGTCCCCTTTTTAAATAATACATCGCAGAACTCATGTCTTTTACGGGTCACCACCTCTCATCAATGACCAGGCAGTGTTGTACGTTATGTATGTCAACTGCAAAGGGCCTAAAAAATCATCTTAATTTACAGTTGTTGTAGCCACCCAATGCATGACCCCTTTTTAAATAATACACCATAGAACTCACGCCTGTTTCGGGGCTCTACCCCTCATTAGTTTCCAAATAGTGTTGTATGTTTTGTATGCCAACTAACAACTATTCGACATGGAACCAAAATTTGGCTAGTCAAACAATAGCTTCTTAGCATCATTGAGGTACTATATATTTTTTATGCAATATACACAATTTCATTCCCAGATGATCAAAAAAGAAATGATATACTTTATTTATATTAAAAATAGTTCTTATTAGCCCCTAGGGTGTAGAACAATCGATTATGGAGTGTACTGTTAAGGCACTATGTTATGTGAAGTCACTGGTTCAAAACCCTTGACTTACCTTGTGTGTCGCATGAGGGGCCGCGTTGGCGTACCTAGAGGTTATTATAGTGGTAGCAGTAGGATAACATGACCTTGTGTTATGCGAATACATGCCCAACTAGTTGTTGGTTCCGCCAGTCACAATGTGCATATTATATGTTTTTCTATCAATAGTGCATTAAATGATAAGTTGTTTGCAAAGGACAATTGTCTTCCAAGAACTACCAAGGATGCACAAACAAGAATCAAGGATCAAGAGGTGTTATATTATTCCACTCATCCATACCTAAAGATTACATTTTATATAGAGATAAATATTGTAAGAGATGAAAAGTATTTATTTTTTCGTAGGAAAAAAGCATAACTTTTATTAAGAAGAATAAAAATTACATTCTGAATAATGCATGCATCAACATGCATTTAGTCAAAAAATACCTTTTATCCCAAAAGGAGGAAAGAAACAAAGAATGGTCATGTAATAGTGGCCCCAATACGAAGAGAAAACCTTGTAAACAAACTAAAGAACGCAACCATGAAAAAGTAACAGAGGCAGACCCCAAACACAACCTGGACTGACCAGGCCAGAGTGGAAAATAATCCCCACAAGATCCAAAGCCGAAGGGAAGAAAAACAAGGAGTCCTGCTTCCACAGAAGAAAAGAAGCCAGAAGTTGCACGCCCAAAAAGGACCTCAAAGTGTTGAGCCGGGGACTCAAATCAACACTACACGTCGAAAAATAAATGGACCTCAAATATCTGACCCAAGACACCGAAAAAAAATAAAACAACCTCAACATCCACTACACAGAACTCTGGAACCCACAAGGAGCGCAAAGACCCCCTAACCATTAAAGCTCTGGGGAAAACCCCGACTTTGCATTAGGCCCTGATCAATCTAGAAGAAGTGATTCAGCTCGAAACCCCACGAGCACACATGGCAGCATCTGCATTTGACTAGAACTGTGTGGACTACAGATCAGCTTTCAAAAAATCACCACAAGGCTCCAAAACATGGATGTCGCACCCAGATCCATTAACTTCCAACCAGAAAAAACAGAGAAGCACCACGAAAAAAAAACAAATCGGTCCATGCTAAACTCTGTAGGCAAAAGGAATCGACAACCAAAGACTGGATCTATGCAAATGAAAGAAACAACAACAAAGGGCCATAAAAGGCCATATCTTGAGCATAAGGCCATACCAGAAGAAACACAGACCAGAACCACTCCCAGGAGAGCGCATTCAACAAACAATACACCGGAAAAAGGTCATATCCGCTCCAGAGGGAGCGCGGTCACCACCAGAGAGAACTCCCACTGTTCAACGAGCCTGAGGGGAGGGGGACACGGCCGCAAGATGAGGAATGACAGTCGACTGCGGCCCAGGATGCAGCTAGAGAAACTCTAGCCGCAGAGCCCTCCCATAAGAGATGAAAAATATTGCGGTGATGCCATTGGAAAAAAATACCAAATAAAGTGTTGCACCACATGCAAATAATCCCCATATTAACGTGATTTTTCAAATGTAATTAATTGACCCAATTAATGGAATGGCATGCATTCAATAGAAGCAGTGATGGAGTGATGAGAATCATGAAAGACTCCATGGCAATGAAACACATAAAATCAAGTTGACCAAAAAAAAATGTTCATGAGAAGTGAAGCATAAACTTTGGTCTTGTAATGGATGGGGTTAATCCATGCTATGAAAAATCTAGCTTATGGACTTCATGGTCCATGGTTCTAAGCAGCTACAATCTTCCACCTTGGATGTTAGTTAAGAAGGAGCACCTGGTGTTAGTTTTACTAGATGAATATGTATAATTTTAACATCTTTAATAGATGAATTACAACTTTTATGAAACATAATTATAATGTGTGATGTGTCTATGCCATTGAATTCACATGATCATGAATTCACACTTTATGGTATATTATGTTGGTGCACTCACAATTTTTCAGCATTTACAGTGTGCTCTAATAAGATGAGTGATTTTAGGAAAGATATATAAAGAAAAGTACTAAATTTATAGTATGTAAATATTATGAATTTCATCAAATTGATAATATTATTCCTTACATGATTATTATCTAATTATCCAAATGGTTTTTGCATAATTTTACATGCATGGCTTAGGATAAAGGGTTATCATGCATTCCCATGTTGTTGTGACCAATTGTGTGTGAGGCATTCAAAACATTTGAACAAGATAGCATATGAAAGACAAAGAAATTTTTTTTGTTTAAACTGTCTTTTTTTTTGTTTAAACCGACTTTTTTTTCTATTGAGAAAAATGGAGTTTGTAAATCACAAGGAGAATATTTGACCACCTTTGGTGACCAAGGCACCAACAAATTGGTTAAATTTGTATAATGGATGTTTAGTTCCAGAAAAAAGTCCCAAGGGAATGAATAGAATGTCTAAATTGTATAACTACCCTATTGGAAGGCACTGAAGATAACGCATTTCTTAGACCCAATGCAAATTTGTAAAAAGTTTGTCTACCTCTTTTTCGAGACATTTTTCCTTTGAAGTCAAATAGCTAATAATCTGTCAACTAAGAATGAATTGAAGGGTTCAAATACAAAGAAATATGCATTGCCAAAGCATGTTAAATGAATGATCAAAATACTTTGGAAGCAATAGGATGGTTGTTGAATAAAAATGGGGTACAAATTGTAAAATATGTTATGTTTATGATAAGGACTCCAATAAGCTATGGTTCTTCATTAAAGAAAACCTTCATTATTGATGGACATGTCACCGGTCTTAAGTCTCATGACCATCATAACCTATTGCAGATATGTTATCATACCTCATAATTATTAAAAAAAAAAAAAAAAAAAAAATCACATTATATATAGGCACACATCCATGCATAATCTATATATGGCTAAATTATTGTTATAAATGCCAAAATTTTAATTGATGATCATTTTTTTATGCAACGCTTATCCTATATATTAACAAGTTTGCTACAATGAAAACTTCAACATATGAGTATCCATGGCAAAGTTATCTGATTTTGTAAGGTAAATATCACTAACACTATTTCTAGGTAATCTATCATTGCATTAAAAAATGTTAACGTTGATGACATTATTGCTCAATATTAACATGAACTAATTCTAAAATATTTATCAAATTTTATAAATATTTAAATAATAAGAAATATTTAAAATGATGTCTTTAAGTTGTGTTCCATACTAATCTTAATATATGTGGATCACTTCAAGGGAGATTGTTATTGATGGTATTCTTCAATGAGGATGGATTACAGATATTGTTTGCACCTTGGAGAAGGTACTACCATTAAGTTTCATGGATATTCAAGTACACATTTTAGTGCATTTAGTCGAATACATTGGATTAGTTGGTTTCTTGAATATTAAGTGAAAGTTAAATTTCTTAGAAGTGTACATGAAGGAACTAAAGACATTTTTAAGGAAACAGTCATAACCAGGGGGTTGCATGAAGAGAGATATGTTTTAAATTATTTCTACTTTGAAAGTGAGAACATTAACTCGCTTGATGTTAATGCATCACTCATATGGAATTTCAAATATAGAGAAGAAAACAAATGGGAAGGGGAAGTGTTAGATACAAATGAAGAGTGTTTCAAGGATGGTA
>ML792955.1:108301-126402 GCA_009831015.1 Picea engelmannii
TTAGTGAATTGATATATTTCATGTATTATTGTATTATGCATGATATGATGTATTGTTTATATTTTCCTTCAACGTTTAATGTTTTCTATTCAAAATTATGATTGTATTTTGTTTAATATACAAGTTAATGATTTTATTTTCTAATTGAGATCTGTTCATTCATTAGTTATAGATCTCATGACTTTAGTCCTTAATTGTATAACCAAATCCTAGAACCTCGACCTTATCTAAGCTTGGGACCATGACTATGGCTAGGACCTTACAACCTAATATTCCCACCTAGACCTTCCTTCCTTAAGAAAATCTTAG
This sequence comes from Picea engelmannii, assembly GCA_009831015.1. Taxonomy (NCBI): domain Eukaryota; kingdom Viridiplantae; phylum Streptophyta; class Pinopsida; order Pinales; family Pinaceae; genus Picea; species Picea engelmannii. The sequence goes on from ML792955.1 coordinate 108,611, forward strand.
ACCAAGACTCAAGCTCAGGGATATGACTCGAGGTCAAGGCTACAACCTGGTCTTGGGACTAGGACCCGAGATTGGGACTCAAAACTAAGCACATGACTAGAATCCAAGCTCAAGATTAGGATTTGACCTATAATTAGGACTAGGATCTTTCCTAAACTCGAGACAAGGACCCGAGATTAGGATTCATAACTAAGCTCGAGACTAGGATCCAAGTTTAGGATTAGGAACTAAACTATGATTAGGAACAATATCTTACCAAAGATCAAGAATAAGAACTTATTTTTTTTTTTTTTTTAATGACAATTTTAACCAATATCTCCTAGTTATTTTATGACATTAATGTAGACCACATTAATAACAATTATACTACAACTTTCAACCACAAAGAAACTCATTTTTTCACTTCTTTAACAACCATGTTTTCTACTTGTTAGTGTCCTACCCTAACCCCGTAAGTAGATAGATAGGTTGTTATGGGTGGAGGCCACCTATAGTAAATAAGACCCATGTAGCAGTGTGAAAGTAATAATTTTAAGAAGGCATATGGTAGACCTTTATACATAGAAAACTACCAAGAACCATCCACATCTAAGGTTCTGCAGGAGGTGGGATGCCCTACAAATGATTGGGGATAAGAGAGAAATAAGATAGAATGAAAACTATTGAGTTTGATAAATGGAATAATCAATCTCCTATAATAAAAAATTAAGATGTACCTTACAAGAAAAAAAACAAGGTATGATGGGAACACCAATATTGATGGTGACACAGACATCAATGCATCCTCAATTCATGATGTAGAAGTCTTAGTACAAATGTTAACAATAATTTCAGAGACTATCAACAAATTGGCAAATCTGCAAAACTAAGGAAAGATTATGATATTATATGTAGGGACGCAATAAATAATGTTTCAACAACACCCTTTTTAAATAATACATCGGAGAACTCACTCATGTTTCGGGGCGCTACCCCTCATCAGTGGCCAGACGGTGTTGTATGTTTTGTATGCCAACTGCAAAGGGCCTAAGAAATCATCTTAAGTTGCAGATGTTGTATCCACCCAATGCAGGACCCCTTTTTAAATAATACATCGCAAAACTCATGCTTGTTTTGGGGCACTACCCTGCATCAGTGGCCAAACAATGCTATACATTTTGTATGCCAACTTCAAAGGGCCTAAGAAATCATCTTAAGTAACGGTTGTTGTAGCCACCCAATGCAACACCCCTTTTTAAATAATACAACGTAGAACTCACACATGTTTCAAGGCGCTACACCTCATCAGTGGAAAAATAGTGTTGTATGTTTTGTATGCCAACTGCAAACGACCTAAGAAATCATCTTAAGTTATGGCTATTGTAGCCACCGAGTACAAGACCCCTTTTTAAATAATACATCGCAGAACTCACGCCTGTTTTGGGGTGCTACCCCTCATCAGTGACCAGATAATGTTGTATGTTTTATATGTCAACTGTAAAGGGCCTAAGAAATCATCTTAAGTTACAATTGTTGTATCCACCCAACGCAGGACCCCTTTTTAAATAATACATCGCAGAACTCACTCTTGCTTAGGGGTGCTACCACTCGTCAATGCCTAGACAGTACTATATGTTTTGTATGCCAACTGAAAAGGACCTAAGAAATTATCCTAAGTTATGTCTATTGTATCCACCCAGTGCAGGACCCATTTTTAAATAATACATCGCAGAACTCAGACATGTTTCAGGGCACTGCCCCTCATCAGTGGTCAGACAGTGCTCTATGTTTTGTATGCCAACTACAAAGGGCCTAAGAAATCATCTTAATTTACGGATGTTGTAGCCACCCACTATAGGACCCATTTTTAAATAATACATCACAGAACTCACACATGTTTCAAGACGCTACCCCTCATTAGTGGCCACACAATGTTGTACATTATGTATTCCAACTGCAAAGGACCTAAGAAATCATATTAACTCACAGCTTTTGTATCCACTCAGTGCAATATCCCTTTTTAAATGATACATCACAGAACTCACTCCTCTTTCAGGGCGCTACCCCTCATCAGTGGCCATATGATGTTGTATATCTTGTATGCCAACTGCAAAGGGCCTAAGAAATCATATTAACTTACGGTTGTTGTAGCCACCCAGTGCAGGATCTCTTTTTAAATAATACATCACATAACTCATGCATGTTTTGTGGTTCTACACCTCATCAGTAGTGAGACGGTGTTGTATGTTATGTATGCCAACTGTAAAAGGCAGAAGAAATCGTATTAAGCTACAATTGTTGTAGCCACCCAGTGCAAAAACCCTTTTTAAATAATACTTCATAGAACTTGCACCTGTTTAGGGTCACTACCCCTCATCGGTGGTCGAACAGTGATGTACATTTTGTATTCCAACTACAAAGGGCCTAGGAAATCATCTTAAGTTATAGCTATTGTAGCCAACTAGTGCAAGACTCATTTTTAAATAATACATCGCATAACTCACACCTGTCTTGAGGCACTACCTCTCATCAGTGGCTAGATAATGTTGTACATTTTGTATGTCAACTGTAATGGCATAAGAAATCATATTAAGCTACAGTTGGTGTATCCACCCAGTGCAAGATCCCCTTTTAAATAATACATCGCAGAAATCATGCATGTTTCATGGAACTGCCCCTCATCAGTGGTCAAACAGTAATGTATCTTTTGTATGCCAACTGCAAATGCCCTAAGCTATCATCTTAAGTTACAATTGTTGTAGCCACCCAGTGCAGGACCCCTTTTTAAATACTACATCGCAGAACTCGCGCCTGTCTCAGGGCGCTACCCCTCATCAACGGTCAAACAGTGTTGTACGTTTTGTATGCCAACTGTAAAGGGACTATGAAATCAACTTAAGTTACGGATACTATAACCACCCAGTGCAGGACCCCTTTTTAAATAATACATCACAAAACTCACGTCTATTTTGAGGCGCTACCCCTCATGAGTGGCTAGACAGTGTTCTACGTTCTTCATGCCAAATGCAAAGGGCCTAAGAAATCATCTTAAGGTATGGTTGTTGTAGACACCCATTGCAAGACCCCTTATTAAATAATACATCGAAGAACTCGTGAATTTTTCGGGGTGTTACCCCTCATCAGTGGCTAGACAGTGTTGTATGTTATGTATGTCAACTGCAAAGGGCCTAAGAAATCATCTTAAGTTACAGTTGTTGTAGCCACCCAATGCAGGACCCCTTTTTAAATAATACATTGCAGAACTCATGTCTGTTTTGGGACGCTACCCCTCATAAGTGGCAAGACATTGTTGTATGTTAGGTATGCCAACTCCAAAGGGCCTAAGAAATCATCTTAAGTTAAGTTCATTGTAGCCACCCAGTGCAAGACCAATTTTTAAATAATACATCGTAGAACTCACGCCTGTTTCGGGGCACTGCCCGTTATTAGTGGCCAGAAAATGTTGTACGTTTTGTATTCCAACTACAAAGGGCCTAAGAAATCATCTTAAGTTACATTTGTTGTAGCCACCTAGAGAAGGACCCCTTTTTAAATAATACATCATAGAACTCACACATGTTTCAGGGTGCTAGCCCTCATCAGTGGCTAAACAATGTTGTATGTTATGTATGACAACTGCAAAGGGCCTAAGAATCATCTTAAGTTACAGTTGTTGTAGCCACCCAGTGCGGCACCCCTTTTTAAATAATACATCACAGAACTCACGCTTGTTTTTGGGCACTACCCCTCATCAATGACCAAACAATGTGATACATTCTATATCCCAACTACAAAGGGCCTAAGAAATCATCTTAAGTTACAGATGTTGTAGCCACCTAGTGCAAGACCCCTTTTTAAATAATACATCGCAGAACACACGTCGGTTTCGGGACGCTACCCCTCATCAGTGGCTAGACAGAGTTGTACATTTTGTATGCCAATTGCAAACAACATAAGAAATCATCTTAATTTACAGTTGTTTTATCCACCCAATGCAGGATCCCTTTTTAAATAATACATCACAAAAATAAATCATATTTCAGGGCGCTACCCCTAATTAGTGACCAGACAGTGTTGTACATTTTTTATGGAAACTGCAAAGGGCCTAAGAAGTCATCCTAAGTTACAAATGTTATAGCCACCCAGTGCAGCACCCCTTTTTAAATAATACATCGCAAAACCCATGATTGTTCGGGTGCTACCCCTCATCAGTGGCCAGACAGTGTTGTACATTCTATATGCCAACTACAAAGGGCCTAAGAAAACATCTTAAGTTACATTTGTTGTATCCACCCAATGCAAGACCCCTTTCTAAATAATAAATTGCAGAACTCACGCATGTTTCAGGACGCTACCCCTCATGAGTGGCCAGACAGTGCTATATGTTATGTATGCCAACTGCAAAGGTCCTAAAAAATCATCTTAAGTTACGACTATTGTAGCCACCCAGTACAGGACCCCTTTTTAAATAATACATCGCAGAATTCACGCTTGTTTCAGGGCGCTACCCCTCATCAATGGCCATACAGTGTTGTATGTTCTGTATGCCAACTGCAAATGGCCTAAGAAATCATTTTGAGTTACGGTTGTTGTAGCCACCCAGTGCATGACCCTTTTTTAAATAATACATCGCATAATTCACAGTTGTTTCATGGAGCTACCCATCATCAGTGGCCAGACAATGATGTGTGTTCTCTATGCCAACTGCAAAGGTCCTAAGAAATCATCTTAAGTTACGGCTACTGTAGCCACCCAGTGAAAGACCCCTTTTTAAATAATACATCCCAAAACTCACGCTTGTTTCAAGGTGCTACCCTCATCGGTGGCCAAATAGTGATGTATGTTTTGTATGCCAACTCCAAAGGGTCTAAGAAATCATCTTAACCAGCAAGTGCAGGACCCCTTTTTAAATAATACATCACATAACTCACACTTGTTTTGAGGCACTACCCATCATCAGTGGAAAGACAGTGTTGTACGTTCTATATGCCAACTGTAAAGGGCCTAAGAAATCATCTTAAGTTACAGTTGTTGTAGTTACCCAGTGCAGGACCCCTTTTTAAATAATACATCGCATAACTCACTTTTGTTTCTGGGTGCTACCCCTCATCAGTGGACAGACGGTGCTATATGTTTTGTATGCCAACTTCAAAGGGTCTAAGAAATCATCTTAATTTATGGATATTGTATCCACCCAATGCAAGACCCCTTTTTAAATAATAAATCGCAGAACCCACACCTGTTGCAGAGCACTACCCCTCATCAATGGCTAGACAATGTTCTACATTATGTATGCCAACTGCAAAGTGCCTAAGAAATCATCTTAATTTATGGTTGTTGTAGCCACCCAGTGCAAGACCCATTTTTAAATAATACATCATAGAACTCACCCTTGTTTCAGGGCACTATCCCTCATCAGTGGCTAAACAGTGTTGTATGTTCTTTATGCCAACTGCAAAGGGCCTAAGAATCAACTTAAGTTATGGTTGTTGTAGCCACCAAGTGCAGCGCCCCTTTTTAAATAATACATCACAGAACTCAGGCCTATTTTGAGGCGCTACCCCTTATCAGTGGCCAGACAGTGTTATATGTTAAGTATGCCAACTACAAAGGACCAAAGAAAGCATATTAAGTTACCATTGTTGTATCCACCCAATGTAGGACCTCTTTTTAAATAATAAATCGTAGAACTCATGCTTGTCTCAGGGTGCTACCCACCATCAGTGGCCAGAAAATACTGTAAGTTTTGTATGCCAACTACAAATGGCCTAATAAATCATCTTAAGTTACGGCTATTGTAGCCACCCAGTGTAGGACCCATTTTTAAAAAATACATCATAAATGTGACACCCTGTTTCCCCCAGTTTGTAAATATAACTATAAATGGCCAAAAGACTATGGAAAATGTTATATGTGTGAATATTGATTCGATGGACCTTTGTTTGAAAGGTAAACGAATGTGAACCTAATTATTTACTAAGAAAATGGACAAGTGTTGCATGACTAATGGAAGGGGGGGGTGTACTTAGAAATACCACAAATGTTATATGAAGAGAGGGTGAAGGGGACTAGGAATGGTTGCGTTAACCTTCACCAAACTAGTTCTTACTGGATTTAATTACTCAGGACCAGAACCATCCTCTGACCCGGAAATGAATTACAGTCAGGTTGGTGGGTGGGAAGACCTCATCAAGAGTTAATGAGGGATGGGGTGTGTAATCACTCATCCGTAAGGCTTCCAGAATTGAACGCTGACTGGGAATTCGGGCCACATGCAACCCTGTTGAAAGAGGTGAGAAGGGAAGGTGTGGTGGAGGAAGGGGGGAGAACACACCTGTGAAGAGTGCAAAGACGGGAAGTGAATCTCGGGGATTCAAGGAAGAATGGAAAAACTAAGCGTTATGGACACCGAAAATGGCAGAGAAGGTTATGATACAAGATGATAAACGAGGCTAGTCCTCCTTGCTTGGTATCATGTAAACCATTGCAAGGATCCTACGGGAAGAGGAGAGTAACCTCTGTTCCTATTGTGGTTGAGCGAGAAGAAAAGGTTGTGTTGCAGAGCATCGTGGTCTAGCTCGGGGGTGGCTAGTGGTAAATCCATTTGGAGTGACTGAGCCTACGGTTGGGTGGAAATGGGCACCCCTTCCAGTAGTTGCTTCACATTGTCTGATTATGATAAGTCTTTTCTCGGCCTTAATTGTTGAGTTATAATGATGAATGATTTCTTGGTTTTTTACACACACACACACACACACATATATATATATGAACATCTCTGTGTGAAATGGCTATGTTATGTGTATGCTTCCATCTCCTTGGGAACTTACACTTCCCACTGAAGAGAATACTTTCCCCTGACCCCCTTGCCATGTGAATTTCCAGACCCAAGTCCCTAACCCGTTCGGGGTGAGAACTCAAAAATAGTGATAGGAAAATACCGAAAGGGAAAGGTTTTCCTTGTCCGAAGGACAGATGGACGAGATCTGTTCGGAAGGACCCAAGGGTTGTCATGGTCATTGGCTATGGGAAAGAGCATGGGATTTAACCCCTCTATCCCCTCGGATCTACGAGTTATGAGTTCGCGTATCGAGAAGATTATGGTTTGGTGCGACCAAAACCTCTGAAACCCAAATTTGCAAAGTAACGTGGATCGTTGATCTATGGATCCTTCGGGACCCACCTCTGTCGTTGTATCTGCGAGTTCGTAGTTCAAGCATAGGGAGAGAACAGATCTTGTTATTCATATCTATGCGCGGAGGACCATAGCCATGAGATCCAGAGGAAAGTGCATGAGGTATAACCCTTTGAAAGTGCATAGGAGAGTGAACTTTTGCGAAGTCCTGAAGTTTCGAAGTTAATCAGAATTGTCCATCGTTAGAGGACAGGTAGCAACAGATCCAGGAGTTCGAGGATTCGGACCTCGGAATATTTGCAAGGAGCAAAGGTGAATACCCAAGGAGCTGGGAGCCGCAACAATGCTAGTCGTCTGTCAAGAAGGGACACGTAGCGAGAGATCAGAATTTCACTAACTCGCAACTCAGGAAGTCAGAGATAGGAGTCGTGAGAACTCGCGAAGTCTGAGTTCATGATTTGATCGCAGTCGTTGATCAAAGGGAGGGTGTGGACCATTGATTGTCCAAGGAGATATCGGGGATCAGGAAAAGGAAGGTGAGCGGCCCTCCAACTTCGCGAAACGTGAAGTCTCGATTCACGAAGAGTTGATCTAAGTCGTTGGGTCGCGGGAGATTATGGACCGTTGATCTGACATTGGGAGTTCGGATTTTGAGATTCCAAGGAAAGGAGGTGGACTAATTTCCACCTTCGCGATACACGAAATCCTGAAGCGCTTAAGGGTTGGGCCCAGAGTCAAAATGAGGGGTCACGTTGATGGAGGTTAAGGAACGGAGCTAGCGTTGGGCTAGGCTCTTAGTTCGGGAGTTTGGGAGTCGGGTGAGTCAAGGTTGGCTTGTATGTGAATCCTCGACGATGGAAGTCACGAAGCGCCCTTTTTTTAGGCTTGTGGTCACGGGTAGTGGTCACGTGGAGGAGGCTTGCACCTAGTGCTTGTTCGCGCGGGACAACAAAAACGAAAATTTAGAGGCTTTACACTATAGAAGCTCCTTCAGAAGGGTGGGTGTGTTACAATAGAACTCACACATGTTTTTGGGTGCTACCCCTTATCGGTGGTCAGACAGTGTTGTATGTTCTATATTCCAATTGCAAAGGGCCTAAGAAAACATCTTAAGTTACAATTGTTGTAGCCACCCAGTGCAAGACCCCTTTTTAAATAATACATCGCAGAACTCATGCATGTCTCAGGGTGCTACCCCTCATCAATGGCCAGACAATGTTGTACGTTCTGTATGCCAATTGAAAAGGGCCTAATAAATCATCTTAAGTTACAGATATCGTAGCCACCGAGTACATGACCCCTTTTTAAATAATACATCACAGAACTGGCTCTTGTTTCGAGGCGCTACCCCTCCTCAGTGGCCAGATAGTGTTGTACGTTTTGTATTCCAAATGAAAAGGGCCTAAGAAATCATCTTAAGTTACAGTTGATGTAGTCACCCAGTGCATGACCACTTTTTAAATAATACATCACATAACTCAAGCCTGTTTTGGGGCACTACACCTCATCAGTGGCTAGACAGTGTTGTGTGTTATATATGCCAATTGCACATGACCTAAGAAATTATCTTAAGTTACAGTTGTTGTAGCCATGCAATGCATGACCCCTTTTTAAATAATACATCACATAACTCACGCCTATTTCGGGGTTCTACCCCTCATTAGTGGCCATAGAATGTTGTACATTATGTATGTCAACTACAAAGGGCCTAATAACACATCTTACGTTATTGTTTTTGTAGACACCTAGTGCAAGACCCCTTTTTGAATAATACATCGCAAAACTCATGCATGTTTTGGGGCACTACCCCTCGTCAGTGGCAAGACAATGTTGTATGTTATGTATGGAAACAACAAAGGGCCTAAGAAATCATCTTAAATTATGGTTGTTGTAGCCACCTAGCATAGATCCCCTTTTTAATAATACATCGCAGAAATCACATATGTTTCAGGGCACTACCCCTCATCAATGGCCAGACATTGTTGCATGTTCTGTATTCCAACTACAAAGGGCCTAAGAAATCATCTTAAGTTATGGTTGTTGTAGCCACCCTGTGAAGGACCCCTTTTTAAATAATACATCGCAGAACACACGCCAATTTTGGGGCACTACCCCTCATCAATGGTCAAACAATGTTGTGTGTTTTGTATGCCAACTGCAAAGGTCCTAAGAAATCACCTTAAGTTATGATTGTTGTAGCCACCTAGTGCAAGAACCCTTTTTAAATAATACATTGAAGAACTTACCCCTATTTTGGGCACTACCCCTCATCAATGGCCAGATAGTGTTGTACGTTTTGTATGCCAACTACAAAGGGCCTAAGAAATCATCTTAATTTATGGTTGTTGTAGCCACCTAAGTGCAAGACCCCTTTTAAATAATACATCACAGAACTCACATTGGTTTTGGGGCGCTACCCCTCATCAGTGGCTAGACAATGTTGTACATTTTGTATGCCAAGTGCAAACGGCCTAAGAAATCATCTTAAGTTACATTTGTTGTAGCCACCCAGTGCAAGAGCCATTTTTAAATAATACATCTCAAAACTCATGCCTATTTCAAGATGCTACCCCTCATTAATGGCCAGACAGTGTTGTACATTTTGTATGCAAACTACAGAAGGCCTAAGAAATTACCTTAACTTAAATTTGTTGTAGTCACCCACTGCAGCACCCATTTTTAAATAATACACCGCAGAACTCATGCATGTTTGGCACACTACCCCTCATCAATGGCTAGACAATGTCATAGGTTATGTATGCCAACTACAAAGGGCCTAAGAAATCATCTTAAGTCACAACTTCTATAGCTGCCCAAAGGAGGACCCATTTTTTAATAATACATCATAGAACTCATGCTATTTTCGAGGTGCTAACCCTCATGAGTGGCGAGACAATGCTATACATTTTTTATTCCAACTGCAAAGGGCCTAAGAAATCATCTTAAGTTACAGTTTTTGTAGCCACCGAGCACGTGACACCTTTTTAAATGATACATCACATAACTCACGCATGTTTCAGGGCACTACTCTTCATCAGTGGCCAGACTGTGTTGTGTGTTTTGTATGCCAAATGCAAAGGTCCTAAGAAATCATCTTAAGTTATGGCTATTGTAGCCACCCAGTGCAAGACCCCTTTTTAAATAATACATCGCATAACTCATTCCTATTTTGGTTCACTACCCCTCATTAATGGCCAAATAGTGTTGTACATTTTGTATGCCAACTGCAAAGGGCCTAATAAATCATCTTAAGTTACAGTTGTTGTAGCCACCCATTGCAGGACCCCTTTTTAAATAATACATCACATAACTCACGCCTGTTTCAGGGTGCTACCCCTCATCAGTGGCCAGACAGTGTTGTACGTTATGTATGTCAACTGCAAAGGGCCTAAGAAATCATCTTAAGTTATGGTGTTGTAGCTACCCATTGCAAGACCCATTTTTAAAGAATGCATCGCAAAACTCGCGCCTCTTTCGAGGCACTATCCCTCATCAGTAGCCAAACAATGTTGTACATTTTGTATGCCAACTGCAAATGGCCTAAGAAATCATCTTAAGTTACGGTTGTTGTATCCACCTAGTGTAGAACCCCTTTTTAAATAATACATCGCAGAACTCACTTTTGTCTCAAGGAGCTACCCCTCATCAATGGCCAGACAGTGTTCTACATTCTGTATGCCAACTGCAAAGGGCCTAATAACTTAAGTTACAACTATTGTAGCCACCCAGTGCAGGAGCCCCTTTTAAATAATACATCACAGAACTCGCACCTATTTCGAGGTGCTACCCCTCATAAGTGGCCAGACAGTGTTGTATGTTTCGTATGCCAAATGCAAAGGGCCTAAGAAATCATCTTAAGGTACAGTTGTTGTAGCCACCCATTGGATGACCCCTTTTTAAATAATACATTGCAGAACTCATGACTATTTCGGGGCACTACCCCTCATTAGTGGCTAGACAATGTTGTATGTTATGTATTCCAACTGCAAAGGGCCTAGGAAATCATCTTAAGTTACAGTTGTTGTAGCCACCCAATGTAAGACACCTTTTTAAATAATACATCGTAGAACCCATGCTTGTTTTAAGGCACTACCCCTCATCATTTTCCAGACAGTGTTGTACGTTATGTATGCCAAATGCAAAGGGCCTAAGAAATCATCTTAATTTAAGGTAGTTGTAGCAACCCAGTGCAAGACCCCTTTTTAAATAATACATTATAGAACTCTCACTTGTTTCAGAGAACTACCCCTCATCAATGGCCACACAGTGTTTTACGTCATGTATGCCAACTCCAAAGGGCCTAATAAATCATCTTAAGTTACGGTTGTTGTAGCCACCTAGTGCAGGACCCATTTTTAAATAATAGATCGCAAAACACACGCATGTTTTAGGGCACTACCCCTCATCAGTGGCTAGACAGTGTTGTATGTTATGTATGCCAACTGTAAAGGTCCTAAGAAATCATCTTAAATTATGGTTGTTGTATCCACCCAATGCAAGACCCCATTTTAAATAATACATCCCAGCACTCACGCCAGTTTCAGGGCACTACCCCTCATCAATTGTCAGACAATGTTGTATGTTTTGACTACCAATAGCAAAGGGCTTAAGAAATCATCTTAAGTTACATTTGTTGTAGCTACACAATGCAACACCCCTTTTTAAATAATGCATCCTAGAACTCACACTTGTTTTGGGGTGCTATCCCCTCATCAGTGGCTAGACAGTGTTGTATATTATGTATGCCAACTACAAAGGGCCTAAGAAATCATCTTAAGTTATGGTTATTGTAGCCACCAAGTGCAGGACCCCTTTTTAAACAATACATCGCAGAACTCACGCATGTTTTGGGGTGGTACCCCTCATCGGTGGCCAGAAAATGTTGTGTGTTATGTATGCTAACCGCAAAAGGCCTAAGAAATCATCTTAAGTTATGGTTGTTGTAGCCACCTAGTGCAGGACCCCTTTTTAAATAATACATCGTAGAACTGACTCATGTTTTTGGGCACTACCCCTCATCAGTGGAGAGACAATGTTGTACGTTCTATATGCCAATTGCAAAGGGCCTAAAAAATCATCTTAAGTTATGTATGTTGTAGCCACCCAGTGCAAGTCCCCTTTTTAAATAATACATCGCAGAACTCATGTCTTTTACGGGTCACCACCTCTCATCAATGACCAGGCAGTGTTGTACGTTATGTATGTCAACTGCAAAGGGCCTAAAAAATCATCTTAATTTACAGTTGTTGTAGCCACCCAATGCATGACCCCTTTTTAAATAATACACCATAGAACTCACGCCTGTTTCGGGGCTCTACCCCTCATTAGTTTCCAAATAGTGTTGTATGTTTTGTATGCCAACTAACAACTATTCGACATGGAACCAAAATTTGGCTAGTCAAACAATAGCTTCTTAGCATCATTGAGGTACTATATATTTTTTATGCAATATACACAATTTCATTCCCAGATGATCAAAAAAGAAATGATATACTTTATTTATATTAAAAATAGTTCTTATTAGCCCCTAGGGTGTAGAACAATCGATTATGGAGTGTACTGTTAAGGCACTATGTTATGTGAAGTCACTGGTTCAAAACCCTTGACTTACCTTGTGTGTCGCATGAGGGGCCGCGTTGGCGTACCTAGAGGTTATTATAGTGGTAGCAGTAGGATAACATGACCTTGTGTTATGCGAATACATGCCCAACTAGTTGTTGGTTCCGCCAGTCACAATGTGCATATTATATGTTTTTCTATCAATAGTGCATTAAATGATAAGTTGTTTGCAAAGGACAATTGTCTTCCAAGAACTACCAAGGATGCACAAACAAGAATCAAGGATCAAGAGGTGTTATATTATTCCACTCATCCATACCTAAAGATTACATTTTATATAGAGATAAATATTGTAAGAGATGAAAAGTATTTATTTTTTCGTAGGAAAAAAGCATAACTTTTATTAAGAAGAATAAAAATTACATTCTGAATAATGCATGCATCAACATGCATTTAGTCAAAAAATACCTTTTATCCCAAAAGGAGGAAAGAAACAAAGAATGGTCATGTAATAGTGGCCCCAATACGAAGAGAAAACCTTGTAAACAAACTAAAGAACGCAACCATGAAAAAGTAACAGAGGCAGACCCCAAACACAACCTGGACTGACCAGGCCAGAGTGGAAAATAATCCCCACAAGATCCAAAGCCGAAGGGAAGAAAAACAAGGAGTCCTGCTTCCACAGAAGAAAAGAAGCCAGAAGTTGCACGCCCAAAAAGGACCTCAAAGTGTTGAGCCGGGGACTCAAATCAACACTACACGTCGAAAAATAAATGGACCTCAAATATCTGACCCAAGACACCGAAAAAAAATAAAACAACCTCAACATCCACTACACAGAACTCTGGAACCCACAAGGAGCGCAAAGACCCCCTAACCATTAAAGCTCTGGGGAAAACCCCGACTTTGCATTAGGCCCTGATCAATCTAGAAGAAGTGATTCAGCTCGAAACCCCACGAGCACACATGGCAGCATCTGCATTTGACTAGAACTGTGTGGACTACAGATCAGCTTTCAAAAAATCACCACAAGGCTCCAAAACATGGATGTCGCACCCAGATCCATTAACTTCCAACCAGAAAAAACAGAGAAGCACCACGAAAAAAAAACAAATCGGTCCATGCTAAACTCTGTAGGCAAAAGGAATCGACAACCAAAGACTGGATCTATGCAAATGAAAGAAACAACAACAAAGGGCCATAAAAGGCCATATCTTGAGCATAAGGCCATACCAGAAGAAACACAGACCAGAACCACTCCCAGGAGAGCGCATTCAACAAACAATACACCGGAAAAAGGTCATATCCGCTCCAGAGGGAGCGCGGTCACCACCAGAGAGAACTCCCACTGTTCAACGAGCCTGAGGGGAGGGGGACACGGCCGCAAGATGAGGAATGACAGTCGACTGCGGCCCAGGATGCAGCTAGAGAAACTCTAGCCGCAGAGCCCTCCCATAAGAGATGAAAAATATTGCGGTGATGCCATTGGAAAAAAATACCAAATAAAGTGTTGCACCACATGCAAATAATCCCCATATTAACGTGATTTTTCAAATGTAATTAATTGACCCAATTAATGGAATGGCATGCATTCAATAGAAGCAGTGATGGAGTGATGAGAATCATGAAAGACTCCATGGCAATGAAACACATAAAATCAAGTTGACCAAAAAAAAATGTTCATGAGAAGTGAAGCATAAACTTTGGTCTTGTAATGGATGGGGTTAATCCATGCTATGAAAAATCTAGCTTATGGACTTCATGGTCCATGGTTCTAAGCAGCTACAATCTTCCACCTTGGATGTTAGTTAAGAAGGAGCACCTGGTGTTAGTTTTACTAGATGAATATGTATAATTTTAACATCTTTAATAGATGAATTACAACTTTTATGAAACATAATTATAATGTGTGATGTGTCTATGCCATTGAATTCACATGATCATGAATTCACACTTTATGGTATATTATGTTGGTGCACTCACAATTTTTCAGCATTTACAGTGTGCTCTAATAAGATGAGTGATTTTAGGAAAGATATATAAAGAAAAGTACTAAATTTATAGTATGTAAATATTATGAATTTCATCAAATTGATAATATTATTCCTTACATGATTATTATCTAATTATCCAAATGGTTTTTGCATAATTTTACATGCATGGCTTAGGATAAAGGGTTATCATGCATTCCCATGTTGTTGTGACCAATTGTGTGTGAGGCATTCAAAACATTTGAACAAGATAGCATATGAAAGACAAAGAAATTTTTTTTGTTTAAACTGTCTTTTTTTTTGTTTAAACCGACTTTTTTTTCTATTGAGAAAAATGGAGTTTGTAAATCACAAGGAGAATATTTGACCACCTTTGGTGACCAAGGCACCAACAAATTGGTTAAATTTGTATAATGGATGTTTAGTTCCAGAAAAAAGTCCCAAGGGAATGAATAGAATGTCTAAATTGTATAACTACCCTATTGGAAGGCACTGAAGATAACGCATTTCTTAGACCCAATGCAAATTTGTAAAAAGTTTGTCTACCTCTTTTTCGAGACATTTTTCCTTTGAAGTCAAATAGCTAATAATCTGTCAACTAAGAATGAATTGAAGGGTTCAAATACAAAGAAATATGCATTGCCAAAGCATGTTAAATGAATGATCAAAATACTTTGGAAGCAATAGGATGGTTGTTGAATAAAAATGGGGTACAAATTGTAAAATATGTTATGTTTATGATAAGGACTCCAATAAGCTATGGTTCTTCATTAAAGAAAACCTTCATTATTGATGGACATGTCACCGGTCTTAAGTCTCATGACCATCATAACCTATTGCAGATATGTTATCATACCTCATAATTATTAAAAAAAAAAAAAAAAAAAAAATCACATTATATATAGGCACACATCCATGCATAATCTATATATGGCTAAATTATTGTTATAAATGCCAAAATTTTAATTGATGATCATTTTTTTATGCAACGCTTATCCTATATATTAACAAGTTTGCTACAATGAAAACTTCAACATATGAGTATCCATGGCAAAGTTATCTGATTTTGTAAGGTAAATATCACTAACACTATTTCTAGGTAATCTATCATTGCATTAAAAAATGTTAACGTTGATGACATTATTGCTCAATATTAACATGAACTAATTCTAAAATATTTATCAAATTTTATAAATATTTAAATAATAAGAAATATTTAAAATGATGTCTTTAAGTTGTGTTCCATACTAATCTTAATATATGTGGATCACTTCAAGGGAGATTGTTATTGATGGTATTCTTCAATGAGGATGGATTACAGATATTGTTTGCACCTTGGAGAAGGTACTACCATTAAGTTTCATGGATATTCAAGTACACATTTTAGTGCATTTAGTCGAATACATTGGATTAGTTGGTTTCTTGAATATTAAGTGAAAGTTAAATTTCTTAGAAGTGTACATGAAGGAACTAAAGACATTTTTAAGGAAACAGTCATAACCAGGGGGTTGCATGAAGAGAGATATGTTTTAAATTATTTCTACTTTGAAAGTGAGAACATTAACTCGCTTGATGTTAATGCATCACTCATATGGAATTTCAAATATAGAGAAGAAAACAAATGGGAAGGGGAAGTGTTAGATACAAATGAAGAGTGTTTCAAGGATGGTAGATTTTGTAGAAAGTCGAGGTTTTTTCGATAGCTTGCACATTTAAGAGCCCAACATGTCACTTGCAGGAATTGAACCTGGGTAGGGGGAAAACACCCCTCAACACAAACCACTCAGACTAAACTCAATTAACAAACAAATCTTACTTATAAACAAATTATTATAATTAATCATTATCATTAAAATATTTTATCAATAGAGTACACTTATCTTGGTACTTCATGACATCTTTTGATTATAATTATTTAATTTTTCGTGTGTAAATTCTATTGAGACAAAAGAAATAGTTAAATTCATGTTATATAATTCAGATGCAACAAGATATTAGAAAGAGTCCTATGAGAAAGAAATAGAAGAGAGATGAAGAGTTAAGAGCTTAAATAAAATTTGAGGAAAATCATGGACTGCATGAATGTTGGCCAAATAATTATATTAATAGGTTGATAGAAGAATACATATCATAGAAATGCAATATTGCATGCATCTCAGAGATTTATAAGCATACATAGGCATTAAGCCTCACTAGAGGATGTGACTATAGGAAAGCATATATGTTATTTCTCCTTAATCAAATACATAAATTATTATAATTACATAAAATTACATGCAAATACTATGAATAATGTTCATATTCATGTTCAAAGTATTAAAAATCTATCTTGTTTTTTTTTTACAGAAACAGTTATAGATTATATTAATGGGGTGGACTAGCCACAAATCCAATTACAAATGGCCTCGAATTTCTTCGGGCCTGTCTTTCTGAACCATTCTACTTTTATAGCTAGAGACTTGTGAACTGAACTAGTTCCTATACGTCTTCTAAAAGAACTGGATTAAATTTATTTGCCGAAACACCAGTCACTGTTTCAGCTTAAGTCTCAGCATTGTTTCAGCATATGTCTCAGCACTGTTTCAGCAGTTGTTACAGCGGTGTTTCAGCATATGTTCCAGCACTGTTTCAGCATATGTTCCAGTACTGTGTTTCAGCATAAGTTACAGCACTGTTTCAACAAATGTTCCAGTACTGTTTCAGCCTGTGTTCCAACACTGTGTTTCAACATATGTTCCAGCACTGTGTCTCAGCATATGTTACAGCACTGTGTTTCAGCATATGTTCCAGCCCTGTTTCAGCATATGTTCCAGCACTGTGTTTCAGCATAAGTTACAGCATTGTTTCAGCATATGTTCCAGCATTGTTTCAGCAATTTCTGACAGGAGAACTCCGGGCAATTCCTTCTCCCCGGACTCTAAGGGATAGGTTCATAAGTTTTAGCTCCATTTACGCTGATGACTCCCTTGCCCAGGGAGGTGCCTATGTTCGCTTCGTGGTCTGCCAACTGATTAAGATGCCTGAGGACGTGGTAGAACTTCACCTCTTCGAAATCTTTCATCTGGACCAGAACCTTCCTATAATAATGATCCAAGCCCACGTTTTTGGGAGCCTTCCTCTGATTGAGA
>ML792955.1:129854-146433 GCA_009831015.1 Picea engelmannii
GAGGGCAGGTTCTTTGCCCAGTTTTTGAGATCCACTTTGAGCCTTCTCAGTTTCTCTTCCCAAATGAAGAAAGGTGATCCCGACACACTCTTCTTCCAGGACTCTGAAACCAGCTCGAGGAAGCCTTCCGAGGAGACCCATAGCGGGCTGAAGCGGAAGGGGATCGAGCCCAGATTTTCCCCAGGGGTCAGGGAAAGGGAGATGGGCTTATGATCCGAGGTGCAAGCTTGCAGGATTTCAGACGAGGCGAAAAGTCCAAGGGTTAAAAAGGTAGAGTGAACCAGGAAGCGGTCTAAGCGGGCTGCAATGTGCCTCAGTCCCACCTTTTGTTGTTCCAGGTGAAATTTCCTTTACTGGGTTTGATGTCCTCCAGATCCCAATCCAGCATAAGGTCCTCAACCCACTCTCGTGCGGGGTCTCTTACGGGTGTTCCTCCTTTTTTTTCAGAGAGGGCTAGGGTGACATTCAGATCTCTGGCCAGAATAAGATTCTCATGATGGTTAGTAGAAAGGAAATTATTCAGAGATTCCCAGCAATCTTTTTTTTCCGATAAAAGAACCAGAGCATAAATATTAAAGAGGCTAACCTGATGTCCCGATTCGCGATGCAACAACTTCGTGAACAGCCAATGGATGGTGCGATGATCTTCGATCAGGTCTAGCGTTGAGGAGTTCCAGAAGGTGGCTAGACCTCCTGAAGCTCCCCTGGTGCTAGCGGCTCTACCTGCTCCTTTTTTCCAGAAATTTTTACTAGCCTGGAAGGTCTCAGGCTCCTCCATCTTCGTCTCCTGGATCAGAAGTACATCCGGGGAAGTCATTCTGACTAGATCTTTGACAGCTTCTTCTTTTAGTTTTCTTCCCAACCCTCTGCAGTTCCAGGAGACGAAAAGCATTAAGAACCGGAGGGGGGTGGGGTGGCTCCTTTCGAAGCCTTGCCTTTTTTTGAGGATCTGGTTTCTATCATAGCCGGGATGGTATGCTAAAATCCTGCAGTTACGTCTCTGTAAGATTTCTCCTCCCTTTTTTTTCTCTCTGGTTTCCTTCCTCTAGGGGCCTTCTCTGGGGTTCCAACAGAACTGCTGGTCTCCGTGGCCCCATCATCTGTATCTGCGCCCATTTCGAAATCTAAAGGGATGTGCTCCTCATCCGACTTCATGGGTTCGTCTGCTAGAGGGGTTTCAATGACCGGTATCGGATTTTCTGGGGCTGGCGGGGACTGAGTGGCTATAACTATTGGCTCTTTCCGGGTTTCCTTTGGCTTGTTAGCCCATTCTTTCGGAGGTGCCTTCTGAGGGTTTGTCTTTGAAGATGATGGTTGGCTCACCTGCTCTGGCCTTGGATCTTTAGATTTAGGACCTGGTTTGCTTTTCTTGACCTTTTGTCAGCCCTCAGCATCTTCCTTTTCTGGGCTTTGGTTCTTTGGGCAATTCCTCTGGAAGTGCCCATGCTCTTGACAGGATCTGCACTTGAAGGGAAGGTGTTCGTAATCGAGTTTCTGGTAGTGAGACCAGTTGCCCACAGTAAGCTTCACCGCCTCCGGGAGCCCTGCCTCAAGATCCACTTCAACACATATCCTAGCGCAGTTGTAGATGGACTTGTTTTCTGCCGTATCAATGAATTTCTCTATTCCATTCCCTATCTTTTGCAGAGCTTCATAGTTCCAGCAGTGAACCGGCAAGTTGGGGAGCCTGACCCAAACAGGTACCTCCTTTGGCAATTCCACCATGGGATCGAAGTTCGGGGTCCAGCGGTTCAGATACAGCCCCTGGGTTCCCATAAAATATGGTCCATTTCTGAAAATGAGATCCTTGTCTTCCTTGTTTATAAACTCGAAGAGAAAAAAGCCACTGCTCAAAGGGTAGCAGGTAACTCCTTGCTTAAGGAGAGGCTTCTAGTTCCTTTGGACCCAAGCTTCGGTGGTTTTTGTTGAGGGCCAAAGTCCCATACACTGGCCTACCAACCCTCTCTTAGAGAGAGCCAAGGCTATCTTGATCGCTTGCGTCTCTGGGAGGGTGATTTCTGGGATTTCATCTAGCTTTTTTATGAATTTTGGAACCGTAGAAGGGCCCTTGGGCTTGCCTCTGCTGGCAATCAGCTTCCTGAACGCGTCCTCTTCTGAACTCGGAGGGGGAGGGGTCGAATCCCCACCCCTTGGGGCGGCCATGGCCGGCTCTGGCTGCAAAAACGGACCCTAGACGCTCTCCATGAACCCTATCGCTCTATCGTTGTATTGAATTTATAAAATTAAAATCTATCTTGTTATGGTATATATATTTATATATATTATTTTTTTAGTCATAGTCATGTCATCACTTACATTACATGTGTTTTAAATCCTTTTAAATTGTATATCATGTATGTTTGTACCCTTCAACGTATGTAAAGACACAAGATTGTGGAGTTATGGTGACAATCCAACAAATTAGTCGTACACGTGTTTCAGATAAGAATATTATTACAGTGAATTGGAATATGTGTGAACTATACAAGAAATTATTGAGATAGAATATAATAAATCATTTAAACAAATATTATTCAAATGCAAGTGTTTTGAAACCTTTAATAAATACTATGCAAGGATAGACAAAGATACACATCTCCTTTCAATTGACCCAATTTTTATAGAGTGAAATTGAGTCCTATGTATGGCCAATCACTATACCATACATACCTAGAGGTAAACGAATATTCATGAACACTAATATGTCCACTACTTCATATGCTAATGTCATAATTGACCAAGATCATGAATAATGATCTGAATTAAGGATGTAACTTTTAGGTTTTCACTTGAGCTAACATTTGTGAATTATGTAAACCTTGTCTTTGTCTTTTCATGGTGCAATGAGCTACCATAAATTTATTCATCAAACATACAAGTACACAATTTTTTTTCATGAAATGCTTCATAATTCTATTAAAATACACTTATGGGTACACAAATTTTATTAAAAAAAGGCTATGAAAATAACGACCACTAAGGCTACAAGGAAATCCTATGAAAAAATTCCCCAAATGGCATCCAAAAATATAGAGTCGTAAAAAAGGGATAGAGACTAATATCAATAAACACAAATAAAATAGGCTCACTGAAAAGAGTTGTGTGAGACCAAGAGGCAACTAGAACTAAACTCAGTCATATTATTCAATAATCAATATATTCATTAACAAAAGTAAACACTTTAGAAGATCATATTTTTTGGACTCAACATGGTATCCTTATCCACCATTATGTATATGAAAAATAGTGAAATGCTTGGCAATATCCCTTTCCACTAAATGCATGATTGGTATAATATGTTTGGCTTAACTTATATTCACCCAACATTTATTTACAAATTAGTTCAAAGTTTGTAAGTACTACAAGTTCATTGATCTCATGCATCTTTCTTGTGCATGTCTTCTATGAGTGCATAATAGTATGCATCATTGTTTGTGGGGTCATTGTTATTCAAAAACCATGTTCTTTGAACTTCTCAATCTCCATAGTTATAGAATATGAAGGCAATTGTAACTTTTCTTGGGTTTCCAGGAAGAGCTATCTCCATATACAAGCACCATAATTTCACCAATTTGAATATGTGAAGAACTAACAAAAATTAGTTACCCCTTTTATAATATTGTTTGTACGATACCTCCTAGGTGTAAACAATCAATTACAGGTCATCATAATCTTTAGGCATGAATGACATATCATGTACTATATTGAAGATATTAATTAAAACTATGACAAATATTAGTCATTTTTTATCTCTTGTATGAATCCAAAAGAGGTTGATATATTAGAGAGTAGATTTAACTATTATCTAAGAATTCAGAGAGATGAATATATTCAAATTTCCAAAAAAATATAAAACCTTTAATTTTGAAATCCTTACTTAGGTAGGAATGTCGATATACTCTCCTAACCTCCTCTACATAATCTCCTTTGCTCTTCTCCCCTCTTTGGAGTGATGGGATACTTGTCCTCTTCAAACTGATATGTTTTTTTTGTTTATTCACCATTTTATTCAAGTGAATGCAAAGTATTTCTTATGAATATTCTCTTTTTAAATGGCTCTTTTTTCATTCATAAATAAGTTTTCCATCAAGTTTTCATAGGCAATAATGACCTACATTACAACCAATATGTTGACTATTATTTTGACTTGTATAGCAACATATGAAAACTACTATGCAAACTATGTTGAAAACAAGAACAAATAATACTCATTGATAGTAAAGTTGAAATAATGGGCTCATGTTCTAGCGGAATAGTCCACAATCAAACATACATGTGCAAGAGTGTAAACACATTAGCTAACCACATTAGCTAACCACGGTCCCTTTATTAACATATGAAAATAGATTGCAATGCCAAAAAGAGAACCCTTTGGTTGAAGACAATGGTTTTATTTAGAACTTTTAGTGTGTGGTTCTTGGCCTTCCATCCTCGTGGCTCTTCAACTACCCTAGCTGACTCTTGAGCTTCCACAATTCCAACTCAATACAATTTTGTCTCGTTTTAATTGACTATTCAAACTAGTTGTGATGATAAATTATTAATAAAAATAATTACAATTACAATTTATTTTCACACGTGTGAGTCAATGACATACACTCATGTCACTAGGATGCATATTTTGCTTGTTCTTGCTCGCATCCATCTGGCACTTTGATTCTCAAGCATTCCTTGCATTTGGAATTGGCTAGAAATGTTTTGCCATTGCATATGTTGACTAGTCTTCAGTGGCAATGATTCCTTTAACCTAAAGTGTGGTGGTGACAACTCCTATTTTGTTTCATGTGGTGGCTTGAAATTTTTAATAAAATGGCGACTACATGTATGGCAACACACTCACATTCTTCAATCAATCAACGACGACATTCTTCAACCAATCAACAACAAAAAATCATAAACAATACAACTTTCTTTCAAAACCCTAATAATCAATCAAACTCTCTCACTAAAAACAAGGCTTAAGCTTTCTTACTCTTATTACCATGTTATGTAATAGACATAAATGTTAAATGTCAAAACCCTAAATTACATCTAAGAGCACATGAAAGAGATTACATAATAGCACTCATTATTACAATGGTGCATTATTACAATAACTTTCACCTATTGAATAAATGGTGCACTATTACAATGAGTTTCACCTATCTTATTTGTCCAAAACCCTAAAGGCTAATAATAATAAAAAACTCGACTTTTATAATTTAAGTCACTAAAGTGATTTTATTACACATATAAGTCTTATATTCTAACAATTAGTATTGACAATACAAATGCATACTTGATCAATTCATCAATTGTTCAAACCTAAATTATAGTAATCATGAAAATTCTTAGTGGTACAAGACCCAAAGACAAGTTCAATATTAATTCTATATTAGTAATTTTATTTCAACCAAACAATTATAAATGTTAAATAAAAACCTACAAATTTAATATTTAATGATCCAAATATGTTGAGATATAAAATAAATAAATAAATTTAAATCAAATTCAAAATAATAAAATATAAAATATGTTGAAATATAAAAAAATAAAAATAAAAATTGATTCAAATTCAAAATAATAAAATATAAAGTTAATATATTCAATTCGACTATAAATAGTGACAATATAACCCTTTCTAAAACTATTAAAAGAAACTATAGAGTTAATATGACAATATAACTCTTTCTAAAATTATTAAAAGAAACTCTTGAGTGGGCCTAATGGTTAAGAACATGTGTTTCCTCTTAAGAGATCATAGGTTCAAATCCAAAGGGGGGTAGGGTATGTATACCTTCGTAGACTTTACCAGTCAAATCGTTGGGCGGAGGGGGGTCCCTTGTCCCACAAACAAGGGGGTCTCATACACCAATTTGGTGTGCTGGCTTGGCCGTGACCTTAAAAATAGATTATTATTATTATTATTAATATATTCAATTTTGGTTGTTGATAGTGACAATATAATCATTTTTAAAACTATTAAAGAAAACCCTAAAGCACCAATTACAAACTTGCATGTAAAACTAATACTCGTACAAAATGTTTGAGTTAATCTTATCATTCAATATCGAAATCGAAAATGTTTTTGAGATCGTCCAATATCTAAAATGGTTACGAAGAAAAAGAGAGCATTTCTATAAGAAGTCATGTGAAATCAAATTGTTGTAATTGAGGCCATGACCAAACCCTAAATGATTTTGGCAGAATACATACCTCGAGTCACAAATCACAACTACTAAAGTTGAAAGATTATTACCTAAGCATACCAGACATGCATACTTCATTGTAATCAATCTTCTTGTTGGAAAAAATGAAGTTTGTTTGTCTTGATTGATGCATCCATCAACAACCAAAAATGAAAGCTATCACCAACATGAAAAAATTTGAAAAATGGTGTAAATCAAAGCGGCATTGTCTAACTGTTCTATAAAATATTTTTTTCGCCAAAATCCGACACATAAATCTTCACGAAATCACTATTTTTTGTTGTTTAAAATCCATTTCTGAATGCAGAAATGGATTCAGCATGCTCAAAAACCCCCGAGGCACTCAGATTAGACACAAATAATCACTCAAATCTACGGATCTAACAATTTCTCACCGTATTTCGGGCAAAGATACCCAGAAAATATTGCTGGAAAAGAATCATTTCATAGAAAGTTTAGACTACCGCAATCAAAACAAATAAACTAATAGGAGAGAGATCCTTAAATGGACAAATCCCCAAGGAAACACAGTTGTTTACTACACTTAATTTGTTTGATTTCCGACTTCCATTGTTGAGTTCAAGTTCACCATCATAAAACTGAATGTCAACTCTGTCAGGATTCAAAAGACTTGGAAAAGAGGTGCTCTGTAAGCTTGCATTAAAGAAAACATTACAAAGACCACATCCATTTTCTTATTTTCACAAGATGCAATGAACATAAGCTCTACGCTTCAAAAAAATTAGAAGAAATCATCTAATTGAGATAATAAACCATTCCAATGAATTAGGGTTTGTTGTTCATAAGTTCAGCTACCAACTTGAGATGCATTTTCCATACCATACATAGCCTGCCCACAACAAACCTAATCCAAACTGTTCTAAGAAATCCCTCTCTATATCAATGTTGTATATCTCGTCTCGGGAAAGTATCAGCGAGGATCTGGAATGTAACTTCTCGGTGACATTGGTGGAAAATATCAGAATATCTCGGAAAATGTCGCAAGACAGAGGTCTAACTCAGAATATCTCAAAATATTTTGAATATATCGGACAGGTGTTTAACTCGGAATTTATCGGAATATCAGCGATATATCGGGGAGATATATATCATACAACACTGTTCTATATATAGTTTCTCAGTAAAGGAAGATATTCCGATGCAAATAGATGCCTTGCCACTGAAACTACTACTGTAAAGTAGTTTCAGGTGTACAGGAAAAAGATAAACAGAAAATTGCTCCATCCTCGTGTGAAAAATATAATTGTGATGCAACAGAACAAAGCTATGATTCAAATGAGGAACAACAAAAGCCTTACGTGTTTAAATCATATATTTATCCAACTATAGTCACACAGTTCGAGTATATGTGCATCATAATAGAGCTTTATACTCTCCAGAATCATGTGTTCATAATTTTCCTAATCAAACATCTATCATAAAAACCATTATGTACTTGCAAAAATCAGAGAAATATCCAAGTGGAACAGTGCAATAAGGTTTCCAATTTTAATAATGCAAATATAGAGAACAAATCCAAAATTATTGGAATAAATTATTCAAGCTCAAATAGCCCACGGGGTTAGTTCAATGGTTATCACCAATGTTGCAAAGCATTTGGCTAATTCTGTGCCAGCAGATGTCTGGTCTGAATCCTCATGTGAGGTGCACTCATCTAAGCAAACAGGTTTACTAGAGATGCCATCCATGAATGTGGGAAAGCATCCCTTGGATTTCCCTGCAAAGTTTTCCTGGGAAAAAAATGATAATAATTCAAGCCCAAATAATAGTGTTTAAACTTTAAACTAGAGAAAGATTATCAAGTCGCTAAACACAGCCAAACACTAATATATGTGTGTGTAAAAGTGGGAACTTCCAGAACCAAATGAATATATACAAGATGTCATGTAATACCCAATGAAAAATTACTATTACAATAGAAAAGAATCCCAGAATGCTAAACAGAGCAAATGACTGTTTAACTTTCTAACAATAACATATCTACTAGCTAGAATACAATAACGATTATTACAATAGAAGCCCAGCATGCTAAGCAGATCAGATGGCTGTTTAACTTTTTAACAATGTAACCCAAAACATATCTACTAGCTAGAATACAAGAACTACGTGATCTAGAGCAATCTGTGGGCCCTTGCCATGCTTAGATTCAATCAATGACACTCACTATAATTATAGTAAGGAAAGCATCAGCCAGGCTCAGGCATCCAAAAAAGCCTTGAATGGTCCAAAAAAGTCCAGTAGCAGAAATGCATAATAATTCCATTGTACGAAAAATCCTTTCGTCCCTGGCAAAATTATGCAACATTAGTATATCAGCATAATAATAAAAAGAGAATTTTCAAAATAGAATGACGATGAAGAAGCTAAAATATAATGTTAAACGGTGGAAGGAAAACTATGAATAAATAGAAAAACGAAATTGTCAGAATTGGTTATTCATTAGAATTCTAATATTACCTCTACCATCATAGCCATATTTACAATTAAGATAAAAGGAAGAAGCTAAGGTCGTGGCACTCCATAGTCCATAGATTTCCTTTGTTAGGTCATAAGGCTTTGATTAAAATATATCTCGCCTCTGCAAAGATGCCAATATATAAAATATATCCACCAGTGCAAATAACCAAAAGTAGCTAACTGCAAGATACCATCTTCTTCGACTATTAATTCTTCAATTATAGAAATGATGGGCCCTTTGAAATGGCTTTTGGTCCTGAATTACTCCCCGGATGATGAAGAGGCAAGTAAATCCGTTGCAAAGCATGCCAGATTTCTGACCTAAAAATCTACACGATAGAATGAAATAATGTAGAGCGACAAAGGCCTCCAGCAAAAGTACCCAATCCAATCCAAATCCCGGCACCGATGAATAACAGATAAAAGAATAATAAATGGATTTATACAAAATTATCACTCAGGAAAGGTACATTATTGAAGATTTGGCCCGAAAGGGTAATTCAGAGAACCAAAGTATACAATTTGCCTGGCAGTTACAAATTTTTTTGACTGCACACTCTACTTCATGTACAAAAAACTGCAAACAAGTAAAGACACGTGATCTGTAGCAACCACAAGAAGACCATTGTGTGGCAATCACAATGGGGCAAACTCAAGGCCCGATATAACACAAGCCATAATGACACAATTTATCAAAACCAGATACAATCAAAGAATTACATATTTTTTACTGGTAAGGGACGCATTGTAGCTGCCATGTAGAGAGCCCTCAGCAAGGTGACCAACTTTGGCAATGTGTCATCTGAAAATCCTTTCAGTTTCCAGACAACGTGGCCCAGGGAATCTTTACATGTTTCTCTATCGTTGTTGACTGATAGAACCCTTTTAGTCGTAGAAAAGCAGAACTTCCCACAAATGACGTGGCTAGATATCAATGTAAGTGATCCACCTTGACTAGGTTCAATGACCTGAAAAGCACAGATAACCAATAAAATAAATAGGACACAACTGATTATGGAGCCACTAAAACTTGTATTTATTCCAATAAAAACTTCATACAAGATTGTGAGTAAATCTACAAATTAATAATATTCAAAGCTTCTCTTTGAAATGCATTTTATGCTTACCAACTCTTGGATGTCACTTATAGAAGACCTTGCATCAAGTACAACATATGGCTCTGATATTACAGCCTCGTCTGAAACACATCCAAACTGCACCAAATCTTCAACACAAAGAAATATACAGTCTGCCGTCAAGAAGAGTGACCGTGCAAACCATGCACTATCTGTACATCCCATGAAATTACAAAAACGTTAGCTCATTATGACTAAACATTAGCTCATGATGACGAGATGGTTAAGCTAAAACCAACATTACCAAATAAAAGGAAAGAAAAAGTAAACAGTTTTAAAAACTGGAAATAATTACCACGTGTTCATCCTGAAGCAAACAAATGTAATATTAAAAAAATTGTTCAACTAATTTTTAACACGGATCATCTTTAATCTTTCCCGGGATGAAAAACAGATTTGCAACCAAGGTTGTTGGGAGCAGGGAGTGGAAGCAGGACTGGAAAACGCAATTTTCAAAAATATCCAGGAGTCTGAGCATTTCGGGAGCGTTTTTTATATAATACATATTTTAATATATTTTGATGCATATATATAAAAAAAAAACATGAAAACATAGATATAAGATCATGTAACTATTGGATTAGTGATGATCATTAAAGCATCAACCATTTAGTACACATATAACATCAATCATAAAAATTTGTCATCAATAGATTGTAACAGACAACATCAACCACAAAATGAAACAGACTCTAGAGCATCATATTCATTACCAAAGAGTTGTAAGATTCAGTTAATAGTTCAAATTTCAAACTTCTCATAAAAATTTGTCATCAATAGATTGTAACAGACAACATCAACCACAAAATGACACAAACTCTAGAGCATCATATTCATTACCAAAGAGTTATAAGATTCAGTCAATAGTTCAAATTTCAAACTTCAAAGGTAAATTGTCATATAATGTTCATAACTTCATTGATTATAGAATAAGCCATAATAAAGAGTCAAGACAAAGTACTAAGTTCTAGACTCTAGAGACTACTACTAAATAGGAAAAAGAAAAAGAGATCTAGTATATATTAGCAAGTACTAAGTACTATGCTCTAAGTTTTCCTATTGCCACAAGAAACTTCTAGTTTCTTTTCCTGTGCTCTTTGAGTTTGAAGAAGAGGAGTATGTGGAAGTGAGCCGTTGAATGGACCCCACATGACAATGGATGCAGTGAATATAAAGGCAAAATTGATGCATCTGGAACGTTGCCAGTGGATGGGGGTGGGATGTCTCCTCGAGGAATATGATCACCCAAAAGTTCAGCTTCAAAGCACTCTAAAACCATGGCTCCATCCTCCAAATTAGTCTCCTCTAAATTGTTGTCCCAAGTCATATATCTTTTAGAAAAAGCATTCCCCGCTGCATCACAATAATGGAACAACAACCTCAAGTTGTAATGCACATAAACCAAGCTTTTTGCCTGATATGCCTTCAAGTTGTTTCTCTTTACACTGTGGATGAAGCTATAGGTGCTCCAACACCTCTCTGCAAAAGAGGTGTTAACCACCTGAGAAAGCACCATCACTGCCAATTTATGCAAATGTGTGGTAGAGGAGCCATACATGTTCTTGTTAGCTTTTCGGGTAGCTCGGACAAGTACTTCTGCATTGGCGATGCCTAGCATGTGGAGGTGTCCAAGCAACACTCTTTAAAGTGGCTTTTATGTAATGACTAAAGTGACTTTTGTAAGGTTGAGTTACTTAAGTGATTTAAGTCATCTCAACGAAAGATTAAGTCGTGATCAATAGATCGTGAAATCCAAGATCTAAGCTTGGCCATTGAGATCTAGGGTTAGTGTTTTAGTCACTAGGGGATTATAAAAGCAGATCTAAGGTGAGAGAGAGGCACACAATGAGTGCATAGGAGCAAGAGGGAGTCTTGCTCATGTACTTGTGTCTGAGTGGGCGGGGCTGAGGAAGTGTGCAGGGGGCTGCAACATTATAATTCCTCTGATGGGCCATTATCCTAGGACGAGAGTTCAGGATTTTATTAATAAAATTAAACTCAGAGCTGGTTTTCCCACAAGGGTTTTTTTCAGGGGGTGTTTACCCAAATATCTCGTGTACAAATGTGTGTTTGGTTTTTGTTAATGCTTCTGTTGTTTAATTGAAACTCAGTTGTGATTTTAATTACTGAAGTGATTTCATTTGGGATTTCTAGCCAGGTGTTGGGTTCTGAAATTCAACAGTTCCACCATTCGATAGAGAACCCAACCTGTCTCGATCTTTGGTTGCATGCAAGTTACCAAATACTCCATGCTCACTAATGTGTTTGCTCAATTCGCTTCATACTTGAGCACACTCCTCTTCATTAGGTACCAACTTGTCCAATGAAAGCATATATCCATTTTGCACCTCTAGATCTGTGTGTGGTTTCCTCCTAACCCCACCCCCAGCTGTTGGTTGGGCCAACCAAGATGAAGAATAATATTTTGGGGTAAGGGCATATGCTAGGGCATGGAGTGGAACATTCAAATTATCCCACCTTTTAACCACGTGTTTATGGATATGATCATATAATATCGCATCCCTCGGTTGAACAATGTCTTTGATTTGGCCTAGCATGTCCATCTGTTCATATACCTCTCCAATCACCGGCTGATTTGTATCTGCAAACCGAATCATACTGTAAATGGGTTTGGTGAACTACAGATTATACTTCACCTATTGCCAAAAATGACCATCAAGAACTGTGTCCACCTCCTAAAAGTCATTTCTGTCAAATGCGGATGTAGCCCTATATTTTAGATCTTGCCATGAATCACTTGAGGCCATACTATCCAATGCCTCTCTTACCTTCAAGAGGCACTTGAAGGTGAGATAATAGCTAGCAAATCTAGTCTTTGCAATCTTCAATAACTCCAACTAGGAGTGATTGCGAAAAATGAAGTGGGTCATGCTATGATTGGTAATAAATCTTATCATCTTCTCTCTCTTGTACAAAGCACCAATCCATCTATAATCATGGTCCTTCATTTGAATGATATCATGCATCAAAATGTTCATTGTGTGAACCAAACACCCTGACCAAAATATATTGGGGTACTTATCCTCAATGATTATTCATGTTGCCTTACAATTAGGAGCATTATCAGTGATGACTTGAATGACATTATAGGGACCAATCTCTTGAATGGTTTTAATCAAGGCATCTGCAATATTAATACATGTTAGGCTGTCTTGTAGCGATCTGAGTAGTCATGGGTTGAAAGGAAGACTGCACCACTAACAGACACACCAAGAATATTTATCAATGGCCTACCTTTAACATTTGTCCAACCATCAAATACAATTGATACCACATATCGGTTCCAATCATTTGTAAATTTTCCTAGAGCACCTTGGATTTTGGCTCTTTCCCTGTCAAGTACCAAGGTTCTAGCTTTGTCATACCTGGGGCCCCTGTATCCTTTAGGGGCACCATTGATGGCTTGTACCATTTCATGCCAATATAGTGAGCGAATAACATTGAATGGTATACCACAAGCATAGAGAAACCTAAAAAAATTTGCATCCACGTCATCTCTATAACCTTGGTCAAGGAAATCTGATAGTGTTCTACGCCCTGAAGACAAAGGCGAGAATGCACTAGCATGGGGGGATGCAGATCGACCAATGAACATTCTTTGTGCACTCTCACGATCAACCCTTGGTCTTTTGGATTTGTTCTATGTTGCCTCCTCTTCCCTTTGGTATTTGAGTCTGTCCTTTGGTGGCACACTCACATAGGTTTTGACTCTTGTACTCTTACCCTCATCCCAGTACATAGTCCCACATAGATGCTTTCTCACACCGGTATAGGAACCTGTGTAATCTTTATGACAATGGTGGCATGTAAATTTTGTGGTTCGCCCCCCTTTCCCTCCCCCAAGCCTTGTGACATACTTCCACAGAGGTGTTAAAGTCTCTTTGGATTTTTGGGGTTCATCACTATCATCTTCATTGTCTTCATCCCCTTTCATTCCTTCCTCCTCTCCTTGGTATGTGTTGTCCACATATATTACTTCGTCACTATCATGGGTATTTCGACGTCCTCCGGTTCCCACCACCACCATCATAATAAAAAATGGAACCAAAATGGCATATCACATTGACATTATCATCATGATTGTTGAACCTTGATAATAGCTTGCTACCTACAATAGAATGATGGAGGAGAAATGGGAAAGAGTAGGAGAAGAGAACATTCAAATATTCAACATAGCATAATATACTAGTTTACAACACATCGACTTTACAAAAAAAAAAAACAAGAATGGGCTTAAGAGCCTACCTCTTTAGATCTTCAATGGTGGTTGAATATGACTATGGTAGCCTTCAATATCCATTCCAAGCTCTCACAAATGGCAGCCTTCAATCTCCCTACCAAGCTCCTTAATCTCTCTTCCAAGCTCTCCAATCAACCTATGGCAGCCTTCAATATTCCTTCCAATCTCTCCAATCTCCCTTCAACCTCCTCAATATCCCTTCAATCCCCTCAAAACCCTCAAGAGAAAGAAGCCCACTCAAAACCCTCCTAGCAAAGATGAGTGAAATGAGTGAAATGAGAAATAGAATGAGAGAAAAATGGAGTGAGTGAATGTTTTAATCCCTTAGAAACCCTATATCCATACCTTTTCCTCTCTTATGGAACCTTGTATTGGTTCCCACACACTCCCAAAAATCAAAAAAATCACCCTCTCATGCCTCAAGCGTGTGGAATGAAGAGAAGTGCTCGGGGAGTGTTTTTATTCAACTCGGGAGGACCTAGGATTTCTCAGGGAGCGATCACTCCCTGACCACTCGCTGTTTGGGCAGGGAGCGATTTTTTCACCCCAGGATCGCGCTCCCTAAAATCACTCCCAGACAGGAGCGTTCAGGAAGCACACATGGGAGCGCAATTCAGGAGCGGGGTGGGGGCGCTTCCCCGCAGTGTAGTTTGCAACAATTAAACATAGCAGTCATTGGAACCTGTTTGCAATATAATTATAAAATAAATCCAATCCACTCTGTACCCCATTATTGCTCTTGGAACATAATGGGAGAAGGGATAAAATAAAGAAGGCAAGAATACAAGAATGCAGATAGGAAAGTTGAAGGATTTACTGCGATTCATGAGTATGGTAACAATATTAAGAAGCTAGAAGCTGTTGAGTATAACCAGAACAGAGTTAGTAAGCAAAAAGCTTAAGAGAACAAGCCTCGGGTGTAGTTAACCCAAAAGTTAAAATTGTGAAGTACTCATAAAGGGCAAAAATGTGAAAGTTTTCCACCTTTCTCTATTTATCTATCAAGAATACCATGAACCTCAGAATTCACTTTGATATTGCAATTCAATATGTTTTATTGAAACAGGTTGCCTCTTTTCAAGTTTTCATGCATGCCCAGGTTTGATTATCACCAACTACCATACAAGAACCCTTGGTTGCCCCCTTAACAGATAAAAGGTGCCCTATAGCAGTCTTTCAATTCATTTGATGCAATTGACAACCATTTGAGTATCAATCACTTGGTTGTAGTGTAATTTATTCATTTTCTTATACACATACATACATACAATTTTGCCAGAAGAATTGCAGAAGCCGGACTAGAGGTGATTCCAGTGACAGATTTTCAAAATATTAATATAAAAAGTGTTCCTTAAGATTAGTGCCCTACAAACATATAAAGAATCCAGACATATAAACATTTAAAAATATATCATGTTCTAAGGGCTTCAGAAGGGGTATTTTTTGAGCTACTGTTATTTTTATGTAAGGTTTTAAGATCCGCTGCATTCTTTTTGTCAAGGTTCCAGAATATGTGTTAAGGGTTTCCTTAGTACCACACACGCTCTGAAGCGCTCCACTTGGTTCCATCTCAGATCCCACACCCTAACTGCATCAATCATGATGAGATCCTAGATGAATCACACCATGGATTGGTTCACAATAAAATGATCAATTGGTCTGCAAATCTCACGAATAGCAAAAGAACACATAACTGTAGTATTTACCCATATATTGAAGTTTTGAATGTCTAAACCATCTTGGGGGTCTTATAGATTACTTGGGTGAAGAATATGCCTTACTCTACTGAATCATTTTTTCGAGAACCTCTCCCAGATGAGGCATCGTCTGAGCCATCTATACACTAATTTTCATTTTTCAAATTAGACCAACAATTATTCTGAGAATATCCCTACATATTATGCATGAAATAATAGTCTTCCATATTCAATCACTTCAGCTTCTTTGCATTCTCTTGTTCAAATTTCTCTTTTTACACAAGCTTGTCTTGTGAACATTCCTTTTTCAGATTTTCTTGCTAATGCAATAAATTTCTTGTTTGGAACACATGATCAATTTATCCACTTTTAGCTTCAATGTTTTGCATCTCTTCCATAAAAAGAACGGTTTGCTCCATGAACTCAAGCTTAATCAATCAGACTAATACATCTTAAAAGTAGTCAGTCTAGAATCTAATATAGCTCATCAGCATCAGTACCTGATGTCGAAGACCTTGCTCAAGGGGGACATACATGTACTCTGATATCAACCATTTTATCGGTGAGTGGAGTACCTTCCTCGCTAAGAGGGAGTGTTGGTTTTTGTAGCATCGGACAGGTACTTCCACAGAGGCTCAGTGTCTAGCCTGTGAAAGTCGTCCTTGAAACCTCTCAGTAGACCTTAGGGAGTTCACTTTATGAACTAAATAATTAAAGTGAATGTTCTTTTGTTAATTAAGTTAAATGCCTAAGTTAATGGCATTGGTTGTTGAAAAAACTGATGCATGTAGGTAAATTTAAAAAATTTACAGCATACAA
>ML792955.1:162919-180241 GCA_009831015.1 Picea engelmannii
ATATGTAACCCACATCTTATTATCATTACAATCAACCAGCTTATTGGTATTACTAGAGAAGTCTTCCTTCATTACTCAAATTTGCAAGTGCAATCCAACCCTGGTTGCGAAGGCGCCCCATTCTTTTCTTTGTTTCTGGCTCTTTATTTCTGTTCTTTGTTATGGCTATTTCCATTGGTGCAATAGTAGTTCCATTTTGGGTACTAAACCACTACAAGTTGGTACCAAAGCTTTAGTCAATTCCCACTTTTGTTGTGTTGTTTCAGGAAAAAATTAAAAAACAAAAATATCCCCAGGAGGTCTGCAATATTCAAAAGTGTTTCTGAAAAAATTTGAGAAGAATCTTCAGAACGTAGCTTCATATATGAAAAATACTTAAACAATTAGGTGGTTTTGAAAAAAATCATCCAAATCGGAGGTCAAATGACCGAAATATTAAAGTTTGGAAAACCACTATTTTGAATGTGTTTCTGCTACAGTCATGGCTACAAATTTCGTTTTCTCAGCCACTTTCAGAAGAACATCTCAAGTTTGGCTTACCCGTTAATAAATTAATCTTCTTAGCTTCATATTGATATATTATATGCTTTTTTTGGGTTTGTAATGAAAAAGTTATGAGCATTTCAAATCGGGCCAAAGCATATTTCTGATTTTTAGGGCAGAAAAAAGAGCTGAAATTATTGCCACAAAATTCAATCAATAAGAGAGGAAGATATTCAATCAATAAGAGAGGAAGATCAAAGCCCAAATAGTATGAAATACCATAGAGAAGGATTCCTTAAAACGAGTATCATAAGGTGAAGTATGTTCTACAAGAGATGCAAAGGAGGTTTCACACATTTCTCAACAACTATGGCATTAATGCTTGCAATTATCATTGGTTCGAGAAGAACAAGAACCATAATATGAGGAAGATGGAGAACATAGTTGTAGAAATTGAATCTTCACCTCTAGATTATTAATCTCCTTCTAAAGAGGGTCTCAAATCTCTTGCCCCCTTGGCAAAATTCCTATTGTGCATAATGATCAATATCCTTTTGAAGGGATTTACAAGAGGATACAATCATTGAACCCGATGAGGAAGAGATCAGCATCATGGACAACATTGTCCAACAAAAGGACACAATAACTACAATACTCTTCAGTGCAAAAGAACCATGAAGATCAACACAACAATGCTGCCATAAAACATGTCTCGAGATCCCATTGAGAAGTTATCAATCATCACCAATGTCGATCTCCACTTGTTAAAATTTATGCAGCTGCAAAGGATTTTTTTTTAAACTGACTTGGGAAAGTTGGCCTCCAAGCAGCCCTCCTAGCATCCCTCCTAAAAGTTGACCTCCTCCTTGTTATCACATATAGTTGTCAAGGGCAGCAGGTTGTCCAAGTTCGTGGTCTGCACAAGAAGCGTCAAAGCACAGCGTTCAGAGCAATACCGGAAGGCCCGAAGTGCCCGAAGTCCCAAACACTCGAAGCCCGAAGGCCTGAAGTAAGTCTCAGTCATCTGATTTAGAGGGACGCGTGGTGCCAGATCCGAGAAGTCACGGTTTCTCAAATTGAAGGTTTTAGCATGGAGCACGGCACAAGTTTGCGAAGTGCAGAATCACGAAGCGCCCAGGAATTGGGCCCATGATCAAAGCCCGTGATCATATGGAAAGTGGGGCCATAAAGAAGGGTAAGTGCCTATTGAGCGGCGGCGACTGGGGTTTTCAAGGAAGCAATCGTGGTCGTCAAATTCAAAGCAAGACCGACCGTCGATCTGAATAAGGTCGCTTCACATTTCGGGCATCGAGATATTTGAAATCAAGTGAAGTGGAGACTCCCAAAAGAAGAAATCCCGAAGCAGCTTTGGATATGAGCCCCGGGTCATGGCCCGAGGTCGCATGCAGGATGGAGCAATGGAGAGGAGCTGCGCCAAAGGTCGAAAGCGCTCGTATTGGTCACAGAAG
Organism: Picea engelmannii; assembly: GCA_009831015.1. Lineage (NCBI taxonomy): Eukaryota > Viridiplantae > Streptophyta > Pinopsida > Pinales > Pinaceae > Picea > Picea engelmannii. Next base: position 164,872 of record ML792955.1, read on the forward strand.
AAGATCTGCATGGCCTCGAGGCGTCGGGATTGACTCGAAGAAGTCATGGGCACTACCTGGAACATTCATGGGTGTCAGGCCTCGTCCCAATCCCGATGAAGGTAGTTAATGGAAATGGGGGCGCTGGTTGAGACCTCATCTCACCCATAAATGGAAAGCATAGAAGAAATGGTCGTGGAGGTAGACTGTCAGCCCAAAGTTCCCTTGTGGACGGATTTTCCTGCAAAGCCCATATTGATTTGAGGTAGCGTCTGACAAAAGAATGCCTACATAGTCTGACAGAGAAGATGCAGACGGCAAGCCTTGAATGCAGTGGCCAGAGCGCACCCCTGGACGTTGTGGACGGTTCTAAGTCTAAGTAGGTAGTTTTGATATTTTGTTATGATCGGATGGTTGAGCTAGTCTCCCGTATTGTAAACTTTTGATGAAGCTTCTGGTTTTCTGGTTATGTAACAGGATTTGAGACTTCTGGTTTAATCTAGTCGGCTTCTTTTCCATCTTGTTTACCTCTAATGTTGGAGTGTCCATGATTGAAAGATTCACATGGATTGTTATGGCCGTATTGTAATGTAGGTTCGATTGCAGTTATGTTGTAACGTTCTTCATCCTTTTCTAAAACTTTGAATCCAAGAGGATCTTGTTTTTTGAGTTGTTCCTCCTTAGGCTGCTGGAAGACCAGATGTCTATAGCATACCTCTACATTCTTCTCTCTAGTTCTTCCTCCTACTCACCCTTACTATAGCTTATTGACAAAAGTTAATCAAGACCTCACCTGCTTGTGCATGCTAGTCCAGTTTTCTGAGTTAGAACGATATTATCTTGAGTCTGCACCCATTCAACCCCCTTTAAATTTATTCATTATGACATATAAACTGATGGGTACAGGGCTTACCTTAACGCAATCTGAAGGTGACTTCTAGTGCTAACATTTATGGCGTCGTTGTCGGGGAACAAATTGAAGACTTTTCCATGGGATAGAACGACAACGAGCTTCTGATTCTGAAGGTGCATCAGACATCAGAACCATTGAAGATTGCAACTTGCACCTGGCAACTCCACTATCGAAGACTCCACTGGGGAGGATCTTGTTGACAGAAAGATGACCATACCGAAGGGGAAGACCAGGTATCAGTTTATGAGCTTTATTTATGAAATCATGTTCTTGTTTATCAGCTCATTTCTCTCTTTCCCTTCACATATAAAGAGGATTATCCTCTGCTTTGTCTATTCAGATGAAAATAGGCCTTCCTTTATTTATCCATCCTTGGAAGAAGAAAACATGCCCTCTTCTTGTGTTGTAGATACCGATCTCGTGTCTTCACCTCTGCCTATTCATAAAAGTGAGATATGTATTGCATCTCCTCTTGAAATTGATCACCTTTGTAGCCCTGAGGAGGTTGAAAATAATTCACAGTCTTCTCAAATCTTGTTACCCTCCGTTATTCCTGCTGAGCCTTGCCATCAACTCATTAATCCTCATGATCAGCCCACTTCTTTTCAAATTAAAATCAGAAATAAGTTGTTTAAACCTTTAAGGCTGCCACATGACCTTCATCCTTATCCCCGTTATTCCTTTGAGTATCTTCCTCGATTTTCTGGAGAGGATATTACAGCTGAGAGGCATTTAGAGGCCTTTGAGGGCTTTGTCGATCAGTTCGAGATTCTTCATGATGATGTCACCATGAGGTTGTTCTCAAACTCTTTTTTTGGAGATGTTGTTGTGTGGTTTAAATGTTTGGGAGTCGTTTCTATTGGTTTTTGGATCGAGCTATGCCATGCATTTTTAAAGTGTTGGGGTGAGAACGAGTCCCTTGATCAATACTGGTTTGAGTTTAATGCCTTGAGGAGAGGGGAAGAGGAAGCCTTGGATGTCTTCAATAGGAGGTTTTACAGTGTTTATCATAGTATGCCTATGGAGATCAGACCCACAGAGACTGTTGCCATGGTATACTATGTCATGGCTCAACATCCAGAGCTGGTCCTCCTGAGAGAGAGGAAATCTTCATCATTAAGACACTTGTTTGAAGATGCTGAAGAAGTCGAAGAGAACATCAGGGCTAGCAAGGGGGTTCATATGCAAGCATATATTGAAAAATTGCATGTGCCTAAGGAAGAAAAATGTCAGCGTGTTTCAGATTCTGAGCAAGAAGATAGTGATTATGAATCAGAACTGGAACAACAACAAGGAAAAGAGACTGCAGTTGTTGATGATCGAGAGTTGTTTTCGAAGGAGCAAGGAGGTTTTTTATTTGCAAGTAGAGAGGCATTTACATAAGAGCAGTCGGGATTCTATCACACGATTCATGATCCTATGGCTATACACATGGAATCATATGTTTCAGATTTTGAGGATTTCCAAGAGCATACCACGGAGCCTTTTCCTTTATACATTGAGGAAAAACATTGTGTGGAAATCCGCCATTCTGTGCCTACAGNTCACACGATTCATGATCCTATGGCTATACACATGGAATCATATGTTTCAGATTTTGAGGATTTCCAAGAGCATACCACGGAGCCTTTTCCTTTATACATTGAGGAAAAACATTGTGTGGAAATCCGCCATTCTGTGCCTACAGAAGACAAAGGGCGGAGCTTTCCCATGTTTCTTGTTTATGATGATTATGATTCTGATCCTTGGGAGAGTCGTGAAGGAGAAGAGGGAGAACCAAATGTGCATTTCATATCCTGCCCAGACCCTGCAAATGAGAAACCATCACCTAGGATCAGTTAGCCTACATCAGTCATTCGCTCACCCGTGCTTGCCAGAGACATTCAGCCATGTGTGAGCAACTGTAAGACAGAGCATGTTTTCTGTCACCAGCCCAGTCATTTTTGTCATTTTCTCTATCAACATGTAAGGGAGTACATGGAGTTGCATTTCCTTCAGGTCTTGGAGCCGCTCAGCTTTATCTCGACTTCAGCACTGGGAGGAGAGTTGAAAAGTGTAATCATTTTGCTGTCACAATTACATTGTTTTTATTTGATCAGTGACAGAGTAAACAAGTTTGCAACTAGGGAGTTGCTTGAATGGCTATGGTGGAAGTTTGCTTTCACCTAGCACTTTGCAAAAATCAATAAGTCTAGGAATGTACATAAATAAGCTCCTCCTGGAGCCCATGTATTTTTCTTTCGTTTTTAGGATAGTGTGCTTGTCGGCCTTTAATCCTCAGCAGGATGTTTTTTGAGCATAACTCCATAGCCCAATGCATAAGGCGACTAGAATTGTTTGTTCTTGGCAGCTCGCAGGGAGCATGCATCCCCTATGGAGCCAAATGTTATCACATATAGTTGTCAAGGGCAGCTGATTGTCCAAGTTCGTGGTCTGCACAAGAAGCATCAAAGCGCAACGTTCAGAGCAGTCCCGGAAGGCCCGAAGTGGCCGAAGTCCCAAAGCGCCCGAAGTCCCAAAGCGCCCGAAGTCCCAAACACCCGAAGCTCGAAGGCTCGGAGTAAGTCTCAGTCATCCAATTCAAAGGGACGCGTGGCGCCAAATCCAAGAAGTCGCGGTTTCGCGAATCGGAGGTTTTAGCATGGAGCACGACGCAAGTTTGCGAAGTGCAGAATCACGAAGCGCCCAGGAATTGGGCCCATGATCATAGCCTGTGATCATATGGAAAGAGGGGCCATAAAGAAGGGTACGCACCTATTGAGCGACTGGCGACTGGGGTTTTCGAGGAAGCAATCGTGGCCATCAAATTCAAAGCAAGACCGACCGTCGATCCGAATAAGGCCGCTTCACATTTCGGGCATCAAGATATTTGAAATCAAGTGAAGTGGAGACTCTCGAAAGACAAAATCTCGAAGTGCCTTTGGATATGAGCCCCAGGTCATGGCCCAAGGTCGCATGAAGGATGGAGCAATGGAGAGGAGCTGCGCCAAAGGTCGAAAGCGCCCGTATTGGTCACAGAAGAAGATCTGCATGGCCTCGAGGCGTCAGGACTGACTCGAAGAAGTCGTGGGCACCGCCTAGAATATTCATGGGTGTCAGGCCTCGTCCCAATCCCGATGAAGGTAGTTAATGGAAATGGGGGCGGTGGTTGAGACCTCGTCTCACCCCATAAATGGAAAGCATGGAAGAAATGGTCGTGGAGGTAGACTGCCAGCACAAAGTTCCCTTGTGGATGGATTTTCCTACAAAACCCATATTGATTTGAGGTAGCGTCTGACAAAAGAATGCCTACACAATCTGACAGAGAAGATGCAGACGACAAGCCTTGAATGCAGTGGCCAGAGCACGCCCTTGGTGGTTGTGGACAGTTCTGAGTATAAGTAGGTAGTTTTGATACTTTGTTATGGTCGGATGGTTGAGCCAGGCTCTCGTATTGTAAACTTTTGATGAAGCTTCTGATTTTTTGGTTATGTAACAGAATTTGAGACTTCTAGTTTAATCTAAGTCAGCTTCTTTTCCATCTTGTTTACCTCTAATGTTGGAGTGTCCATGATTGAAAGATTCACATGGATTGTTATGGCCATATTGTAATGTAGGTTCAATTGCAGTTTTGTTGTAACGTTCTTTAGCCTTTTCTGAAACTTTGAATCCAAGAGGATCTTGTTATCTGAGTTGTACCTCCTTAGGTTGTTGGAAGACCGGATGTCCATAGCAGACCTCTACATTCTTCTCTCTAGTTCTTCCTCCTACTCACCCTTACTACAACTTACTGACAGAAGTTAATCAAGACCTCACCTGCTTGTGCATGCTAGTCCAATTTTCTAAGTTAGAACGATATTATCTTGAGTCTGCACCCATTCGACCCCCTTTAAATTTATTCATTGTGACATATAAACTAATGGGTACTGGGCTTACCTTCAACGCAATATGAAGGTCACTTCTAGTGCTAACACTCCTGACTGCCCTCCTCTAACCGACCTGGGTAAGTCGGCCCCCTAACCTAGCCTAGGTCGGCCCTAACCTAACCTTCCTAACCTAAAGACTATCCTATATAAAGAAGAGGGGGAGGCACCCCTCATTCATATCAGTTCAATTACTTCCAGGGGAGCAGCTAGGATACTTCTGAGACTGAGTATGTCTGTTCTGGTGGACAGCAACTAGGAGACTTTTCTAAGGGTTGTTATCTCTGTTCTAGACAACAACTAGGAGACTTTTCTAAGGGTTGTTATCTATGTTCTGGACAGCAACTAGGAGGCTTTTCTGAGGGTTGATATCTCAGTTCTAAGGCAGCAATTTTCTTTGTTCTGAGGCAGTCTTAAGGGCAATTCTGAGTCAACCTTAAGGGCACATTTGAGACAGCAGAAGCTACAGAAATAGCTACAGGTCTGAGGGCAGATCTGAGTAGAGGATCATAGATATTTAAAGACACAAAGACAGCAGTAAGTGTTACTGGTTTATCTCTTTCTACAGAAGTCTTGTACTATCATTGTACTTGTTTGAATGATAAATATATCACAAGAAGTTTGCTAGGTTTTCTTCCCCTTGGGGTTTTCCCAGGATAAATACTTGTCCTCAATGTGAATGTTGTTCATCAAATGATTCTTATGCTTCAGTTAATTGCTAAAGGTTAAAGAACACTACTGTGAACTGTTGTTATCTGTTTAAGCTTGAAAAATTTAACATGGTATCAGAGCTCCAGGGCACGTGGAAGTGCCTAGTTTTGCAGTCTGCTAGAGCCTACGCAGATCCTTAGGAGTTATTCAAGCACAGTACTTGCAAAGATGTCTTCCATTTATGGAAGAATATGACTTGAACAACTTTGTGATCAATACAGTAGAAGAGCCCACTACCAATGCAGGAAGGACAACCTTCAAGAAAAATCAGGCAAAGGCAAAGCGAATCATATTTGATTCGGTAAAGGATAACATCATGCCTGTTATAGCACCTCTGAATACTGCAAAGGAGTGTTTTGACACTCTATCCAATCTGTATGAAAAGAAGGCGCCTAGTCAGAAGAAGGTTCTAAAGAATAAGCTTTGAACTCTCAAGATGGAGAAGCATGACTCTGTGGCCTCCTTCTTCACAAAGATGTCTCAGTTAAGGGATCAGTTGTTGGTCATTGGTGTAACTATAGATGATGATGATCTCGTCCAGACTGTTGTGGATGGTCTTCCACCTTCTTGGGAGACATTTTTGGCTGGGATAAATGCTCGTGAAAACCAGCCAGACTTTGAAAGGTTGTGGAATGATTGTCTGCGGGAAGAAGGGAGAATTCAAAGTCGAAATGGTACTTCAAACGAAGAGAACCTTGCTTTAACAACAAGGACAAGGAGAGAGAGAAGATTTTCTTCTCAGAAGAAGTTTCTTGAAAAGGAGAAAAGCAGAGGTGGCTTCAAAGGAAAAGAGTTTGATATGACAAGAGTGAAGTGCTACAACTGCCAGCGAAAGGGGAACTTTGCCAGAGATTGTCCAAAGATCAAAAAAGGACAGAAGGGTAAATATCGTGTTTCTATTGCTGCAGAAGATGAGTCTCAAAGGACGAAGACTAAAGGGGCTTCCAGTATTCAAGAGACCAGGAGGGAATACTATCTTATTTCAGCACTCTCCGATTTTCTTACAAACAGTGTTGAATCCTTGTTGGTGGATAGTAGAGCTTCCAGGCACATGACAGGAAATAAAGGAGTCCTTGCAAACTTCAAGGAGAAGAAGTTCGCTACTTAAGTAGAACTTGGATATAATGCTAGCTATGCAATCGAAGGAATTGGCTCAGCATCCTTTCAGCTAGAATCTGGAGGTGAGTTACACATTGAAGAAATCCTGTACATTCCTAGTTTAAAGAAGAATCTTATCTTTGTTGCAGTCCTGGAAGATAAGGTTACGGGGTGATCTTCATGGACAAGAAAGCTCTCTTATGGCCTACGAATGAAGAGCTAAGTTCAGCAATAGTGATTGGAGTTAGAGAGGGAGGTCTCTACAAGCTTCCAAGACATATCCAAGCACTGGTTCATGCTTCAGTTAGTCCATCTGAGTTGTGGCATAAGAGGTTTGGACATCTTCACTACAAAGCACTCCCCGGACTACAGAAAATGGTATGAGGAATGCCTACATTTCATTTTGAACATGATGGTATCTGTAGAGGTTGTGTTCTTGGTAAAAACATAAAGAAGTCCTTTCCTAACAGTGATACAAGGTCTAAAGGAATTCTGGATTTAATACATTCAAACATATGTGAGCCAATGTCATCGCCTTCCCTAAATGGATGTCTTTATTATGTGATTTTCATAAATGACTTCTCTAGGAAATCATGGATCTATTTTCTAAAGGCAAAGAATGAATCTTTCAATAAATTTCTAGAATTCAAAGCATTAATTGAAAACCAAACTGGAAAATACATACGTGCTTTGAGTACTGACAATGGTGGGGAATTTGAGTCTCATCAGTTTGATGACTTCTTTAAAGAAGCAAGAATCAAGAGATAGCTAACCGTGCCCTACAACCCTCAGCATAATGGGATTGTTGAGAGAAAGAACAGAACAATATGTGAGGCAGCAAAATCTATAATGTGTGATCGGGACATTCCCACATCACTTTGGGCAGAAGCCACAAGAACTGCAGTTTATATTCAGAATAGAATTCCTCATGCTATTCTGGGGGAAAAGACTCTAGAAGAAGCATTCACTGGCAAAATGCCAAAAGTGGGACACTTGAGGATTTTCGAATGTCCGGTTTGCATACATGTGTCGAAAGAGACAAGAACTAAGATGGAGCCTTTTGGGAAGAAAGGAATTTTTGTTGGGTACTGTGAAACATCCAAGGCCTACAGGATCTATGTTCCAGGCCAAAGATATATCGAGGTGAGCAAGGATGTAACATTTCATGAAGAAGTTGCATTTAAGCAATCTAAAGAGTTGCAACAAGATACAAAGATGGAAGAACTTGAAGAGCCATTGGATCAGGTTGATACTGTGGATCCAATAGAACAGATAGAGAGACCTCTAGAGGTACCTCCTACTATGAGGAATCCTTCCTGGTGTAGAGAAATTTTGCGAGAGGCAGAAAAACATGATGCTCCTTCAGGTACATTCAGAGAGAGTAATAGACATCAAAGATATTCAAGTTATGTGGCTCTTATGGCTCAGATTAGCAATGCAAAGCCCACCATCTATGAGGATGTTGCTAAGCAGCAAGTATGGAAAGATGCCATGGTGGAAGAATATCAATCCATCATGAAGAATCATGTATGGGAAGTGATTCCAAGACCAGAAGGAAAATATGTGGTTACTTCTAAATGGTTGTTCAAAATTAAGCATGCAGTTGATGGAAGTATTGAGAAATAGCGAGATTTGTAGCTCATGGTTTTTCTCAAAAGGAAGGCATTGACTATGATGAAACATTTGCACCTGTTGCAAGGTACACTTCCATCAGGACCATCATTTCCCTCACTTCAGTTTTGGGTTGGAAACTTCACCAGATGGATGTAAAGACTGCATTCCTCAATGGTCAAGTTGAGGAAGAAGTATATATAGAACAGCCAGAGGGTTTCATGGTTCATAGAAAAGAATCACATGTGTGCAAATTAAAGAAGGCACTATATGGGATGAAACAGGTATGCAAGAATTAACAGTTATCTTCAGAGCCTGGGCTTCTTCAAGAGTGCAGTTGATCCCAACCTATATTTCAAGGTAATAGAAAATCACCCCCTGGTTTTGGTTCTATATGTTGATGATTTGTTATTTAATGGAGAGGAACAAATGATAGCCCAGTGTAAGAGAGAGCTCACTTCTGAATTGAAATGAAAGACATTGGTCTCATGCATTACTTCCTTGGTTTGGAGGTATGGCAAAGGTCGGATCAAATTTTCCTTTCTCAAGGAAAATATACAGTTGAGTTACTGCGCAGATTTGGTATGCTAGATTGTAAATCCATGTCTACACCCATGGTATCTAACTTAAAGAAGTTGCATGAGTCGGATTCTGAATCAGACTTGGTGGACCCAACTATATACATGCAGCTTATTGGATCCTTGATGTATTTGATCCATACAAGGCCAAATATATGCTTTGTTGTGAACGCCTTGAGTCAGTTCATGTTTGAGCCAAGACACCAACATTGGATTGCTGCTAAACATGTCCTCAAATATTTGAAAGGGTCCATTGCATATGGACTTAGATACATCTCCAATGGAGGAGTGTTGCTTCACGGTTATGCTGATTCAGATTGGGCTGGGAGCTCATTGGACTAGAAGAGTACTTCCGGATACTATTTTAGCTTGGGTTCAGCTATGATATCTTGGTCGAGCAAGAAACAGAGCTCCATAACACAAAGTACAGTTGAAGCAGAGTATATAGCAGCCAGTAATGCGAGCAGAGAAGCAGTATGGCTAAGAAAGCTTATGTCCGGGTTGTTTCAAGAAAGGTTAGAAACAATTGTTATCCATTGTGATAACCAAAGTTGTTTAAACCTCACAAAGAACCCAGTCTTCCATGACAGATCAAAGCATATTGAGATGAAATATCACTTCATCAGAGACATGGTCCAAACACATACCATCAAGCTGCAGTGCATTCGTACTTATGCGCAGATAGCAAATATTTTGACTAAGCCTCTATCCTTTGGAAAATTTGTGTACTTCCGAGACAAGCTTGGTATGGCAGAAAATGCCTCCCTCGCTGAGAAGGAGTGTTAAAGGGTGCAGCATCATGAGAAATTCTCCAAGATTGCCTTGTGTGTCAAGGTTGATTTGAGACTTGGAGAAAAGCCTTGTAAGTCAAGGCAAGAGGCAGAAGATGTTGCTACAAGTCTTGTGAGCTTTGTGTGTCAAAGCAAAAGCCAAGATAAGTCTTGTGAGCTTTGTGTGTCAAAGCAAAAGGCAAGGACAAGAAATTCTCCAAGACTGCCTTGTATGTCAAGGATGACATGAGACTTGGAGAAAAGCCTTGTAAGTCAAGGCAAGAAGAAACTGCCATCAGTCTTGTGAGCTTTGTGTGTCAAAGCAAAAGTCAAGACAAGGTAATGTGAAAAAGTTCTCCTAGGTCTACAAGATGAGCTATGAGTATTCATTAGGGACTGGCCACCCCTAAGTGAAATAACTCTAGCAGTTGACCATGGTCAAGAAGAACTAGATGATCACATCTCATGAAATGATCTTTATCTGTATATACGAAACTTCTTGTGATATATTGATCCTGTGTGGATGTCAACAAGTCAATGGTCATGTGCAAAGAGTAGAAGGAACTGTGTGGATGTGTATGCCTGAAGAATACCCTCTTTGCTGAGAGGGAGTGTTAAAATTTATGCAGCTGCAGAGGATTTTTTTTAACTGACATGGGAAAGTTGGCCTCCAAGCAGCCCTCCTACAAGCTGGCCTCCTCTTGACCGCCCTCCTCTAGACCTGGGTAAGTCTGCCCCCTAACCTAGCCTAGGTCGGCCCTACCCTAGCCTAGGTTGGCCATACCCTAACCTAGGTCGGTCCTAACCTAGGGGGGTGGCCCTAACCTAACCTTCATAACCTAAAGACTATCCTATATAAAGAAGAGGGAGAGGTGCCCCTCATTCATATCAGTTCAATTACTTCCAAGGGAGCAGCTAGGATACTTCTGAGACAGAGTATATCTGTTCTGGTGGACAGCAACTAGGAGACTTTTCTAAGGGCTGTTATCTCTGTTCTGGACAGCAACTAGGAGGCTTTTCTGAGGGCTGTTATCTCTGTTCTGGACAGCAACTAGGAGGCTTTTCTGAGGGCTGATATCTCAGTTCTGAGGCAGCAATTTTCTCTGTTCTGAGGCAGCCTTAATGGCAGCTCTAAGTCAGCCTTAAGGGCAAATTTGAGACACAGCAGCAGCTACAGAAATAGCTACAGGTCTGAGGGCAGATCTGAGTAGAGGCTCAGAGATATTTAAAGTCACAAAGACAGCAGTAAGTGTTACTGGCTTATCTCTTTCTAGAGAAGTCTTGTACTGTCATTGTACTTGTTTGACTGATAAATATATCACAAGAAGTTTGCTGGGTTTTCTTTCCCTTGAGGGTTTCCCAAGATAAATACTTGTCCTCTATGTGAATGTTGTTCATCAAATGATTCTTATGCTTCAGTTAATTGTTAAAGGTTAAAGAACACTACTGTGAACTGTTGTTATCTGTTTAAGCTTGAAAAATTTAACACCACCGTGGCTTTAACATTACAGGACCTAAGAAGGGTGAGAATGTAGTAGTACAAATTCATAGGTGTGTTGTAAATGGCATTGACTTCAAGTAGAAGGAGTTGCTCTACCTAGCATTTCCTACTACAAGCTCAAAGAACTTCAAGAAAGAAGGCAGGTTGTGGCCCTAACATGCAATGACTAGAAGACTTATGGACACAATGCATATACTTATCATATGTTAGTCATTGGGTACCATATTCTATTCAAAGCCCAATAGTCAATAACAGCCATTTCGTGTAATTAAGCCCACTTGTATTAAGTGATTAATTAGTGATTAGTAGTAGGATTAGAGAAATCTTTGGGACAAGTCACAAAGCTTATTAAAGGGGACGGCATGTTGTGTACCTAACCACAACATCCTTATAGGGTGTTAGACTCTATGTACATGAGCTATTTTTTGTGTGCTCGTCATTTTGTAATATGTTATATAGTAAAGGCCTAATCACTCTTATTAGTGACTTAAGCTTTAAGTTATGGTTTTGTCGGGATTTTTGCCTCTCAATTGATATAAATAGGGGTCTTCCCCCTATCATATGTATCTCAAATCTTATCCTTAATACAATCAACTAGCTTATTGTTGTTATTGGAGAAGTCTTCCTCCATTACTCCGATTTGCAAGAGCAATCCAACCCTGAGTGTGTAGGGTCCCCCACTCTTTCCTTCAGTTTGGCTCTTTGTTTTCATTTTTTGTTTTGATTGTGGTAGTTCCGTTTTGGGTATTAGAATGTTGCAAGCCAATTATCTAGCTCTTCAACGTCATTGTCATTGTCAATCCGATTTCCACATTCACATCCACTTTGAAAAGATTTGTCATGTTCGTTGATATAGCAACTATTATAGGTTGAGTCAATGAAAAGTGACTTCCACCCAAAGTGGTGTTAACAAAACTTCTTTATACGATAAGGGAAGCAGTCATGGAGCTACTCAATGGGTCAAATTACCCACCTTGGCTAACCATCACTTGTGTCAACAGGTTAGATTTCACAATAAACGTTATTATGAGATACAATGCTCCATCTACTATGAGATTAGAGAGAGATACTACTACCTATTTCAGGACTCAAGGAGCTCCCTTTCCACTTTATTCCACTACATCGTATATTTACTCTTGTGATGTTTGTTTTGTGGATTTGGAAGCTTGCAAATTCTTCTATTCAAAATTTATCTTCCTATAGTTTACAAGCAACATTTCCACCTTGTGGAATTTGAATACCCACATTAACGTTTTGTGAGGTATTAATTTCTGCAACCTTTGTTTGTGTACAACACACACACACACTTACGAGGAAAGACACAAGGATCTTTGCCGTCTATACAATTTATACACTTCTATTAGGTAGGTGTTTATAAAGAGTACAGTATATACATATTTTAGTATGTACAAAGGAGCAAAACTAGTATGTACAAGAATAGCACAAGTGCCACGCAATGTTTGCACACTTGGCTATCTAAATATAATTCATCCAAATAAGAAAAATAGGATGAAGATGAAAGGAAAGATAAAAAGAATGTGATACAACATATCCACAACCACTTTTCTATTTTTTAACTATCAGTCTTCATCACTTCCTCCCTCCTAAGAGAAAATTCACCCCAATTTCTGTTGTAAATGGGGAAACTATTGCTGAAAACTATATACTACAACCCAACTATAATAGAGCTACTCGTGCAACAATAAGACATTCTCCATTTGAGGTATGTTATGGATTCCAACCTCTTGCTCCATATGAAATTCCAGACAAAGCTACATCATTTATCCAAAATCTTGGCAAACATATATGCAAAGGTATAAAATATTCTGTATCGGACATAAACAAATGAAGCAGAAAGAATTTCATGGTCGGCATCAAGTTCCTCATCAATTCAAGGTTGGCTATCGGTGATGGTTGCATTTGGACAAACAAAGGTTTCAAAATAAGCAACACGATAAGCTCAAACCCATTCAGTATGGACCTGCAAATCCACCAACCCACACTCAGCAGCCTCAACGAAGCAGTGGCCAATCTCAGCAAAGAGCAACTTGGGGAATGAGGGAATGCCGCGACTACCACCACAGCTGGCCTCGCAGCCGTCCTCCTTGGCCTTTGAATGATAAGCTTCCCGCACTGCCATTGGTGATCTCAAAAGCTGAGAAGCCCAAGGAGCAAGAGAATGATGGATGGGTAGTAAAGGCACCTGAGCTCGAGCCACTGAGTCAGGGGTGGTGAGGGAAACATAATAATGGCAAAGATGTTCCTCCTGCCACAGGATTGAACCCCACAGCCACTTGATATTCTACTTTGATGATTATAATCCTGATCTATGTACAATTTTTGGACACATGGACTCTATTACTCGCACCAAGTGGTGCCATGACTTTTTGGCTTTGATAATGGTAGTTTCAGTTTGTAAGCTAGACTGAGATATTGAGGCCATTAATAATTTAATATCCTCAATGCTAGTGCTACTGGTGGTTGCACGTTCTGCCCACTTTTTTCTGTTACAAATGCTATTGTACATATTGTGATATATTAATCGAAATAGAATCGGTTTCTATAAAACAAATGGGAAAAACGGGAATGAAAGCTTTAAACAAGTCTTCACACCTTAGAGTAGAGGATATTTTAGAGTGCTTTGTTGAAGGTAGTCTGTAAGAGACAAAATCCTTGGCCAAGTGCAGTGCCCAGACTCCATAGTACTCATGGAGACCAACTTGGCATCCACACCTTCTCATGAAAGTTATTTTCATCTTATGTATTGTCTGAAACGTTATTTAATGCCAATAAAGGTTCTGTTTTGAGGATTTTCCACAAATATTACAATGGTATTCTTCTTTATTGTCAATATTCCAGATTTCATTTTGCAGATTCAAATTTCACATATTTCAGGAATTAATTGCCTTTGTTCTGGCCTGAATATATTTCTTTCTTAGATGGAAAAACGGTATAGCATTAATTAATTATAACAGTTGGGTACTTAATTAGAGGGAAAAACTGTATAGCATTAATTAATTGCCTTTGTTCTGGCCTGAAAATATTTCTTTCTTGTCTATCTCAGCAGATAAATTTTGTTATAGAAGTAGATCTCAACTGTGTTCACCAATTATTATCTAGCCAAAAACAATAACATCAGAGGCTCCTCTCAGAATTTAAAATTACTTAATCCTTCTTTATGTCTCTCGACCACTCTTTCTGTCTTTGTCTTGATCCATTCGAGCAGTTTCCTTAAAAAACTATGCAATCAGATGATAGTTGTGATCTTCATCATGTTGTGATCCCATTGCTTCTTTTTGCAGATGACATGGTTCTTCTAATGTCACCTCTAGGGGGACTTCAGAGGAAGCTAGACTCTTTGGCCCATTTTTTTATATTTAACAAGTGGTTGTGAACCTCAATAGAACAAAGCTTATGGTTTTTAATACCACCAAGAAGCATCTTCCTGAACATCAGTTCTTCCAAGGATTCCAGGTAGAAATCACCACTTCTTAGCTTCGGATCAGCATTGCAATTTCAACTCTGTAAAGGGTATGCCTCTCTAGTAGTGCTCAAGCAACAGCACTTTTTGCTCCACTTTCAAGACATCTCGTCTAAGATGAGACTGTTTGATACCATCATAAAACCCACAGCTCTTTAAAACTCAGAATTTGTGGGGCCTAATTTTGGTTAGCATGAGTGGGCCCAAGCTAAGTCACCGTGTTCAGCGAACTTGAAACTTCAAGTTCGAAGTTCGCCAAACTTCAAGCCAATTCAAATTTGTTCATTCAATTTTGCCAAATTTAAAACCAAACCTCAAGGCGAATCTCAAGTCAAACAAATTCATTGAGATTCATCAAGTTCACCTAAAATTTTAACAAATTTGCTTGATATTCGTTGACATCCGTTTTTTTTTAAATTATATTCATTGACATCCGTGTTCCAGCCCGTGCTTATCTGCGATACCTCTGCTTGGCGCTACACTGCTATCTCAACTTGCTCATATGGATACCTCCATTCCCACATACCAGTGACAGTGGCAGCACCTCCTTCGTCAGGGAGGCTGTAGTGGCAGGCTGTAGCACCTCCTTCATCAGGGTATAGGCTGTAGCACCTCCTTCGAAGGCACATAGTAGACTTCAGCTTCCCCACTACAATGGCAGGCTCCAGCCCCTATGTACACTACAAACAATAACTACGGTGAGTCGGTGACCCACTAACCACTGCCACTAGCAACCTAAGTCATCTGCAATTCTGCACCATCCTCCGCCATCTTTACACTGTGACTACCCTTATGCGTTCAACATTTTGTAAAACATTTTAATGTT